>OZ022583.1:23572901-24018913 GCA_963669155.1 Arbacia lixula | reverse complement strand
TTTGCATTATTTTTTGAACTGCGAACTATTAAAGGAGCAATAAGGGTTGCAAATACAGGTGTATTTAAATTCTGAAGATTTCATTATTATTTTTTTTTTTACTGAACACTAATTATTTGATCTAATAAATTCAAAGATTTGCTCATAACTAGTTTTTGGTGTTTGTAACTCAAAGTCCTGAAATCATGATGTGTTATGTTCATTCTGGTACATTCTATGCTTCTCACCTGACAACTGAAATCCCTTTTCTCCTGTCTCTGTTTCATAGCCTTTCTTCAGCCGCTCTATAAATTGGTCTGCGTTGGCCAGCTTGGCAGCGTCCTTGATGCGATCCAGGCTGCAGTCCTCTAGACTATAAGAGATGTTATCCTGGATGGACTGTGCATATAGCACTGGCTCCTGCGCAACTAAGGCAATCTAGGGAGAAAACAAGAGGAGATTGGGTTCAAACAAGACAAAACAAAGAGAGAGAAATGGAAGAAGAAAAGGGAGAAGATGAAGAAAAAAACAAATAAAATATAGAAGAATAAGATGCATTAGAATATTAAGAAAATGAACAAGATTTAGACACGAACAAAGACAAAGGAAATAGGAAAGAAAAAACAAGAAAAACAAGAAAAAGAATATGATAAAGAAGAAGAAACAACAATATTAAGGCATGGTATTGTACAAGGCTCCCTCACCTTCTCATGCAGGTACAAATATGAGATGCAGTAGAATATTAAGAAGAAGTTAAAAGATCAAGAAAAGGATGGAGAAGAAGGAACAAAGAAAGAACAAGAAGAACAAGAAGAAGGAAACAATATGATGAAGACAATACAACAATTTCATGACATGCTACTACATAAGGCTTCCTCACCTCTGTATGTAGGTGTGAGTATGACATGCAGTAGAATATTAAGAAGATGAAGAAAAGGGAAAAGAAGAAGAAACAAAGAAAGAAAAAGAAGAACAAGAAGAAAAAGAAGATGATGAAAGTAACAACAATATGATGACATGCTCACATAAGGCTCTCTCACCTTTTTATGTAAGTATGAGTGATCGTATTCCTGGATGTTCTTGCCATCTAAGAGTACTTGTCCCTCCGTGGGCTCATAGAAGTGCTCAATCAGGCTGATACAGGAGCTCTTCCCGCCCCCACTAGGCCCCACCAGAGCCAGCACCTCCCCCGGTGATGCTGTGAAGCTGACGTTCTATATTATATGAGCGCAAAAAAGGGTCCATGGGTCAAGACAGGGTAGCCCAGTTGCACTAGTCATGAAACTTGGCAGGAATCAACACTTTACCCTTATATAACATCATACATGTACACTCCAGCTCAAAGGAATTGGCATAGGGAAATGGAAAGGGAAGAAAGGGAAGGAGCTGCTGTTTTAAACCGCAGTATATCTTGTCCAGTTCAGCATGAAACATGATATATTTAGGCTAAAGCATTGTGTTTTATGCTGAACTGGACAAAATATACCGCAGTTTAAAACTGCAGTTACTTCCCTTTCTTTCCTTTCCATTTCCCTATGCCAATTCCTTTGAGCTGTAGTGTATACAATTTTAAAGTCATAGCTTTACAAACTTTTCCAGGAAAACTATCACTGTTTACCTTTGAAACATAGCAACCATAGTCTATATTCATATATTGTATTTCTACCGATGGTGCACCGCTTGCCTCAACGCATCACTGTATGGTGTGAAAACCCCTGCTGTGCATTATTAGGGATGTCTTCATTAGCCCGATGTGGGAGAAATAGCTAGCTTGTTCTGATTGGGGTAGCTCGCCAGATCATGAAATAGCTAGCTATTTGATCGAGAAAATTCCCAAGAAATCTTGGGCTAGATGGAGCTAGCTCGAGCTGGTTCATTAATTAGCTCGAGCTAGCCCGGAGTGTCTTCATTAGCCTGAAAATTTCTCCACCCCAGCATTCATCAGCGCGCATGAGGCATTGTTTACATTAGGTTTTTACATGTGCATGAATGCGAGCTCACAACTGAAGCCATGCGGTCGTGGCCTATTCCTGTCGCACACTGTGCATGTGCGAACATCGGGATTATTTATGCATCCTGAGTTTCGAGCTTACATATCCTGAGTTTCGAGCTAATGAAGACGCAATTGCAACTTCAGGCTATTTCCCCAGATCAGCAAAATAGCTCGCTCTTTCGCCTGATCAGATTAATGAAGATGCATCTATTGTGTGTTTCTGTCTCTGGGCTCTTTTATTTTTGGGGCCTGCAAAAGGGGTGGGTAGCTCTCTGGCAGGTCAAAAATATAATTTTGTGTAAACATAAAAATTGAACAAAATGCTGTAAAAGAAGCGCCCTCAGGACATTAGACTAAAGTGTCATCATCCTCATGATGACACATGTGGTATTACCCAAGGATCATTTGTACCAAGTTTGATCACAATTGATGCAGGAATAAACAAATGAGAGCAAGTTAAACAAAAAAAAATTCTAACAAAAACTTAAACATTTTTGTAACAGACCAACAGGAAAAGTGATTACTAGGTCTCTGCCAAACTTTGTTCTGACAAGACAAGACGAAAATTATTTGGTGAAGGTTTGAGGAAAACTGAATAAACAAAGAAGATAAAATCATAATCAATATTAATATTTCAATCAGAACATCACAACCATCTGATTAAAATATGCAGACACAAAAATGGGAGTCCAGCAGTAGTACCTGGAGAACTGGAACAGTAGGCCTTGAGGGGTAGTTGAAATAAACGTTTCTGAACTCCAGATGCCCTTGGAACTCCCTAGGGGTCAGGTGTCCATCGCTCTTGATGGTTGGCTCCCTGTCAATCAGCGCAAACACTTTCCTTGATGCTCCAGCAGCCGAAAGCAGGTCGGTGTAAACGTCCGCTATGTCCTGAAGTATGAGGAGGTGTTTATAATTTAGTTCTAGCGACAAACTATAATTTATCTTCACCTCCACCACCGGCACTATCAGGATCATTGCCACCTCAAATATGTATACATTGTTTTATTACAACCATCATTTAAAAATCTAGTTGGATTCAAAGAAATACCACAATAATCATTGCTAACACCAATATTACCATCACCACTACACAAACTATCATCAATTCCATCAATACACCATCACCACTACAAATACAACCATTAATACAATCAATACCATCAATACACCATCACCACTACCAATACAACCATTAATACCATCATTACCATCACCACTACCAATACCACCATCAATACCATCACTACAATCACTACAATCACCACAACAAAAAACAACCATCAATACATCACTTCCATCAATACACCATCATCACTACCAATACCACCATCAATACCATCACTACCATCACCACTACCAATATCACCATTGATAACATCACTACCATCACTACCATCACCACTACCAATATAACCATTGATAACATCACTACCATCACCACTACCAATATAACCATTGATAACATCACTACCATCACCACTACCAATATCACCATTAATACCATCACTACCATCACTACCATCACCACTACCAATATAACCATTGATAACATCACTACCATCACCACTACCAATATCACCATTAATACCATCACTACCATCACTACCATCACCACTACCAATATAACCATTGATAACATCACTACCATCACCACTACCAATATCACCATTAATACCATCACTACCATCACTACCATCACCACTACCAATATAACCATTGATAACATCACTACCATCACCACTACCAATATCACCATTAATACCATCACTACCATCACCACTACCAATACAGCTTACTCTCGATATAACGAGGTCGTCGGGACCAGGGCTTTCTCCTCGTTATAACGAAACCTCGTTGTATCCAAACAGGATAAAAAACAATAAAATACATTGAAATATGTGTGTTTGTGTGTTCTTTGTATTTTACTATGTTTTGATACCCATAGCCGTCTTGAAAACATGCGTTATCAAACCGATAAGGGAGACTGGAAACGTGCGTTTTCAAACTGAAAAGGGGATTTATTTTTGCTAAACACATCATCCGACCTTGATATATTTTTGCTGTTTTAATAGCTAATTGCATTAAATGAATAAAGACCATTCCCAATACGATGGGTATTATTTTGTAGTAAATAAATTGGTCAAACTAAGTTGACATCGTAATCTTCTAGACAAGAAAACATGCGGTTTAGTTGTTTGGACAAACAAGAGAACGGGAGGCGCAACAGGCCGAACGGCCGGGAAATGAGGGGAAGGTGTATAGATAAGAGCGTCTCGCTCGTCTGATAGGCTTGTGACGACGTAGCAACACCGATATGATCGGCACTTTCTTTGTGAGTCAATCCAAAATTATTACGAGGGGGTTCCATGTAGAAGATTAACGCTGCTATTGCATACTTATATTTAATTTTTTATCGTAATTATGATTTCCAGCAGCATTCTAATTTAAAGACGAATATTTTATCATCTCTTTAATTCTCTCATTGTCATATTTTAGTGTGTGAAATATACTTCACCCGTCCGAGATCACATTTGTTTTTGTCAAGAAACCCAATCAATCGCTGCTCATCAGACACACCTCCACGCGCCCGGCCGTATCATTGATTGCCGCGATGGGATCGGACTTGCAAACCATGTGCTTTCAATGTACGCCCGCGCGCTGTGTGTGCGAAGGAGCACTTTATGTACAGTGTATCAGAAAATGTGCATGTGCTCGCCTTGCGTGGACGTGTTTAACGAGATGTGTCTGGCCCATTGCGGTGCCGTTCTCATGTGCTTTCAATCTTTTGAGAAGATTGCTTTCGACTAGCTCGCCCTCGATTTTTCCGTCCTCGTTGTAACGGGACGCAATTGTTATGTTTTTCTTTGTCTTGGGGTCAACAGAATAAGCTCGTTATAACGAAATCTCGTTGTAACCGTGCTCGTTGTAAGCGACGTGGTGCACCATAGGTTTGCATGTAGAAACTTTTGGGACCGAGAGATTCCTCTCGTTATAACGAAACCTCGTTATATCCGTGCTCGTTGTATAGAGAGTAAGCTGTATAACCATTGATAACATCACTACCATCACCACTACCAATATAACCATTGATAACATCACTACCATCACCACTACCAATATAACCATTGATAACATCACTACCATCACCACTACCAATATCACCATTAATACCATCACTACCATCACTACCATCACCACTACCAATATAACCATTGATAACATCACTACCATCACCACTACCAATATAACCATTAATACCATCACTACCATCACCACTACCAATATAATCATTGATAACATCACTACCATCACCACTACCAATATCACAATTAGAGTTAAGTTGAGACACATGAGGACACATGGATTTTTGAGTTCTGCCTGTTTTGTATTTGTTTTCTGCTTGATTTCTGTGTTTTTGGAGCCCGAGTGAGGTGTTATAATGCTTTGATTTGTTTTTTGTG
The DNA here is from genome assembly GCA_963669155.1 of Arbacia lixula. NCBI lineage: Eukaryota > Metazoa > Echinodermata > Echinoidea > Arbacioida > Arbaciidae > Arbacia > Arbacia lixula. The sequence goes on along the minus strand of OZ022583.1, from coordinate 24,013,477 downwards.
ACTAGAGGAGTCATTGACTGGGTGTATTTTTGTGACAAGTGCAGGCATTTTGACTGGAAAAGGTTGGAGCTTGTATCTGCTATTTTGGACATTCATTGCTGCGGTCCCATGTATGTGATTCTGTGTATGAACCCTCATCAAACGCTAGTGCACTGCATTAACTCCACTCTGGGAAGCTTAACAGTGATCTTATATTGTGCTGTTCCACTATTCATCTGGGATTAATCTGGGATTATCCCTTAATTCTGTTCAACCATGCTCAACACAATATAATGGCGGGCAGTGCTGGAACCCGTACTACAAAGAGTCTTATAAAGGAAGCACTGATGGATGATGAAGTGTTTTCTGTCATCATCACAGCCATTGAAACAGCCTTTGATCCAAAGTTCCAGCAGCTCAACGAAAAACTAGACAGACAAGATGGTACTTTACATGAGCTCTAATGCAACATAGAAATCATTGAACATGCACTTCAACAAATAAAGAATTTAAAAAGATAGTCAATTGGTTAAATGCAAATGAGTTAATAGTGAATTATTAGAAAATAAATGTATCTTATTTCCATGGTAAAAATAGTAAATATCCTAAAAATGATGTTAACATAATTATGAATGATATCACTTTAACTGTAAGCTCGTCAGTTAAATTTCTTGGTGTAATTTTAGATGACACTTTATCCTTTGAAAATCATAGATTGTATATTAAGATTAAGATCTCAAAGAGCATTGGCATCCTATGTAAATTACGCTTATTGTTACCAGAAAGGGAATTGTTTATGTTGTATAATTGCTTAATTTTACCATACTTACAATATTGCAATATTACTTGGGTCAGTGTTGGAAAAACTAAATTAGATACTTTATTTAAACTTCAAAAGAAAGCCCTAAGAATCTGTACTAACTTACATTATCAAGGTCACTCACTTCCTTTGTTTTCCATTTGAATACTCTCAATATCTATGATATTCAAGAGATAAGAACTGCCACATTAATGTTTTGTGTTTTTAATTATTTGTCACCAAAACATATCTTTAAAATGTTCCTTTGTAATAATTCAGTGCATTCTTATAACACTCGCCCAAGTAATAAATATCATTTTCATAAGGTCAATACCCAAACTTTGTTATACTCTGTCAGACATAATGGTCCTCGTACATGGAATGAATTATCAAATGAATTAAGAAGTTGTACCCTGTAGTCCGCATTTAAAGCCAAACTGAAGAGATCACTGATCTCTTCATATTCAAAGAAACTCAAATAAAGATAGCTTTGTGTTAATACCCATGCAATGTATGTGTGCGTGTGTGTGTGTGTGTGTGTGTGTGTGTGTGGATGTATGTATGTATAGTAATTTATTCTGTATACCATGTGTCAATTTTGAAAAATCATGTAATTTTGTATTAAGAAGAGGGCTACTTCTTACAAGTATTTTACTTTTTTGTAACCTCCTATTCCATTATCTGTATTTATATGATTGATACATGACATGTATATTATTGTCGTTTTTATGATTTGGAATTAAAAAATGAACTGAAAAATCATCACTACCTTCAATACAAATATCACCACTACCAACAAAACCGTTAATACCAACTCAACCATCAATTACCAAGTGAACACAACCGTCAATACCACCATCACTACTGCCGATACCGCCATCGATAATATCACTAATATCAAAACAACCCACCATCACCATTACAAATATCTCCTTCACTACCAGCAATACTGCCATCGCCACTTTTCATACCACGATCACTACCATCAATACCACCATCTTCTACCATCATCACCACTGACACCACCATCAAAATCATAATCAGCACCACCACCACCACCACTAATACCATGCCAACCTGACGACACCAGTGTTACGTAACGCTTACCTCGATGCAGTTGCCGAGCTCCTCCTGATAGAGAATGAAGGCCACCAGCATGCCACCACTCACTTTGTTCTCCACCACCAGGTGGCCGCCATAAAACAGCGTCACCACAAACATCAGCAAGGTGCACATCTGTAGTGATGGGACACGAGAGGAACAGTGCTTCACTTTCATTTCATTTCATTTATTTCCACACGTAAGTAACATACAAAATATAAACAAATAACTTACACAGTGGTGGAGTCATTAAGGAAGTTACAACTAGAGCAATTCGACTGCCACGCAGTCGATAAATATGCCTCCGCCTCTTTGCTATTCTCAGAAAATGTGTATGTTTGGTGGGCAATGTACCATTGCTCCTATGTGAAATGAAAATATCACATTCTGTTTTTTCAAGTTGAGCCAAGTTTGGCAATGTTCATTGACATTTGACCTCTTACTTCTTTGACTTCCAATCTAACCAGTCTGTCTAAATCCATCCTTGTATCAAGTTTGTTTAAAATTAGCCAATTTTGGGTGAAGTTCATTGACCTTTCAGGAATTTTACCCAAACTTCACCAGTCTACCTCCATGAAGTGATACATCTCTGTACTATGTTTGGTTTGAATTGAATCATTAGTATTGGATTCAATGTGAAAAATATCTATTTGGGGGCAATTTTTAGCCAATTTTGGCAAAGTTCATTGACCTTTGATCCCTGACCTTTGAGAAATTTCACCAAAAATGTCATCAGTCTAGTAGTGATCCATCTTTGCACCATGTTTGGTTGGTATTGCTCCATTGGATTTTGATATTTTTTGAAAATTATCACTTTGAGGGCAATTTTTAGCTAATTCTTGGCAAAGTTCATTGACCTTTGACCTTTGAACTCTCCAGCAATTTCACCAACAAGGTCACCAGTCTACCCAAAAGTAGTGATCCATCATTTCACTATGTTTGGTTGGAATTGCACCATTGGATTTGGATTTATTGTGAAAAATTAAGGGTTTGGGGCAATTTCTAGCCAATTTTGGCAAAGTTCATTGAACTTTGACCTCTGAACTTTCAGAAATTTTAACAAAAATGTCACCAATCTATCCCCAAGTAGTGATCTATCTTTGTACCACGTTTAATGAGAATTGCATGCTTGAAATTGGATTTATTGTGAAAAAGGTCAATTTTTGGCAAATTTTCACAAATTTCATTGACCTTTGACCTGTGACCTTTCAGGAATTTTACCAAAAATGTCACCAGTCTATCCCCAAGTAGTGATCCATCTTTGTACCATGTTTAATGAGAATAGCATCCTTGGATTTGGATTTATTGTGGAAAAGGTCATTTTTGGGCAATTTTTACAAAGTTCATTGACCTTTGACCTTTGACCTCAATCAGATTTGACCCCAATTTTACACACTTCATTAGTTTTATGCAATACATACATGTACCAAGTTTGAAGCAAATCTGCTGAACGGTTCTCAAGATATTGCCTAAACGGATTCGGGACGGACGGACGGACGGACGTACAGACGGACGGACGTACGGACGGACGGACGGACGGACGGACGGACGGACGGACGGACAACCCGAAAACATAATGCCTCCGGCCACTTCGTGGCGGAGGCATAAAAACTTGTGTGAAAATGATACCGTTTAAAAAAAAAAAAGAACAGTACATTACAATAAAGCGAAAGAAAAACGAGAAACAGCACAACCGGCATTAAAAAGGGACAGACGAGAACAACGTATTAAGGTAAAATACTTTACCTTGAAAACACCAATGGCTTACAACACATCTTCATGCCAATGGTAATGAGAGAATTAAATTTCCTGTCGTAACATCATTCATTTCTATAAAAATCTGAAGATTGTGCAGCAAATCTATTTACACATATGGTGAGGGCCTTCCTCTAGTCGTTCAACTTGGTCAACTAGTTCGCTTCAGTGAGCAAAAGATCTACTTTAGACTTTTCCCCCCAGTTGATTTGCTGGTTGCTATGGGACTGTCCCTTTTAAGTCTGGGAAGATGCTTCATAGCAGACTGCTTCCCAGCCAATTTTCCATTAACCAAGCCGCCCAAAGAGTGCTGCTTCTTCTGTCTTCTTTGCAAACAGAAACTCAAACTCTCTCTTTCTTTTGGCAATTATAACCCTAATACTTCCAGTGTATTTCAAAGCTTGTTATTACTAGGGTTGGGGGGGGGGGGGGGGGGCATTGTGCCCCCCCCCCCCCCCCCCCCCCTTGAGAACTCGGCCACGGGTCGCCCGATTGCCTCATAATTTTGCACAAGGGTCAAGAATTATGCAATCTACAAACTTGTAAAGCTCAATTTTACAAAAATCCTTTTATATTATTTTTTATCAATTTATGCTCATTTATGCGATAAATCATAGATTTTGGTATTTCTCACTAAATAAAGCCTCAGGAATAACAATCTTTGGTACAACTATCTTTCATAATTCCCTCATCAATTCGAAAAAAAGAAATAGATAGGTTGTGGTAATTATTTCTTATGTATTTTACTGTTTTTCAATTTTCTTATGTATTTCTTTGTTTTTTGTCAAGCATTTTTGCTATCAAAGTCTTGGTACAATACGATTCCATACCTCTCCTTCCTCATGTAGTGTTAATTGCATTAAAACACTGGAATTAGAAAATGTCTCTTTAGAACACTGATAACAGAATTAATCGAAAATAAATGTTTCAAAAGTTACAATATCACAACTTTCCTCCTAAAAATGAGTGTTTGCAAACATAATCATCTGTATAATGAATGTAGATAATGTAGGAGTTGATTAAAGGTACCATTTGTCGACAAGGAACTTTGAGGATGACTTACCGACTCTAGTATGGTGAAGACGCCATACGCCAAAGCCTGCTTCTTCCGAAGTGCGTACGTCCCAGTGAGTCTCTTCCAGTATGCTCTTCGCTCGCCGGCCTCGTTTGCAAAGCTGCGGACGGTTTTCATGCTGGAGATGGTCTCCACGGCGATGATGTTGGCATTGGCTAAAGAGGTTTGGACTCTTCTTGACAGTTTCTAAATATACAGGGCAAAGAGGAAGAATTTAACAGTTTATTGTACAGAAAGGTCATATTCTTTGATTGAGATTTGGGTCCACATAAACTGCGATGGCATGATGACATCACTCCTGTCTTACAAACATTACATTGGTTAAACATCCCTCAAAGAATTCAATTCAAAATACTTCTTCTCACATACAAGGTAATTCATAATCTTGTACCATCATACCTAATCGATCTTATCACACAAAATATCCTACATCCATGTCTCTCCACTCATCATCAAAACTCCAACTTGCACCTAGCCCGTGCGCTCCTACCCGTTATGGTGATCGTACTTTCACATTGTTTGCCCCTGCGCTCTGGAATAATCTCCCTGCCCACATTCAAAATTCTCCAACTGTCGATGCCTTCAAAAATCAACTCAAAACCCATCTTTTCACTCAACAAAACAAGTCAGCTGTTGTAATGACCCGTTTTCTTGCTATTTCGTTTATTCATTTCTTGTCATATGATTGATATTTCATTAACTCTTAATGTTTGATTATCTTCTATTCCATTTATTGAGTTGATACATGATTGTTATTTAATTGTATACGATTGATATCTTATTACCTGTTAATTTTATACATTTATATTTCATACTTGTCTCCACTTAAATTTATGATGTTGTACTTGTGTTATTTATTTTATCTTTACATTGTAAAGTGCTTAGTAACTGCGTTGTATTAAGTGCTATATAAAAGCTAAATATTATTATGCTGGTATCGCCATAAGTTCTATTGAATTGAATCTCGTGTTTAACCCTTCCTGGTACATTACTAGAGGTAACCCATGGAACACAGAGGGTTAAAGGGGACTCTCAGACAGAATCCTGTAAGGTAAATCAAGTGCTGTTTATACCAACGTTTAATGGCACATCACATAATATTGCAATCAATTTCTGTGGAAAAATGAATGATGCATAGTGCTCCAAGAACCCTAATAATACCAGTACTGATATTTTATTAGTTGATCATCCTTTTCGTTATTACAGATTTGTTCTTTCCAGGAGAGAGGCGAATAGAACATAGTGTAGGGAACAGGGAAGGCTAGGGTACAGTGCATGCAGCAGGGAGAGCAAGAGAGAGAGAGAAAGATGGTAAGGATAGAAGAGAGAGAGATGAAGAGGGTGGGGAAGGCACAATGAAGTAAGGATAGAGGAGAGGAGTGGAGAGAAAGATAGACTCCATAACAGGTATAAACGAAGAGGAAGAACTCAACACGTTAATCAGAGGTAAAATGCAATATCCGTTTCAGTATGCTTCATCTACAGAAGAAATATCAGCAGATATTGCGACTGAGGGAGAGGGATAATTAAGAGTGAATATTAACCTTTTGTATGCCAGAAAAAATTGCGCTCTATGGGATTTGCGTGTATTACTTGTGAATAAATGTGGAACACAAAGACTTTAAAAATAAAATCAAGAAGGCTGCCGAGCAATGAGGCCAGCGCCGTACCTCGTAATAGCCACCAAAGACTTCTGCGATCACAGCAATGAGAGGGAAGGAGATGAGCGTAACCACGGTGATGCGCCAGGAGATGATGACCATGAAGACGATGAAGCCGATAAATTGGATGGTGCTCCTCAGGAAGATGTTGAAGTTCATCCCGAGGGAGTTGCTCACTGTGCTGATGTCAGAGGTCAGGCGAGATGTGATCGCACCTGCAGAGGCAAAGGTTTGGGTATCAACAGATTTACATTCAAAAGTGGTTTACCAATACATGATACAATATGTTAAAATATGTATGACAATCAAAAGAGATAATTACAGCAATTCAACTGCCACGCAGTCAATGAATATGCCCGCTCCTTTGCTAGCTTCATTTAGTTGACATTACTAATCTTCTCTTGGTCGTCAATGTACCATTGAATTCCAAAGAGAAATAAACCCATAGTATTTGCAAACAAATTTCTGCTACGCATATAAAGAGCGTACGCAGTATTTTCTCTGTTTTACAAGCATTCTACCAAAATGTTACGTCTGATTTTTGGTCAGAACATGACCAGAAGCATGGCAATATGTCACATCCATATATGTTTTGAAAGGCTGAAGAGATGCCAAGCATAACCAACTAAGAAATTCATTTTGTATTTAGAACTACAAGAATAAAAAAAAATATCCAACCAAAAAGTCGCACTAAAAACTAAAAAAAAAGTGTTACATTTTGCAGACGTCACCGCAACATGTCCTCGGCGTCGATGTCGCCCACATAGCTGCCATTGCCAAACAAACTCAATGATGATGTTGCCCATGTACTAGACAAGCGGAACGTACCAAGCACGTTAGACTATTGATCATAAAAATATGTGTTTCAACGCCTTTGTTATGATGGTACCGTTTATTATATTCAAGCTGAAGGACTTTTTTTGTGTCACTTATTTCCATCAAACAAAGTCAATGTAATACAAAGTGAATAGCATCACAAAGAAAGACCTAATCACAGCACACCACATTAAAGGGCATATACTGTACTGGGATGGCAAGAAAGCCTTCAAAAGGTAATTGTTAGCAATCTTCAATTGTTAGCAATCCTCATTGTTAGCAATCCTTTGTTAACAATCCATTGTTAGCAATCAATTGTTAGCAATCCTTTGTTAACAATCCATTGTTAGCAATCAATTGTTAGCAATCCTTTGTTAACAATCCATTGTTAGCAATCAATTGTTAGCAATCCTTTGTTAACAATCCATTGTTAGCAATCAATTGTTAAATTCATGTATTGTCCATTTTAGAAGCTTGCTGAAAGTTATTTGCCCTCAAATGATCCACATATGGAGTAATTAATGATTAATGATTAAATCCTCAAAATGTTCGGGCTGAACATTTTGAGGATTTAATCATTAATCATTAATTACTCCATATGTGGATCATTTGAGGGCAAATAACTTTCAGCAAGCTTCTAAAATGGACAATACATGAATTTAGGACTATTGGCAAGAAGATTGCTAACAATTACCTTTTGAAGGCTTTTTGCCTTCCCAGTACAGTATATGCCCTTTAAGGGTTCTTATTGATATGAAGATGATGGCATCATAAAATCTCGTTTCGTCTCACCCGTTCTGATTTTATCGAAGAATCCAATCTCCTGCTTGGTAATGGACTCAAACAGCTGGTTTGTGAGGCGTAGATTGAGCCTCGCCATGGCAATGGTAAAAAAGCCTCCCCTGACCCCGTTTGCAACACCTCTGGTAGGGAAATTGACAGAGTAAGAAACATTCGATCATGAAAATACACAAGTTATACGATGACAAGCAGTCATATCGACAAACACAGACTTTGTTCATACAATCAAGACAGACATGTTTTCTTCATGTGGAACGATACAATACAATCTGTTAGTTCTATGTATTTATAGCACAAAGAATGAAAATTACAGACAGATATATTTTTCTAATTCTTTTGTCACTAAATACATAAAAGAAGTGTTATCTTTCCACAAGAATTCCATACAATGAAGTTTCTAAATTTAAGGCAATGTCAAAGCCATCTACTTCATATCCAACATCATTATGAGGTATTTCTTTCCCTTAAATATGGTTTTGAAACCAAAGGATTCACATGTTTATCGTTTGGATAACTTACACGCCAATACATATAAGGGTCATCATGATGATAGAGTTCACGAAGCTACGCCGATCCTCAGCGAGAATGACTCCATCAATGGCTTTACCAGCATACAGTGGGATTAAGACTTCCCCTGAATAAGAAAACAGAGAGACATGTTTAAGGGAAAGTCTACCATGGTGCTAAATTGCGTTAAGCTACATAAGACAAGTAATAACAACATATTAGTGAAGGTTTGACGAAAATCCGTCAAAGGATAAGAAAGTTACGATTTTGTTAAATCTAAATTTTGTGAGGTCACATGCAAGGTACCGTCCCATATGCTGTTCAATTCGACTATTTACCATCTTTCTGGTTTTTGATGAAGGAATAAATCTTTTCCATGGATAGGAGCATGTGTTGAAAAACATATGTCTAATAATATCTCAAATGCAAATGTAAAGCTATAATGCTTTTGAGATAATTTACATGAAAATTAGTATATAATTCATAACAGGGTACATCACAAATGACATCACAAAATTAAAAGTTTAAAACAAAATGAATTTGAAAATTCATAACTCTGTTATTCTTTGAGTGATTTTTGTCAAACCTTCACTAATTTGTTTCTTTCAGGTTTTTGCTCTCATTAAAACCAAGTTCACTACAGGTGGACTTTCCCTTCAAATACATAAGTTACAGGCCTAAAAGAAGAACAATACGAAATCAGGCAATCTCATTTGCATTTTTGCATTCCTCTAAGAACAAAAAGAAATGAAAACAATGAATGAAACAGAAACAAACTGAAATATCATTGGGTTAATAGAAGAGCCAAATTTAGAAGAATAACATTAAAGCCTTGAAGAAATCAAAAGACTGAAGTTTATAGAATATATACACTACAGCTCAAAGGGATTGGCATAGGGAAAGGGAAAGGGAAGAAAGGGAAGGAGGCGCAGTTTTAAACCGCGGTTTATTTTGTCCAGTTCAGCATGAAACACGATGCATTAGCCTTAAAAGCATCATGTTTTATGCTGAACTGGACAAAATACACCACGGTTTAAATCTGCGGCTCCTTCCCTTTCTTCTCTTTCCCTTTCCTTTTGCCAAGTCCTTTGAGTTGGAGTGTATATAAATAGAACCTTATAAATACAAATGTACATTCACATTGAGACAATGAGAGGAGCTATTTTGAATGTGAATCTCACAAAGAATGTTGCATACCATATTTCATGCAAATTAAACAATGTACAACATGTACCTAATCGCCAACACAGTTCATAGCCTGAACATCAATACAAATGATACAGCCCGGCTACAAGTCCGGCTCTTATTTATATCTTCAATGTTTCCTTAATTTGGATGGACTTTATAAAGAAAGTGATTTAATTTCTGGAGATTAAGAGGTAGTGTAACATTTGTATACCATGTTTCCATGGTTTGGCCCATTATATAGAGTTTAAGAAAGGACATACGAGGAAACAAAACTTAATAAACAAAATTAACTCTCTCATACCATTGGCATGGAGATGTGTAGTAAGTCAATTGTTTTTTCAAGGCCTGGCATTTTTTGTGGTAATCTACGGGTTATATGCCAGTGAGCCTATCACAATCATGTTCACTGCTCGCACCATGCAGAGAGACGTGATGTAGGCTTTTTACAACCTAGGATCTCTAGGTTACATCAATCGCTCAGTTCAGGGACAACCCGTCCGAAATTCAACTTGAAATCTTACAATGAATCACTCTGCTTGAAGTTGGTTTTCCAGTAATATTAATAATATTGTGAGGGAAGTTCTAATACAGTATTTTCTTCCATTTTCAGAGAGGCATTTACACAATTTTATTTTTGGACCTACAAAAGTACTACACTAAGTTTGAAATAAAGGAATAGCTTTGAAAGAAAATGTTAAAATGTATTACGATGCCTAAGGGTGAATTGGAAATGCTTGTCAATTGGATAATTCTCAAGATTTTCAAACATTTTTAAAATTTTAACTTTTTAACATTTTTAACTTTCTTTAATATCATCTGATTGCCCTCAATTTTTTTTCTTATCATTCAAATCAACTAAAGTTGTTTCTGCTCTGGAAGGAAAACATGCACATGAGTTTTCAATACACAAGTACAAAAACAACCTTTTTGTTTTACCTGCAGACGCAGCGAAGAGTGCAATAAAGCCGACTGTCAAATAAGGCCAGTCATCCTTTGACAGCATCAGCAGCCGGTAGAACATAGAATACCATGCCACAGATTTCTTCTTGGATTTCGTTGTTACCCCATCGTCAACATCATCATCATCGTCACCATCTTCATCATCATCACTGTCATTGTCACTAACATCACTATCGTCTGAGCTGCCACTGCCAGTGCTACTGCTGCTATAGCCGTGCCCATCAGCTGAAGTTCTGTCGCTATCTTCTTCATTGATCATGGGGTAAAAACCTTTGGTCTTTGTCTTTTTTGTTGGCCTAGCGTTGACAAGTACGTGACTCCACATCCCATGCATGCAAAACGATGCCACTACCGCCCATGAAGCAGATGTCCAGAACCACAAGTCATTGTCATGTTTGCCATCGATATATTCTGTGTAGAGCATGATCTTGCCAACACAGTACATGACAATAATGATGTTGAGTAAGCCGATCACATGTCGGACTGCTTTAACGCGCTTGACCCCACCCTGAGGATTGCATAGAACACCAATGGCTCCTCCAGCCAAGAAGGCAACTCTTATCACTGAGAACAGCCAGAATTCAAAGAGAGAGTGCGCAAAATCAAAATGAAAGATATCCGCACCAAAGAGTGCAATTTCATTTCCATGGATATAAAAAACAAAACCGAATGACAGGTCCGCAACGCATAAGACTAATGCAAAAATGACACTCCGTGTCAAGTCCAACTTCGCCATTTTGCAAACTGAATAGATCTTCAAGCTTGTATCCGACAACACAATATCAGCTTTAAATTTCAAGGACAACTTTTGCCTGAATACAATGTGAATACTATTGGAGCATTACATTTGTCATGAATGACCAGTCATGACTTGTTTTCCAAAAGATGCTGCTTGGTGATTGTCTCTCTATACATTTGACTGGTCAATCCCACATGGACCACAAATGTATTTCCGCAGAAACCACTTCCTCACACTATCATCACATGACCTGTTCAGGACTGACCAGCACTCAATGGTACTTCTATCTGTTCAGGAGAGCGTGTATCTTTCCTGGCTTATATTGGTGATGCAAGTCCACCAGAACCACAGAGTCCTGTTTCAGAATAAAAGGGGAAAAAAATCAATTAGTGTCTTTGTGAAATACAAGGTAGTTCTCAAAACACTTGACAGTATACATGAGATGTTACACAATCATGACCTTTCACCTCTAAGGAAATGAGGTCATGACTCATTATTTCATTAATCTTCTATGTAGTGATTCAACTTTGGAGACAAAAAAAAATCAGTCTCTTTTAGGTTATATTATTGGATCTGCTGAAATTGCATCTGGCTCCTCTGAATGCCATACTTAGACCCTATTCAGGAGGAATATAAAAAATCATGATTTTGATAAAAGAATACCCCACCTGTGAAGGCTATTCTTGTCTATCACCTTTGTAACATCTGCAATTGTAACATGTTTGCTTGAAACCGGATGACTGACTTGATTTCTAGTGTAGTGAATAACTATTGTGGACAGATTTTTTTCAATGTTAAATGAAGCAATCATCTTTGAACTTTTATGTCTGATGGATTTTACCTTTTTGGCTGCAAACTTGCGAATGGCCAACAAGGGCATAAAATAAAGAAGACAAAGCCTTGAAATCAACAATAATTCACATCCCTAAAACCCTGAAGTATGGACGCTTCACCTAATAATCACATTCAATGGCTTCAAACTAGTACGTCACAGCTATCTGTAGGCAAATATTCCCCGGGAAAGAGTTCCTTTTGCGACAGCCACCCGATGAACCCCCAACCTACACTACAGCTCATAGGAATTGGAATAGGGAAAGGGAAGAAAGGGAAGGACCCGCAGTTTTAAACCGCGGTACATTTTGTCCAGTTCAGCAGGAAACACGATGTTTGAGCCTAAAAAGCATCATGTTTCATGCTGAACTAGACAAAATATACCGCAGTTTAAAACTGCGAGTCCTTCCCTTTCTTCCCTTTCCTTTCCCTATGCCAATCCTTTGAGCTGTAGTGTAGACCTCACGCTAACCCGAGGGGAGATGCAAGAGAGTTGAGCCACTAGGAGAGTTAAGCCACCCCCTCAAATTTGTATCTAGAGTTCAGAGGTGCAATCACTGCTGCCCTATGTTGGAAGTGCTTAACATCACTTTGATTTCAGCATAAGCAGGCAGAGGAAGAAGAGCATAACAAAGACACAGGCCACAAAATTCATCACAATGCGGCAAAAAGTGAATATTCACATTTCAGTTATATGACCATTTATATAACTCACATGACAACAATTAGTCAGGCAGCTATTTATGGGTAATGTAGCTCATGTATTGTTCTTTTATCCTGATAAATATGATGGAAGTTTGATTTACCGTTTTTGCTACGTGCAGAGAAGTCTCATAATTGCCATTTTTAGGAGAGTTGATCCATTTTAAACAAGGAGAGTTGAGTCAGTTGACAGTTAATCACTAATTACTCCAAATGTGGATCATTTGAGGGCAAATGACTTTCAGCAAGTTTTTAAAATGAACAATGCATGAATTTGAGACTATCGGCAAGAAGTTTGCTCACGATCACCCTTTTGAGGGTTTTTTGGCTTCCCAGTAAAGTATACTGTATATTCCCTTTAAATGTGCAAAAGAATGTCTCCCACTTTTAATCGACATTATTCATTTGTTAATGTATCTGTCTGATCCAGTATGCTGTTTGAAAGGCTTGTCCATTGTGACTGTTCACATAGCACGTGGCATACTGCCAGGTTCCTTTGTCCTATAATTTTCCAAGAAGCTCTTTGAGTAGAATTAAGTTGAAGATATGATGAAACATTTCAATGCATTGGAAAGCTCTTTGAGTAGAATTAAGTTGAAGATATGATGAAACATTTCAATGCATTGGAAAGCACAAAGAAGACAAAGGCCAACATTCTACCTAGATATTATTCAATGGAGATCAGGCGGCCGCAGTGCATTATAGTGATTTCCATGACATGAGGAGGAAAAAAATGTTATTTTGGTACTATGCAGGTACGGCAGTTTCTGTTTATTTGACCAGCTTCGATAAGGTAATAAGGTAATCCCTTCCTACGCATGTATGGAAAATGTATGAGCCCTGATCATTAAGCTAAATATTTGTACAATCATCTCCACTTGAGCACATTTGGGACCAAAAGGAGTATGTACTCAACTCTCCACACAATGCAAGAGTGTTGAGCTATTTTAATTTTCTTTCAATGAAAAGCTGCTGAAATAAGCAATATTCTTGAATGAAATGTTCCTACATGTATACATGTACAAAGAAGCTGTGTTGCTAATTCAACAATGGTACCAAACATTCCTTATAGACTAGAATAAATTAGGAAATATTACCAAAAATTAGAAAAAATGACTCAACTCTCCTGCATCTCCCCTACGCGTACCCCAATCACAGAGGTCATGAATATTTTAATTTTCTTTAAGAGTAAACTTTACAAATATCTAACTCTTAAACCATCTCTTTTATTCTACCTCCTGTAAAGTATATATATTTTTTTTAAAATAAATTCAAGACGTTATGTAACCCTCAAACCATCTCTTTATATACAAACCACTTTTTTGATACAATAAAACCTTGCATTAATTATCCTTCCAGAGGTTTGCTTGCTGGTAAGTAATATTGTTAGCATATAATCTGTCCTACGTGTTTTATGTTACCATGGCGTATTAATGCAGAAAATGAGTGCATTATTGTTACAATATTCAACTCTCGCCATGGGTTTGATACTTTGATTGCGCGGACGCATTTTTAAATACATGTATGCACAAGGCAGATTTGATACAGGCATTCCAGGTGAGTAAACCCCGGTTTCTCTTTTTCTTATTTTTTTGTTTAAATTGAACCTATTGCTGTTTTCATGGAAAGTGGTTTGTATGTATTATAATAATAATGATGGATTCTTTCATGGTAGGCTATATCAGATATATTGCATTCATACATACTGATGAATGCAATATATCTGATATACCACTCAAGTGCATCCAATATTTTATAATCATTACTATATTCATTATTTTAAGTTGCTATATATTTTCACGTTGGGTGGATATCGCAAAAGGAACTCTTCCTATTTCCCACCCTTATACCGGCACACATACACTTTTTTGATACAGCCGAATGACAGCTCGGGCCCAGTGTTCTCCACCGGTACCTAAACATACCTCCAGCCCGCTCGGCCTGGCTAAAACGTCTACGTTCACCCCGCTCGCCTTCAGTCATTGTCGTGTAGTTTTGTAGCTGTAGGTCGCCGGTTCGCAAAATATGGATATTTGTGGGGGGATACGCAATTGTCATAGTCATGCGACGTCTGTATCTCAACTGAATCACTCGAGTTGAAGCCGCGCTCATCTGCTGCTATACTGTCAGCTTTATCGATAGTTGTGAAAATGGGAACTTCTAATCTCACTTCGAAAGCAAATACATGTAATACGTTGGGTCCACCGGCGCCGCATGCACCGTCGACGCACCGTTCGTGAATGTACAGCTAGCTAGTTAGATGCAATGCTACACTACACTTATAATGCAGTGAGCGTTGCTACGCGTACACTGCTGCATAAGTTATACCGGTCATACATGATGGTGCAACAAAGTACCCAAAAGGCATGGCGGTACTTTGTACTTCCATAATACCCGGGCATAATACACGCCTACACAGTAATTTCTTTCAAATTAGTGATTCAGTCTTAACTAAATCGGGAGGACAATACACCTTTGTACTTAAGGCATCTTTTGTATTTTTTCGTGTATTGTAGGGGGTTTTTTTATCCGTTTTACTTGTTTTGTTTGGTTGTGATTCTGCTGTCTGATTAGGCAAAATGAAGGAGCCAAGAAAGGTGACTTTGATTTAGATTTATGCATACGAAGTTAATATAAGATGTCATGAGCAATTATTTCAACAGTTTGAGAGTTCTATTTAACTTCCCCCGAGTCAGATGATCGTGTTTACAGACCCAACATAACGTTTACTCTCAACAGCTTACTCATAAAATGTACCCGTCTCTATGACTGTTTAGCGTCTTTTGCATGGAGATAAACCCATAAACTCCTCATCGTACAGGTTGCAATGTATTGCGCAAGAGATTGTAATTATTACATACATTGACGTCAATTCACGTTTGCAGAGTCTATCCAGTCCCATTCCACTCTCCTCATGCAGGTCATACGTTAATCATGGTGGATGGAGTAGATGATACACTACAGCTCAAAAGAATTGGCATAGAGAAAGGGAAGAAAGGGAATTAAGGAGCCGCAGTTTTCAACCGCGGTATATTTTGTCCGGTTCAGCATAAAACATGATGTTTTAGCCTAAAAAGCATTATGTTTTACGCTGAACGGGACAAAATATACCGCGGTTCAAAATTGCGGCCCCTTCCCTTTCTTCCCTTTCCTTTTCCCTATGCCAATTCCTTTGAGATGTAGTGTAGATGAGCTATTTCCCGAAGCAAATTTGAGGTTTTTATTGTATTGAAACGGTTTTCCTCCCACCCTCATTTTTAAAATTTTATAAGTCTGATCCCAAGACTATCATTTATATCAGGCATCGCGAGATGCGAGATTTAGGAGAAAGTCAAATATATGTCCTATGTTTGCACGTACTTTGATCCTACTTTTCATGGTAGATAAATTATATAACTGCAGTTGATAGATCTTATAATAATGCCATGTGACATGGTATATCCTGTTTATAATGAGGTTTTATACTGACGTTCAGAAAAGCCACGATTCTACGGATAGTTTCTAGCGCGTGAGCGAAATTTGCGCGACTATGTGAATTACGTATGTTATACTGTGCTACGCAGCACTGTATTTTTACACGGGAGAGCTCCTTCCCCGTGTGTTAATTTGGTCACGCCATGCGACGCGCATTTGTGTAAGATGCGCATGCGCATTAGGACGTAGTTCGTGATTTATCTAGGTCCCGGGGTCGACCCTGTGCTCGCTTGGATGTTCGGCTGTGCACAGAGTCGACGCTGTTGCCTAGCGGGCTACCGTTTTCGAGCTCCAGCGAGAGTTGTGACTTTTCGATGTTGAAGGCCGGGTATCGGCCAGAGTTGATGAGTAAAAGTTATGAAAAGAGTTGTGCTTCTGAATACTTGCTCATATGATTATGTAATCCTGTGTAGGTTCAGTGTGAAGTATATGGTTGTATTGCGTAATGATCGTAAGGGATATTATGCGAGAATATACTTATATCTTGTTTCATTTTCCCCGTGATAAGTCGAATTTCCCGCGCAGAGAACTGCGTAGTAAGAGGTATCAGCCAATCAGGCTCGAGTATTTCTCTTGAATAGATAATTAGGAGTTGGGCTTTTGACCAATCGCGTAAGGAATGAGGGGGGATATAAAAGGAGAGATGGAGAGATGAGGGGCGTATTACGCCATTTTTCCACCCTAAATTTTGTGCTGCTTAGCTTACGACGTCGAGCTTAACTTTTTGGCTTTTGGACAGAAGACTAGAGTCACTAGACCACCGTGAGTAGACAATTGTCTTTTATTTGTACCTTCACATAAACAGGACAATTAAGGTGATAATTCTAAGGATATATATCTCATTGATAAGTGAGAAACCAGAAAGAAGAGAAGGATATATCTGTATACATTATTGATTTCACAAAGAAGAGAGAGTGACGAAACATGACAAGAATTGTTTTTGTCTTTATTTATTACAGAACAATGCATCAACGACATAGAGTGAAACAGAGAACTCGCTGGGTATGGGACCCGGGGGGTGGTTTTTAGGCTAAAGTTAGAAGACTCCATTTTTAGAATACTCTAGTATTTTCAGGCATAAGTTTGGAAGAATCTATTCTTAGACTTGTACTCTACTTATATTCAAAACTTTCACTTATAATGACGTTACTTGGATGTTTGCCCCAATTGAACTTTTATGCTATTTGAACATGTTTGGAACATGTTTCGTACCATGTTTTGGACTGAGTCCTTGACATAAGTTAAGCGTGCCTCATAAGGTAATGTGTGCCTCATAAAGTAATGTGTGCCTCATAAAGTAATGTGTGCCTCATAAAGTGGTGTGTGCTTCATAAAGATGAGCCTTAAGAGTAACTTATATATTAAGTATTAGTAGATCACATATTTAGAGATAACCATTATTGACGACATGATTACATTCTACGGATTGTACTCTGTCGATGCTTCTCTCTTTCCCTCTAAACCTTCCACCTCCTTTCCTATCTGGAGATGTTCGTCGTAGCTGTAAATCCCGAACAGGGTAAGCAACGAGAGTTATGCAATGCCAGTAACTAGTCTGATACGCCATAAATCCCGAACAGGGTAAGCGACGAGAGTTATGCAATGCCAGTAACCAGTCTGGTACGCCATAAATCCTGAACAAGGTATAGTGATGTAGTTGCCACTGCATCGTTGGTGCGTGGACGACAAGTGACTGTACCACGTGAGGATCGACAATGACAGTTTTGCAACAGGTTACATCGCCGGTCAAGCAGACGACCAACTGAGGGACACGCCTTCCATCCCTCCTCTTTCTCCTTTCCTATTCCTATTTTCTTTAGCATCAGACAGATGTACTTGTAATTGTATCTCTAACACGATGCATTCGGCATTGTACTGAAATACCAGTAAGGGATCGATGTATAGATGTACATATATGTATATAAAGCTACAAGTTACATTTTTCTATCGTTGAATACCAGTTGAATATTTCATCACCAAAAATGTTGACTCTTTTCATTTTAATAAAGTTCAGTTGAACTTTACTCGAAACTCTAAAGAATATTTCTTGAAGGTTGCACAGTAGTTTCAGTAGAGTAAGTGAAGGTATGCAAAGTTGTTACTGGTTGTTGGTCAGTGATTAGTGTTTGTTGATGTGTTCGTAGTTAAGTAAAAGTAGCTAAGTTAAGCTTATGTCATAATTTACAGTCGTTATCTGGCAAAGAACTTTTAACATCTTGAGAGCGTAAAAGTCTGTCGATTTCAGTCACGAACCACACATCGAAACTCGGAAGCTAATAAAAATGTTACCATGCTACTGGCGCGAAAGTGAGAGAGGAAGAAATATTGTTATGACTTGGAATGGATGATTGATTTAATATTGGCTGATGACGTGATTGTATGAATGTTATGAGTTTGTCATGGGTGAGATGTGGTATGACCGAGGTGACATGTTTACCTGAACTTATGTATGACTTGAACATGTGCGTACAAGAGACAGTGTACAAGAGACAGCGTACAAGAGACGGCGTACAAGAGTTAGCGTACAAGAGACGGCGTACAAGAGACGGCGTACAAGAGTATAGCGTACAGGAGTCGCGGACAGAAGTGTGGCTGTTTACCACTTGTGTACATTGTGCGGGGCAAATGTAGCGAACAAGTGTGACGAGAGGCAATTTGCAACATGTGTACGCAGCGTGCATGAGAGAGTACGTTCAGAATGTTCTGACACAGTTAGGTTTGGTCACACAAGATTTGTATGAAAGGTACAGAGTAATGACCACATAATCGATATCTTGCAACTCACCAAATTAAATGCTAGCTGATAAATGACAGTTAAAGACGACATCTCGATCGAGTGTTGATGTTGTGCGGCAGTGTCGAGGTAGTATGTCGTGCACGATGTACAGTGCATGCTGTTAGCGAGAGCTAGAGGTCAATTCGTAGGTCACAGCTAACCAATGAGAACCAAACTCTTACTGGACGCAATAAGGGCTGAGTGCTGGTTGAGTTATAATTTGGGAATATGTCAGATCTCCATTCCAAGGTCTTTGTTTATGTTATTAGGGTCAGCTGACAAAATAGGCAGTTTGACCTAGAGCTCATGTCTCTATAAAAACATGTGGTGGCAGCAAACCGTAGTGAGTTAGAGGGTCTCGCGCTACATTTTTATGGTGGCAGCGGTGGGATTTTACGCTGTTCTTTACAGTTAGATAACGACATTAGTTTCTCTAAGTTTAGCTGTAGATTGTCAGTAAAAGTAAACGTAAGGTAGCTAACTTTAAGGTAGTTCGTAATCTGAGTTTTAGGTGTACAAGCCTCTACTAACAGACAGCAAGGGTCGAGCTACGGAATAGTCGACAATTCTCTGGCTGAAGAAAGTCAATTATTTAAGTTTAATTCTGGTTAGCAGTGTTATTAGGACTTTGGGTACCACAAAGTTGATGCTGGTTCACTGTAAGGAAGGAGACGTTAGCATAAAGTAGAAGCTTTACACCGACAGAGTGAGTGTGAGTTTACTATGAGGCTTGGGAGCGGAAAGGCTATGAAGTGTCCTAGAGAGGTGGAAAGGTTGTTGTGTAACTACAGAGAATGAGTGAGATGGCCACTTACTGGAATGCTGAGTGATCGTGTTTGAGATTGAGAATGTTGTTGAGTGACTGCTGGTCAGTCGAGTATAGAATGACTTGAATAATTGGTAGGAAAGATAAGGTCCAGTGACGTAGATTACTGTGGTTTGAGTAGAGGACTAAGGCACACCTAAACTCTTTTAAGTGGTATTGACTTAGAAAATTAAGGATATAGGTCAAGTCATGTAGTAGATATAAGTAGGTTAGGTCATCTAGTCGTGTAGTAAGGCGTAGTCGTAAGTCGTAGTCCTGTGCAACCCTAAAATTAAGATTGATAAGTACACAATATAAGTACTTAAGCTTAAACTACGTAATAATAATGGCACACGAATTACTCCTTTTACATTGTAAGAGGCACGCTTAGCTACTAAATAAAGAAATGAATATTAGATAAATATTAAGTCCAATAATGGGATAAAATTTCAATCTCACTAGGCCGTAATGGACCTAGATCCCCAAAACGCACTAGGAGCTCGATCTGGGCTGGCTCACGAGAATAGTAGTCCAGTTGAGAGTCCCGATGGTTGGGTTGTGGATGAGAGCGATCCAGAAGTTGCAGTGCGAGTGGGAGAGTTTGGAGATGTGATCCCGGAAGAGCGGCGTAGAGTGTATGATGCGCGCAGTTTCCACGGGAATCCACAATACGTCAACAGTCGAGCGCAGACAGAAGTACAAGGACGGCAGCATCATAAAGACGTCTTGCCAGACAAATTTGCTGGTAGAACCCCCTGGACGGACTACCGTCGTCATTTTGATGTCTGCAGACAGCTAAATGGATGGACCGACGTAGAAGCAGGACAGTTTCTAGCAACAAGGTTGCAAGGACAAGCCCTGAAAGTCCTTGGCACTCTACCAGTAGACATGCCTATTTCCTATCGTCATCTCGTGATACAACTGGAGAAAAGGTTCGGGCCTGGAGAACAAGCAGAGAACTTTCTCTTGGAACTGCGGACAAGGAGGCGTAATAAAGATGAATCGCTACAAGAGTTAGGGCAGGTGATACGCGATCTGTCAGGACTCGCTTACCCGGAGTTGAACGCGTCTGCACTGGAACGCTTGGCAAAAGTGCATTTCTTGGAAGCAATCAACGAACCAGAGATACGCGCCGGCATTTTCCGTTCCAACCCCGTCACGCTCGATGACGCCATTCAAGCCGCTCTTGCCACAGAGTCGTTCATGAAGTCAGAGAAGGTGCGGGACCGCTATCGCCCAGCGCGACAGATCAGAGCGATAGATGGCAGAGTAGAACCAGTACCTGTGAATGAGAAGACAAGAAGGGAGATAGACGAATTAAAAGAGAGCCTAAAACAGTTAACGACGATGGTCGCAAAACTGGCTGTGAAACCCAACACAGACAAGTCAGACGTCACATGCTACAATTGCCAACAAAAAGGACATTATAGCAGAGCGTGCCCCCACAAAGATGAGCGGCAGGGAAACTCCAACAGGTCTTCCCGAGGGGTCGCGGTGAGGCCAAGCTATCAGCAAGGCCCGAGAATGTAATTGATGACATTCATAGCAGAGGAACGCTTGTATGTAAAATAGGAGAAATCAACAATGGAATGTACATAGAAGGAAATTCAACCTATTGATCGACACTGGAGCTACAGTGACAATTGTATCTCATGCAGCATTACAGGCAATCAACCAAAAGAATACAGAACTGAGAATGACTGATGTTCAGCTTATTCAGGCTAACGGAACACCAATCAAGGTGCATGGAGAGGCACAAGTAGACATGAAGTTGGGAACACATAACTATGTTATCAATGCTGTCATAGCAGACATCGGCCAAGATGGAATTCTTGGAATGGACTTTTTGCACAAAACAAATTCGTCAATTGACTGCGACAGCATGACAATTAGGGTGAATGGAGAAATCATTCACTGCACAGATCGAAACGGAAGAGTTTTGAAGATAGCAGCCGTCACAGACATGACTGCTGAGGTACCTGAACACATGAAAGATCTGTACACACGTACAATGAGTAACCTAGATGACAAGTACAAAACAGAGGTTGTTTCACTTTTTGACACTTACCAAGACGTTTTCTCTAAGGGTAGTCATGACATTGGGCGTACCGACAAAGTACAGCACAGCATACACACGACACGATCAGCCCCCATCCGCCAACGTCCGCGACGTCCACCAATAGGTCAGCGACGGGAAATCGAGAACCAAGTCGAAGAAATGCTGCAGCACGGTATTATCACCCCTTCATCCAGTCCATGGGCTTCCCCTGTTGTGTTAGTAAACAAGAAAGACGGTAGTAAGCGGTTTTGCGTCGACTACAGAGAGTTGAACAAGTACACAATCAAGGATTCATTCCCCCTCCCAAGGATAGACGAGTCGATCGATGCACTAGATGGCGCAAAGTACTTTTGTACATTAGATTTGGCTGCCGGCTACTGGCAAGTACCTCTGGACAATGAAGCAAAGCTGAAGTCTGCTTTTGTAGTACCTGGTGGATTATACCAATTTGAAGTATTGCCCTTCGGATTATCAAACGCGGGAAGTTGTTTTGAGAGGTTGATGGAGACTGTTCTTTCTGGTCTGCAGTGGAAGATTCTGTTGGTCTATTTAGACGACGTCATTGTTTACGGTTCGACGGTCGAGGAGACAATCGAGAGATTGGGAGTCGTATTGGAACGACTGAGAGACGCTAAGTTGAAACTCAAGCCTAAGAAGTGCCACCTATTCAAGACAGAGGTGCTCTATCTCGGACATGTTGTTTCAGAAGAGGGCATTCGCACAGATCCAGACAAGATTGAAGCTGTGAAAAACTGGCCGACGCCCACATGTACAAGGGATGTCAGGAGTTTTATCGGTTTAGCTTCCTACTATCGACGGTTTGTTGAGAAGTTTTCTGACATCGCCAAACCTTTGACTGCTCTTACACAGAAGGATAGAGAGTTCAGATGGTCAGATGAATGCGAGGTAGCGTTCAATACATTGAAGGAGAGACTCACGACTGCCCCTATTCTAGCTTACCCAAGACTTGGTGTAGATTTTCTGCTTGACACAGATGCTAGCAAGTATGGCATTGGAGCAGTCCTATCACAACTAGTAGATGGCAAGGAGAGAGTAAAGGCGGATTCACACTGCATCCGACATCCGACATTCCGACATACGACACGACTTTCGACACGACATTTTAGTTCACACTGACAACGACTTTTCAAAATGTCGTGCAAAAAGTCGGATGACACGACATTTGCTGTCGGTCAATCAATTATCAAGTTCTCTATGCAATAACCAAGCATAAACACAAGAAAAATATTGATCTGAGAAGGACGAGAAGCAGGAGGAGGGGGGCGGAGAAGAAGGAAGAAGGATGAAGGGAAGAACTTACGGCAAAGGCGGGAGAAAAGGGAGGAGAAAATTGGAGCGGTAGAAGACGGGAGTAAGAAAGTTAAAGGGAAGAGATGAAAAAGGTGGAAGGGAATATATAACGAGGGGGAGAGGGAAGGAAAGGGGAGAAAGGGAACAAGGGAGGGGAGGGGAGGGTGGATTGAGTGAGGAATAGAGGAGAAGAGGAGGAGCAGTACGGCAAGGAAGGAAGAGGGGTGGGTGGGTAGGGAAAAGAATCAAGTGAGAATGACTAGAAGAAAGAAGGGTGAATGAGGAGGAGAAACAAAAGACGAAAGACAACTCGATGATCAACGTCTTCCTCCTTCTCCACCGTCTCCCTCCTCCTCCACGCATTCGCTTCCCTCTCTTTCTTCTCCTTCCCTCTACTCTTACGTCTCCTTGTTCATTCTCATGCTCTTGTCTCAATACTAGATCAAGTTACAGATACGTACTTATCCAAAATAGAGGAAAACCAGCATCAATATTTCGTGTTGGGAAGTTAGCATAATCACACTCGCCCTCATCCTTCTTTACAATGGTGAAGAGAAAGAATTTACGATATTACAGCAATCATAACAATAGTCCATTATAAGAGGGAAGGCTATGTCTTTATCTAGTTCATTCGCTATGCCTATGTTAAGGCATGTTTGTGATTTTTTTTTATACCAGACATATGCAGTATAAATCATATCAGCAACATGACATTGTATACATGTAGGCCTACAATATAGTTTGCAGGTTCCTCGATTCCTCAAACAGAAATATAAAATTATTCAGCGATTTGAGTGTCCTGTTCAAACTAAGTCTATCTGTTAGACTCTGCTTTGACAAATCTGCATCAACATACCAAAATTACCCCCCTCCCCCCCCCCCCCCCCCCCCTCCGTCCCATCCTCTCTTTCATGAACACAACAAAGGCATATATACCCCCTCGGCACTAAACTCCCCTAATCTACGGCTACATCTGTACATATTTGTTTCAGCCTTAACCCCCCTTCTTAATTTTCCTTTCACAGATTCGATCATTTATGCTATATAGACGGTTGAAATACACGGTGAGAACTTTCTTAGAGATCAAGAAACAACATTATCCTACGAAGCTACATCGGAACATTAAAGCTACATCGGAAGGGGGGGGGGGCACCCCCCCCCCCCCTCTTCTCAGACATCCTTCTCCCGCATCCTCGAAATGGCATCTTTCCCTTTAAAAAAAAAAAAAAAAACTTAAAATGTTTACGCCAGTGTGCATGATGCAAGAAAAGTATCAAATAAAACATTATGAACAGTTGAACAGGCCTACTCCTGATATTGAATTTAAATCTATGCAAATAAATTTTGAATATTGGTACATTCTTTTTAGGAGCACCCGGCATATCTACAGCCATTCTACATGTAATCATTTTAATAACTGACGAACTAAATCGTTCCACCAACAGTGACTCTGCAAGAAAAAATAGTTACACTTCTTATTTTTTTAGTCTACAAACTAACGTTAAGAAGTTTTGACGTTAAGAAAACTGTCATCATTCCCCGAAAAACAAATATGAATCTACATTAGCTCCTCATGTAAATTTAGTTGAGAGTCTTCTAAGCCCGAAAGAAAAGTTACTTAAACCCATGAATACAGGCCAATTCATCTCTATTTCTAAAATTAAGGTTTGGTTATGTTGGTACACTTTAGATGAGCAGATAACTTGCTGTGATTGAAGTAGACTCTACTTGATGATGTTGATAGATGGCTGACTAGTACGAATTGTAACTAAACAAGGAAATCTGAGTGTAGCAAATTATCTATTCTAATTCTAAAGGTAGACTGCATACATCTATAGTACGAACCAACGTTAGATATATCGAACAGTCAATTCATTTCTTTACTAAAACTAGTATCTATCTAATACGAGTATTCACTCCGTGGACCTAGATCTATTCGTATGAGCACGCCCGGCCGGTCGGCCGGCTGGCTAGATTTATCATAACAACAAGATAGACCTATGGCTACCCATGATAGGTACGGTCGAGTCCAGATCCCGGGTCCAGATCTAAAAGAAAACGTGAGTAGTAGACTAGCTGCTAAAGAAACTTGTTTGGATCTGGGAAATCTACACTCTAATTAATAGACCTTACACTCTAATTAATAGACCTAGACCCTCTAGATATCTGTGTTGTTATGAGTTGGTGCATCGTAGCCCTGGGACTGCTCCCGCGTAGCGGGAGCGTGAGCGGGCTGTACATGGTCGCAGTATAAAGTGTATCTGGATCAATGATACGTTTGTCGTTAGATCTCACTTCGATCTCATGACATTTTAAAGCCTTTAACAGCCATGTTGACCTCGAGGCTGTATACCTGTAACTTAAGTTTAGATCCAACGTATGAATTAGATCTAGATCTATCTATTAAAACTCTGACATTCGAACAGAGTGATTAGTAAATACAGAACACACTACAATTAACTGCAGTACCGTTTAGAGGCCGGTATAGTAGAGTACGCGTATTACGGATGTTTATGTTGAACTGTTGGTTATGCAACAGCTTTCTAGCAGTAGATCTAGACTAGAGCCTAATCCGAGTAGGA
This sequence comes from Arbacia lixula, assembly GCA_963669155.1. Classification (NCBI taxonomy): domain Eukaryota; kingdom Metazoa; phylum Echinodermata; class Echinoidea; order Arbacioida; family Arbaciidae; genus Arbacia; species Arbacia lixula. The sequence continues at coordinate 23,987,556 of OZ022583.1, read as the reverse complement.
CAGGTTTACTCAATTGATACGTTCAATACCAGTCTAGACCTCTAAAACTAGATATATTTATGTTGTATACATGTCCAGGCCTATTTCAAAGTTAAAGTGCGATTTAGATCTCACAAGACTTTAAAGTTTAGAATGATGACATTTATGCAGGTAGATAACTCATAACAGTTGCATACACCATCAATCATCGTTGACCTTTTTACATGTAGACCCTTGGCCTTGGGTCTGTATAATTTTTAACGTTTACTTATACGACTACGTACACCTACTCGAACGTAAACATCAGACTTGTCTCGAGTCGAGTCTTTAAAACTAAATTACCACTGAATACCGAGATTAACTCGCTATTAGCTGACATTAATAGACATTGATTAACTTACCGCCAATAAGGAATCACATTCTTGCCCGCCTTTCTTTACAAACGATGGCAAAAAGCTTCACCCAAACATGATAAAGCTATGATGCGTGGGGAAATATTGTCCAACATACATTTTAGTAGATGGGACTAAAGTGGGGCCATCGCAGAGATTTTCCGTGAAGCAAAAGTCTTTTGACAAGCCAAACTTATGAAGTGACGTCATAGGAATCCGCCGTTGTGATTGGTCTCCGGCTAAATGTCGGATTGTCGTGCTTGAAAAATCGCTACATGATCCGATTTTTTAATACGACAAAATGTGTCGGACACGACTTTTTTTGTCGTGTTGCCTCAGTGTGAATGGACACATTGGATTTGCACTGTTTCGATTTTTATTTTGTCGGATCAAATGTCGGAAAGTCGTATGTCGTGTCGTATGTCGGAATGTCGGATTCAGTGTGAATCCGCCTTAACAGCCTACGCTAGTCGTACAATAAGCAAAGCGGAACAGAACTATTGTGTCACCCGGCGAGAACTGCTTGCAGTTATTGAATTTCTGAAGCACTTTCGTCACTACTTGTATGGACAACCCGTCACAGTACGCACAGATCACGGCGCGCTAAGATGGCTTATGAATTTCAAGAACCCAGAAGGTCAACTGGCTCGGTGGCTTGAAATTGTCAGCCAGTACAAACTCACCTTAGTGCATCGTGCCGGACGGATCCACTTGAATGCTGATGGACTCTCACGGCGCCCATGTACACAGTGTGGTAGACTTGATGATGTCTGCAGAGATGAGAAGTAAAGGAGGAATAAGATGAACATTAGTAGTGCATGTTAGAATATGCTGATGTAATGCTAATTGTTATCTTTATTTTAATTATAACGTAGATGAAATAACGAGATTGCGAGCACCATGAACAGAGAAGTGCATAAACTTGAAGAGAGGTTGCAAGCTGTCACCCTATCTTCGCCCCTGTCGTCGGAAGAGATTAGAGAAGCTCAGTTGCTGGACAGTGATATCGCCTACATCCTACAGAGTAAAGAGAAATCACGGCATAAACCAGCATGGAGGGACGTTTCTGCGAGTTCAGCTGCTACAAAGACCTACTGGATAAATTGGGACTTGTTAGAGGTTAAAGACGGAGTGTTAGTGAAGAGGTGGGAGTCAGACGACGGAAAGGAGGTGAACTGGAAAGTAGTACTGCCTAGAACGTTGAGAGCAAGAGTGTTAGCTGAAGTACACGATGCCAAAACAGGAGCTCACCTGGGAGTTAACAAGTCACTTCATAAAGTCCAGCGTAAATTCTACTGGGTAGGATTGGCTGCAGACGTCCGCTCTTGGATAAGGAAATGCACGACATGTGCGAGAGTCAAGAATCCGCCAAAGAGGAAACGGGCTCCTCTTCAACAATATAGAGTGGGCGCTCCCTTGGAACGAGTTGCAATGGACATTCTAGGACCCTTACCCGAAACAGAGAGAGGAAACAAATATGTGTTGGTCGTAGGAGACTATTTCACAAAATGGGTAGAGGCCTATCCATTACCTGATCAAGAAGCAGTTTCAGTTGCACAAGTTTTTGTAGAAGAATTTGTGTGTCGGTATGGAATTCCCAAGGAGTTACACACGGATCAAGGACGAAACTTTGAGTCAAATCTGATGCAAGAAGTATGTAAACTACTTGGAATAAAGAAGACAAGGACTTGCCCTCTACACCCACAGAGTGATGGTTTTGTAGAACGTTTCAACCGTACCTTAGTCAGCATGCTGATTCCCCTGTTGGATCCAGACCACCATCAGAAAGATTGGGATGAGAAGATCCCATTCGCCATGCTCGCCTATAGATCCGCTGTGCAAGAATCGACAGGAGAGAGCCCAGCCATGATGATGATGGGTCGAGAAGTAACATTACCCCTGGATTTGATGTTCAGTCAGCCGGAATCTGAGGAAGAAACACCAGATCAAGATTATGCATCACAGTTACGGGATAAACTACACTCCGCACACGAAACTGCGCGCAGCAAACTTCACATGTCAGCGCAAAAGCAAGCAAAAACTTATGACAGAAACACAACTCTGAGAAAGTTCAAGCGAGGTGACTGGGTGTGGCTGTATGGTGTGGCGAGAAAGAGAGGTGTTTGCCCCAAATTTGTGCCAAAATGGTCAGGACCTTATCTCTTGATAGATAAACTGTCTGACGTGATCTACCGTATCCAAGAGTCGAGTAGAGCCAAGCCCAGGGTCGTTCACCTAGATCGATTAAAAGAATACCAGGGTCCCCAGGTAGACAGTTGGATTGAACGCAGGAACCCCCCTAGGAATCGAACATTACCATTACGATATAGGGATATGTAAATTAGGCCACGGAACAACATAACTGATCCATAAATGCCAAATTATTTTCACAGATGATCCCCTGTCCAGCGTGTAAGGACATTTCACCCGGAACGGAGGAGTTGAGGGAGCACTGCCGTAGGAGGCATGGAAGGGAGCTCTCAGTTCGGTGCCTGCGATGCAAGTATGAGGGAGCAGGACGGCAGGACCTAGCCCGCCACTACGGGAGGGCACACCCGCAGAGGAGGGAAGAGGCGTATTTTGTAAGCTTTAGCTTATCTTCCTCAGCTTTCGAAGCGAAAAGAAGAGGTGGCAGAGTGACGGACATATGGGAGCGGAGGAGGCGCGATCACCGCAGGGAGGTGGAAGAGAGGCGGGAGGCAAGGAGGAAAGAAGACAGGAGGGAGAAGGACAGGAAGGAGAAGGACAGGAAGGAGAAGGACGGGAAGGAGAGGGACCGGAAAGAGGATCAAAAGAGGGGAGATGACCGAAGTAAGAAAAGGAGGAGGGTAGTGATTAGTGACAGCAGCGACGAGGAGCAGGAGATCAGGAAGGAAGAGGAGGTACAGAAGAGCAGCGAAAGCGAAAGCGAAGGCGGAAAGGGGAAGGAAATAGAGATCCGGGAGGAGAGTAGCAATGAGAGCGAAAGTGGAAAGGGGAAGGGAATGGAGACCCAGGAGTACAGCAGTGAAAGCGAAAGTGACGAGGAGAAGGAAATGAAAGAGAGCAGCAGCAGAAGCGAAAGTGATGAGGGGAAGGAAATGAAAGAGAGCAGCAGCAGAAGCGAAAGTGATGAGGGGAAGGAAATGAAAGAGAGCAGCAGCAGAAGCGAAAGCGAAGGCGGGAAAGAAATGGAGATCCCTCAGGAAAACGGAGACAAGGGCAGTGAAGAGGAAGAAGAAGAGAAGGAAACAAGGAGCGTCAGCCTCAGACCAGGTGTCATAAACGTTAGTGTCAACAATCCGGGATCGTGCCGAATTACGCACATTAGAAGAGTAATGGTCGAACTAGAGACTTACCGATACGTGAACGGAGAGAAAAGGCTGGTAGAGGTCCGGAAGGAGTTCTTCGAAGCATAAGGGCCTGCATGAAAAGAAAAGATCGATTTATTTATGTTGTGTACGTGTATTGTAAATTTCAAATTTTGAATTTAGTATCACGACATGCATGAGGCACACATTATGAAGCGTACGTTGTAAGAATTTTGTAACGCAAGGAAAATGAATGAAATGCAGAGATTTCCATGCATTTATCCTAATGTATATCGTACTAAGTGACTCTGTGTGGAGGGCCACATTTATCACATGACTGTTGCATAATTTGTTAATGCGGTCGAATAAAGAGTGAGAATGTCATTGTTTTTCTCAGAGTCACTGGGACAGTGACTAAGGAAGACGGGGGTTGTGAAACGGTTTTCCTCCCACCCTCATTTTTAAAATTTTATAAGTCTGATCCCAAGACTATCATTTATATCAGGCATCGCGAGATGCGAGATTTAGGAGAAAGTCAAATATATGTCCTATGTTTGCACGTACTTTGATCCTACTTTTCATGGTAGATAAATTATATAACTGCAGTTGATAGATCTTATAATAATGCCATGTGACATGGTATATCCTGTTTATAATGAGGTTTTATACTGACGTTCAGAAAAGCCACGATTCTACGGATAGTTTCTAGCGCGTGAGCGAAATTTGCGCGACTATGTGAATTACGTATGTTATACTGTGCTACGCAGCACTGTATTTTTACACGGGAGAGCTCCTTCCCCGTGTGTTAATTTGGTCACGCCATGCGACGCGCATTTGTGTAAGATGCGCATGCGCATTAGGACGTAGTTCGTGATTTATCTAGGTCCCGGGGTCGACCCTGTGCTCGCTTGGATGTTCGGCTGTGCACAGAGTCGACGCTGTTGCCTAGCGGGCTACCGTTTTCGAGCTCCAGCGAGAGTTGTGACTTTTCGATGTTGAAGGCCGGGTATCGGCCAGAGTTGATGAGTAAAAGTTATGAAAAGAGTTGTGCTTCTGAATACTTGCTCATATGATTATGTAATCCTGTGTAGGTTCAGTGTGAAGTATATGGTTGTATTGCGTAATGATCGTAAGGGATATTATGCGAGAATATACTTATATCTTGTTTCATTTTCCCCGTGATAAGTCGAATTTCCCGCGCAGAGAACTGCGTAGTAAGAGGTATCAGCCAATCAGGCTCGAGTATTTCTCTTGAATAGATAATTAGGAGTTGGGCTTTTGACCAATCGCGTAAGGAATGAGGGGGGATATAAAAGGAGAGATGGAGAGATGAGGGGCGTATTACGCCATTTTTCCACCCTAAATTTTGTGCTGCTTAGCTTACGACGTCGAGCTTAACTTTTTGGCTTTTGGACAGAAGACTAGAGTCACTAGACCACCGTGAGTAGACAATTGTCTTTTATTTGTACCTTCACATAAACAGGACAATTAAGGTGATAATTCTAAGGATATATATCTCATTGATAAGTGAGAAACCAGAAAGAAGAGAAGGATATATCTGTATACATTATTGATTTCACAAAGAAGAGAGAGTGACGAAACATGACAAGAATTGTTTTTGTCTTTATTTATTACAGAACAATGCATCAACGACATAGAGTGAAACAGAGAACTCGCTGGGTATGGGACCCGGGGGGTGGTTTTTAGGCTAAAGTTAGAAGACTCCATTTTTAGAATACTCTAGTATTTTCAGGCATAAGTTTGGAAGAATCTATTCTTAGACTTGTACTCTACTTATATTCAAAACTTTCACTTATAATGACGTTACTTGGATGTTTGCCCCAATTGAACTTTTATGCTATTTGAACATGTTTGGAACATGTTTCGTACCATGTTTTGGACTGAGTCCTTGACATAAGTTAAGCGTGCCTCATAAGGTAATGTGTGCCTCATAAAGTAATGTGTGCCTCATAAAGTAATGTGTGCCTCATAAAGTGGTGTGTGCTTCATAAAGATGAGCCTTAAGAGTAACTTATATATTAAGTATTAGTAGATCACATATTTAGAGATAACCATTATTGACGACATGATTACATTCTACGGATTGTACTCTGTCGATGCTTCTCTCTTTCCCTCTAAACCTTCCACCTCCTTTCCTATCTGGAGATGTTCGTCGTAGCTGTAAATCCCGAACAGGGTAAGCAACGAGAGTTATGCAATGCCAGTAACTAGTCTGATACGCCATAAATCCCGAACAGGGTAAGCGACGAGAGTTATGCAATGCCAGTAACCAGTCTGGTACGCCATAAATCCTGAACAAGGTATAGTGATGTAGTTGCCACTGCATCGTTGGTGCGTGGACGACAAGTGACTGTACCACGTGAGGATCGACAATGACAGTTTTGCAACAGGTTACATCGCCGGTCAAGCAGACGACCAACTGAGGGACACGCCTTCCATCCCTCCTCTTTCTCCTTTCCTATTCCTATTTTCTTTAGCATCAGACAGATGTACTTGTAATTGTATCTCTAACACGATGCATTCGGCATTGTACTGAAATACCAGTAAGGGATCGATGTATAGATGTACATATATGTATATAAAGCTACAAGTTACATTTTTCTATCGTTGAATACCAGTTGAATATTTCATCACCAAAAATGTTGACTCTTTTCATTTTAATAAAGTTCAGTTGAACTTTACTCGAAACTCTAAAGAATATTTCTTGAAGGTTGCACAGTAGTTTCAGTAGAGTAAGTGAAGGTATGCAAAGTTGTTACTGGTTGTTGGTCAGTGATTAGTGTTTGTTGATGTGTTCGTAGTTAAGTAAAAGTAGCTAAGTTAAGCTTATGTCATAATTTACAGTCGTTATCTGGCAAAGAACTTTTAACATCTTGAGAGCGTAAAAGTCTGTCGATTTCAGTCACGAACCACACATCGAAACTCGGAAGCTAATAAAAATGTTACCATGCTACTGGCGCGAAAGTGAGAGAGGAAGAAATATTGTTATGACTTGGAATGGATGATTGATTTAATATTGGCTGATGACGTGATTGTACGAATGTTATGAGTTTGTCATGGGTGAGATGTGGTATGACCGAGGTGACATGTTTACCTGAACTTATGTATGACTTGAACATGTGCGTACAAGAGACAGTGTACAAGAGACAGCGTACAAGAGACGGCGTACAAGAGTTAGCGTACAAGAGACGGCGTACAAGAGACGGCGTACAAGAGTATAGCGTACAGGAGTCGCGGACAGAAGTGTGGCTGTTTACCACTTGTGTACATTGTGCGGGGCAAATGTAGCGAACAAGTGTGACGAGAGGCAATTTGCAACATGTGTACGCAGCGTGCATGAGAGAGTACGTTCAGAATGTTCTGACACAGTTAGGTTTGGTCACACAAGATTTGTATGAAAGGTACAGAGTAATGACCACATAATCGATATCTTGCAACTCACCAAATTAAATGCTAGCTGATAAATGACAGTTAAAGACGACATCTCGATCGAGTGTTGATGTTGTGCGGCAGTGTCGAGGTAGTATGTCGTGCACGATGTACAGTGCATGCTGTTAGCGAGAGCTAGAGGTCAATTCATAGGTCACAGCTAACCAATGAGAACCAAACTCTTACTGGACGCAATAAGGGCTGAGTGCTGGTTGAGTTATAATTTGGGAATATGTCAGATCTCCATTCCAAGGTCTTTGTTTATGTTATTAGGGTCAGCTGACAAAATAGGCAGTTTGACCTAGAGCTCATGTCTCTATAAAAACATGTGGTGGCAGCAAACCGTAGTGAGTTAGAGGGTCTCGCGCTACAGTATTATAGTACGTGGTGCATGGTGGTGGTGGTGTGTGTGTGTGTGTGTGTGTGTGTTGGGGGGGGGGGGGGGCGGCGGTGTATGTGGTGGTGGCGGTGGTGTGTGGTGGAAGTGGTGGTTCTGTTGATGGTGGTGGCGGGGTTGGGAGTGGACGTGGTGGTAGTACCATGGTGGTGGTGGTGGCCGTGGTGCATGCGTGGTGGTGGTGGTGGTGGTGGTGTGGTGGTGGTGATGGTGCACTGTCATGGTGGTGTGGTGGTGTGGTGGTGGTGGTTCACCCTTCCTCTTTCTCTGTTTATCCCACTTTCTCATCTCCCTCTCTCTCCCTCCCTTCCATCTCTCTCTCTCTCTCTCTCTCTCTCCCTCTATCTATCTCTCCCTCCCTCTCTCTCTCTCCCCTCCCCCTCTCTCTTTCTTCCTCTCTTTCTCTCTCTCTCTCTCTCTCTCTCCCCTCCCCCTCTCCCTCTCTATCTCCTCATCTCTCTCTCTCCCTCCCGCCCTCTCTCTCTCTCCCCTCCCCCTCTCCCTCTCTCTCTCTCTCTCTCTCTTCCTGTGTTCTTCTATCTTTCCTACTCTATCTGCCATCATAAATGAATAACTTGCTGCCGGGCATCTTAATATTCAACTCACATTGCTCTCTTCTTTTAAACTAACATATCGCTCCAAAAATATATACTCAAAACGATACTAAAAACTCTAAACATGTCCACATAATTTTCCATCACAACTACAAACCATGTGACACGCTTTTAATAGTTCTGATTGGTCAGTGCTGCAATATTAGCACATTTAGAGAAGAAAAAAGTATCACGATAGATCTCTCATCAATAAATATCATATTCACATATCACATAACATTTTTCAGGACTACAATTTTCGATGTGCAGTACAGACAAACATTGCAACACTGAAAAAAAAATGAAATATTTGGTTCACTTGATACAGGGTAATGTGACGAAGGATTCTTTGCAGCAGAACTGACAATCAAGATGTTGTAAGATGAGGAGAAGTACATACATACATGTATTAGCCTAAAGTAGACATCAACGGGTGCAATTCATTACACATTAAATTGTAGACATGCAGACGCATTCATACAAATATATGTTATCATATTTCAGCCAACTCTTCCAAACTGCAGCATTCCTATAAATAGTACGTTTCCTTGGTGATGGTTTATTTGAAAGTTCATTGTTTCTAACATGGTGTCCGTATCCTGGCTCAAGTGCATGACTGCAGAGAATCAAAAGAAAAATCTAATCATTTCTACTGACATTGCTCTCAATAGGCCAATTTATTTTCTTGGTTCATTATTTTGACAAAATACAACCATATACTGAGACCGCATATTCAGCTTCCATTAGATGCTGGCAGCCAATATGTCATATGTGTTTTCTGTATATTTGAACTGATTTCATTGTAACCCAAACCAAACATGGCATCAGAAGGATAGGATGAAATATGAGTTGAAGTCAATCGACTTTCCTTCCAAGAATTTGAAATAAACACAAGAGACAGTCTGAGATTAGCACCGTCTATTCAGATCTCGTTGCAAAAAAAAATACCCGTCTACAAACAAATGTCCATAATACCGGTAAATACTTCTTGTCCAATACAGTCAGCTGTATCATGTATAAGAGTTTTCTTATCAAATGAAACATGAGTAATGATATGCAATTATATGCAAATATTGACAGCCAAAAGGGAGTTAATCCAAGAACTAATATTTTGATATTTCTGTCTTTTTCTCACACAGAATCAGGGAGATGGTAATTAATACCAAATCACCTGTACTTCTTCTGAAGTCCTTTGTAGACAAGGATCTAAATATCATACATTTTGTCAAAAGAGAAAAGAATCAGGGTAAATATAACTTTATGCATCTTTTTGCTGATTGCTCATTCTGTTTTTATTATGTCATCATTTCTATTTATTTCTCAAATGCGAGTGTGTGTTGGGGGAATATATGTTGTTTCTTACATGGCAATTCAAATAAAACAAACTTGATGATTGAAAAGAAATACAAAATATTTCAAAAACATAGATTATCATACACTTTTAACCTGTGCTTGAAAAGGAAACTCAAACTTCATTGCATAAGAAATCGTGCATACAGAATTGCAAAACAGTGTGAAGGAAATGAGTGCCAGTACGAAGTGAGAGGAGGTGATTTCCAAACGATAAACTTTGTGCTCCAAATTTAAGAATTGTACAAAGTTTAAATCATGACATTTTTTGTGATCTCAGGCTAAACTGTATGTCAAACCCAAAAGCAATATTCTTTTGATGTGACATTGAGAAGTTCTCCTGCATTTTCAAAAGACTGAACAATTCAAAATACAGACTCTATCCTTCTTTTTGATAATGATATTCGGTGCTCTGTTATTCATGGAGGTAAATGTGATTCAGTGACAAGTTAGTGAAAATGAGTAGTGCTGCCAGCCTAACAGAAAGTAAATATCCTGGTTTTAGTGAGTCACACAATTCTGAAATTCCAATTTTCACTTTGAAGCTCCATTTAACTGAGGTATTAATAGAGAAAGATAGAAAAGTGACAACAGAAACGATGCGAATATGAAACTCGACATGGACTACAAAAACAAGTTGCTGCTGTGAGCTCACCCCACACTTTATATTCATGACACACAAACTGTACGATGCATAATACATTATAAACATTCATGTACATTCAATACTTGCCCTGTACTATGGCTTTCAGTAGCCCCTGTCTCCACCAGCACTTCTTAACTACTCCTCTGTGAGAACAAGGTCTGGAATTGTGTTAACAATTTCAAAGTATCCCACAACCTATTTTTCTGAATTGCATTTCCCGGCGAAATATCCCATCAAACTCTGACGTACTGACAAGCTAGCTCTCATTTCCCAAGGTTTTCTGAGGTAAATAAAATATCAATATAGTACTAATTTGATAGAAACTAATCATGTAGTCCCACTAGTGCATGTTCGTGCTGGTGGACTCTTCTTAGAACTTATTTACTTGCGTAGCCCACATGTTGCAGTTCATGACTTGATAAGTTCACAAGAAACTTCCACATAAAGAGAGAAAGATGCCGACAAATGTTACGTAAAACACACTGACATCAACAATTCAACACATTCAACTCAATCGATAGATGCTCCTTGCATCAGTAGTTTGTAACTGCTACAGGATCCATAGCTATATATATGCAATTCATCTCTCACCAAAATGTGTACACGAGGAATTCAAAAAATCTTAAATTCGCTTCACCTGGTTTTCACATAAATAAACAGCAATTTCCAAAAGAAAAATTACACATAAGATTGCACCTCAGAGTTACATATTGATAAAAAGGCTACCTTCATCATATTGATTGTTTTTCACATTTTTTACATTTGAAATACTAATGATGATGACACGTACACAAGAAAATCAGTGGAACAGCAGTGCAGTAAGATAAGCTCTGTAGATGTGTACAATATTTACAATTTATCAACATTTTTGTAAAATACACTTTTTCACCTTCTGCAAGCTTAAATACACCACATCTTTGTACAAATGCTCTCCTTAATACCTCTCATTTCTATACACTATAATTTCCAAAAACATCCCTTCGATCAAACGTACAGCCCTGTTGAGTGAAGAAATATCCACAAAATTGAATAAAAAATATTATTTAGGTGTCTTATCACTTACTCTAATGGGGCCTGATAGTGTATCAGAATGATGTCAGATTGTATGATTATCAAAATAGTTGTAAAATTAATAGATTTCTGTAATGCTTTACTTTATTTTCACCATTTAAAACAATCCTAGTGTTTTTTTCAGCTCATGGCATTGAGCATTGCACCAGCTAGAATGAAAAGGGAAATTACTGGCAAGCATGTAAAACCAGCATGTAATTTTGGTTATGCTATTCAGAGTTTGTACACACATGAATTAATGTGAGGAATTATTTTAAATAAAAACTTCTGTGTATTCAGATGAAAAATTAAAAAGAAAATAAGGCTTCACGTTAACATTTGGTACACAATTAGGCTTTAGCCAAATCCATTGAATATATTTTGTGGATTGTACGGTCAAAATAAAGCAAATCGTTTCTAAATTTCTAATAAAAAGCTCTCCAAAACTTAAATCCATTGAAAGATTTCAAAGCAACATTGCATAAAACATAGTTTGGATGTTTTTATTCTTAATGCACATTTTTAATTCACTGCGGACACAAATTTGGCAGACAATTAATTTCTGAGGTACTGGATAAATTATGACTTTGGGATGATTCTAGTTGTGTGAAAATCGATGTAACTGACTTGTATGATGTATTGTAATATCTACTTATAGTTTAAAGCACAATCTCAGTAAATGTCCTAAACAAAGACTGGGCTTCTTAATAGTGCAAGAAATACTAGAAATAAAACAATATTAGAATCTCCAGATTGTGAAGGAGAGAAAGTTTACAAGAAAGAAAAGTGGAACAAAAAAGAACAGAGGAGAGCATTTAAGAGTTGGTCGTGATGATAGATGAAGAAGGGGAACGGCATGATTAGCGGATACTGTATAAAAATAGTACAATGATATTTGGATAAAAAAAGGAAGGAGTCTTCATAGCCGACGGCTTCATTTGCAAACGTTCGGACCTTTGTCAGACTGATGAACACACATAAGGCAAGATGGAAACTGACGGGCAAATGTTCCTAGCAATTCAAAAATCCCCAGAGCCGAAGAAGAAGAAATATTACTGCATACATTTTTTCTTTTTCCCCTCTAACTTGGCGATAGAAAATATAAAATATGTAATAAAAACATAAAAATGTACATACTGGTTACACACAGGCGGATAGATGAATTGCAATGAAAAACGAACCCTGCTTCTGTATTGAACGGTGCACTGAAAGTTGTACAAATATCGCAAATACGGACCAAACCCCACATTCCTGCTCCCCACACAAAGGCCTAAATAATTGCATATAAATATATACATCCTTCCTCTGAATATATACACGACTCTGTCACTATGGTACAATGAGAAATGTCATACATACTTCAATTAAATCTCCTTTGACTGGCTAAATTTAAATTCAAGTGTAATTTCTTTGCTACAGCAATTCACTTCAGAGTCTAGAGACTCTCTATGCACACAATTATTGGTCTTCTGCTGCTCGCCTGTCATCTACATCTTTTCCTACTTCCCACTTATCTCAAACTTATTAATCTTCTTGAGTAAATCACCTCCATGCCCCCCCCCCCCCCCCCCTCCATAGTGTACGCTTTCCCATTCAACCCCACAATAAGGGTTGCTCTATCTCTCAACTGTTCCCATTTTATCTTTAAGTCCTTTCATTAGTTGTCCTCCATCAGTACTCCTCCTTTTTACCGCATTCGTATCTTAAAACACAACACAATTTGTGCCATAAAATATATCTTTAGTACTTTCTTTAAAAATGTGGACATTTACCAACATTGTTGGCAATGTTACACCAGTGCAATTTTTCTTATATCAGCAGCATGAGTTCATGTCATTTAAAAATCTAAATGATAACTTTGATTTTATTTTTTAAATGAAATATTTGGGCGAATACTTAACTTCAGTTGGTGTTTTATGAGGAGAACAAAGTTTGGGGGCAAGAAAACAACAATACGATAATCACGGCAAAAGTAACATGCAAAATTGCTCTGTTAGAGTGTGTTCTTTTTTCAATTCCTTTTCTAAAGATTTGATAACCAACGGTCATTTCTTTTCATTAACTATAAATGGTATGTAGACAAAGTGTGAGTTATAAAATAATTGCTATTTACAAAAATAGATGTGTGCTCCCACATTCTTCAGTAAGCCTGCATATCTTGATAACCCTTTAAATCTTAGAAAAACTGATACTCTATAGGATTTGGGTGCATCAATGGCACATACACTTTCAATTGGTCATCAAAGCATCATTTAAAATGAGAGGTAGAATAAAAAAAAAAAAAATACTTGACAAGGAGCTAGATTTTAACTGAGAAATATACAATACAAACACATTATTAAGTACGAGATATCTCTATTAACAAAATCAATGGTAAAATGTAGATTATACTGCAATGTAATTTGATTATCTAATTTGTGTCATACCTCTAAAAAACTTATCAATTGAAAATACAATAATATTGATTAAAAGAGAGATAATCCCAATAATTTGTACTGGTAATAAAAATTAATGCTGCTGCTTATAAAAATATGAGTAAATATAAAATGATATATGATTCTTTCTTTAACTTTACTGATTTATATGAGGAAAGTAAATTCCACTGCATACAAATCTGATTACTTTATCATGATTGGGGGAACATATATTCAAAGTGAATAAAAGAAAGGAGTATGAAATGCTCAGTAACCTTGGAAGAAAGAATTTTGAAATAAACCCACAGGGTCAACAATATTATAAAACCATACACTCTAATTCATATTTCTTTCTTTTATTGTTAGGATCATATCACTAACCCAAGAAACTAGATTTTCTTTTATGTTTATGCACGCTGTTCCACAAATTCTATTCTTCAGTAGAAATATAACAACCTCAACATAGAGCATACTCCTATAGATAGTTAATTTGAGAAAGAAAGGGAATTTTGGATTGTACTACAACGCAAGAAAAGTACAGGAATATGATACAATTCTAGAGAACCCAATAATACATGCTGAAATCATCGTCTTTGGTGGAAAAAAAAAAGAATGGAGAGAAATACTGGATAGAAACTTGGTCAATGCTGCTAAAAACAGACATACCAGCTGGTTACAACAATTTGTTAATAAAACAATATCTGCTACTATAAACGAAAAAGTTTGTTCAAAATTACAGTACCATACTCAACACACATATCTGTTTCATAAAAATACACATCTTTATCTCCACATCGACCTCAACTGCTCTTAATCTACCTGGAATGCATTTGATTCGTTAGGTTATGTTTTTCTTTGAAGGTGTCGTTTTCAAATTTGGTTCGCATCAACATAACGCTTTGATTAATACACAAGCTCCTTAAATCATATTTTGTTCTTCTGTGAGCACAAAGAGACCTTCACCACTAGTTCCAATTTCGGCAGAGATGTTTTGAAAACTCATGTCACCAGATTTCTTAGAGTCCCCTTCGCACTCAATGTGAGAGAAGAACATGTCGTGTGCCGACGCAGGCTTCATGTGACGTCAACGGCAATCTGGTGAGTGTGAGAGCATCTGCAACCAGTCTCAAGAAGAAACTCCATCAAGCCACCAGCATGGATATCATTTATTCATCTCTGATGCCGTTTTAAAAGCAACATGGGTGCGTGCCAACATCAATTCCTCATGCTCAGCATACAGAGAGCACTGCAACATCACAGTTCCATTCCTGAAGGATTTAGTGAGACATTCCCAACACTGGTTTCACTTTAACCCCTTTCTTCTCGACAGCCTTGCAGCTTTGCAGCTTTGTATTCATCCTCCTCACTCCCATCCAACCCTAAATATCGTCACGAAGCAGTCAACATTTCCAAGACTACATTCGTGGCTGACAAAATCAGCGCTTGAAGTCAGACCTCGAATTTAACCGATCCATGCGTGGCGCGGCTCAAACCGCGAGGTTTCCCTTCCATGGAGCTGGGCCCTGACACAGACCCGGCCCCTGGCCCGGCCGTGGCGCCCAATGCCACGAGGGACGATGGGCAGCTGGCCCCTGCTGGGCCCATACCGTGATAGGAGGCTGTGCGGGTGGCCGGTTGTTTGGGGGGCCGGATGGGCTTAGAGTGGCATGGTAAGCTGAAGCAGCCCTTGCGCAGGACGAGCCGTGCGTTGCCCACTGCTGGTCGTGAGCAGCGGCTCAGCATGTCCAGGTGGGCTGCATACCCCTCACTCAGGATCTACAGGGGACAGCAACAAAACATGACACAAAATCTCATGGAGCCAGAGTCAAAGACATATTTTTTACCCTATTCATCCTTAAATAAAAACTAATCATGTCTACTTATGTAAAAAAAAAAAAAAAAAAAAATTGGCTGGATATGTGTGAGAGCCAGCATGAATGAAAGAGAATGATAGACTCACACTTTTTCTCCAGCCTAAACTTAGTCTTTATGTCCAGATGTAGTTCTGATTGTAGTGCTTGGTCTCCAGGCTCATATCAACACACTACCCAGCCTACAACCTAGGCTAGTATAACTGGGGTTCAACAAATCATATTCAATGCACGCTATGGAACTACTTGGCACTGAGAGCAGAAAAGGGTCAGTCAACTCACCACGGCTTGGTGCTGGTATTTCTTGGACACCTTGCCCACAATGTAGATCTGAGTGGGCTTCAGTCCAATGCTGGAATAGATAGGGATGTCCTTGCTAGAGCCGTACGAGGCATGGATCACCAACTTGCTCTGTAAACAAACACCCACACCAAACATAGGGTTTAAAGGGAAGGAGTAACACCAGTACTGATTATGGGCTGTAATCAAACACCCAAACCAAACACAGGGTTTAAAGGTAAGGTGTAACACTGGTGCTGATTATGGGCTGTAATCAAACACCCACCAAACACAGGGTTTAAAGGTAAGGAGTAACACTGGTAATGACTATGGGCTGTAATCAAACACCCAAACCAAACACAGGGTTTAAAGGCAAGGAGTAACACTGGTACTGATTATAGGTTGTAATCAAACACCCAAACCAAACACAGGGTTTAAGGTAAGGAGTAACACTGGTACTGATTATAGGCTGTAATCAAACACCCAAACCAAACCCAGGGTTAAAGGTAAGGAGTAACACTAATAATGATTATGGGCTGTAATCAAACACCCAAACCAAACACAGGGTTTAAGGTAAGGAGTAACACTGATAATGATTATGGGCTGTAATCAAACACCCAAACCAAACCCAGGGTTAAAGGTAAGGAGTAACACTGGTACTGATTATAGGTTGTAATCAAACACCCAAACCAAACACAGGGTTTAAGGTAAGGAGTAACACTGGTAATGATTATGGGCTGTAATTATGCCAGAACTGTTCTGCCATCATCAACCATTTCATTATTTCTAGATGATTCCAGGAATCCTGAAATCAAACAAGAATTGGACTCATGGTCATGGTAAAATGGAATCCCATTTATTCAGGGTTTAACCCGACATACACATATGTCTCTGCTTGGATTCCAGACAAATGGTACATCATGATTGCCAGTGATCATGAATTCCATGACAATGATTTTGCATCCTGCCCTACATTCTCTGAACATGATGCAGATAAACAATATCTTTCTCCACAAGCATGGTGAGGATTAAGTTAGTCAGGTTTCTGTCTATGTTGGAGAGTGTAGGCCAAAATTATTCATTTGTGAGAAAGGGGAGAGGAGAGGAGAAGGGGAGGAAAGGAGAGGGGGAGGAAAGGAGAGAAAAAGAGAGGGAGGAAAAGAGAGGGAGAGGAAAGGATAGGGGGAGGAAAGGGGGAGAAGGGGAGAAAAAGAGAGGAGGGAGGAAAGGAGAGGGGGAGGAAAGGAGAGGGGGATGAAAGGAGAGGGGGGAGAAAAGGAGAGGGGGAGGAAAGGAGAGGGGGGAGAAAAGGAGAGGGGAAGGAAGGAGAGGGGGAGAAGGAGGAGGGGGAGAAAAGGAAAGGGGGAGAAAAGGAAAGGGGGAGGAAAGGAGAGGGGAAGGAAAGGAGAGGGGAAGGAAGGAGAGGGGGAGAAAGGAGAGGGGGCGGGAAGGAAAGGGGGGAGGAAAGGAGAGGGGGAAGAAAGGAGTGGGGGAGAAGGAGGAGGGGGAGGAAAGGAAAGGGGGAGAAAAGGAAAGGGGGAGGAAAGGAGAGGGGAAGGAAGGAGAGAGGGAGAAAGGAGAGGGGGCGGGAAGGAAAGGGGGGAGGAAAGGAGAGGGGGAGGAAAGGAGAGGGGGAGGAAAGGAGAGGGGGAAGAAAGGAGAGGGGGAGAAAAGGAGAGGGGAAGGAAGGAGAGGGGGAGGAAAGGAGAGGGGGAGAAAAGGAGAGGGGGAGGAAAGGAGAGGGGGAGAAGGAGAGGGGGAGAAGGGGAGGAAAGGAAAGGGGGAGAAGGGGAGGAAAGGAAAGGGGGAGAAGAGGGAGGAAAAGAGAGGAGGGAGGAAAGGAGAGGGGGAGGGAAGGAGAGGGGAGGAAGGAGAGGGGGGAGAAAAGGAGAGGGGGAGAAAAGGAGAGGGGGAGAAAAGGAGAGGGGGAGGGAAGGAGAGGGGGAGGGGGAGGGAAGGAGAGGGGGAGGGGAGGACAGGACAGGGGAGAGGAAAGGAGAGGGGGTAGGAGAGGAGAGGGGGAGGAAAGGAGGGGGGGAATGAGAGGATGAGGAAGACAGAGATGCAACCTACGTGGTCTATGAGCCCCTTGAGGTAATTGGCCTTCTGGCGTAGAGGGTCGGTGGTGATGCCGTCACAGAAGGACACAACGCCATGAGGGAAGTTATGCTGAGCCAACCAGGAAACCACCTTCTGCTTCTGCATGCTGGGCCTCGCTGTCACATAGATAATCAGGTAGTTCAGCTCCTGCCAGTGTCTGCAATACAAAACACACAAACAGGGGGTTAAATAAGAATGTCTAACCTAGAGGTTTAAAGCCCAAAACTTAACCAAGGTTTGAACTCCACAATTTACCCTGTGTTTAAATACCAAAATTTAATTGAAGGTTAAAAACTAACCCACCTGTTTGAAATCTCTCTATCAAATCTAGGTTTAAATCAAAAACTGTACAGTGTTTTTTGGAGAGGGTTTATATAAAGGTATTTTGTAATGACCTATACTTGAATATTCCCAAGCAAAAACAATTATTATTTAACTCATATCTGTGCATGAAAAGACACATAGAAAGGAGGAGGAACAAACGGAGAAGAAGGATGAAGAAAAATATTGAAAGAAAAGAAGGAGAAGGAATTGTGCTTATAATGTTAGATAATCTTTTGGATAATCATATGTCATATGCATTGATATCAGCCGAGTATACATCGTCTGATCAATTCCATCTTCAAAGAGCTCTCTTAAAGCTGCAGAGGCAATTATCGCACATTGGGGTAAGACGTTCCATTGTGCACTGTTCAGCTACTTTATTTAAGTGTGTCCACTTCAGGTCTCACACACTAGTACAATACACTGGAAGCGGACATGTTTGCAAACAAACAAACACTTACCTGACGACATCAACTGCCCCCGCCCTGACCTTGGGGTCGCGACCCATGATTGAGACGCTAGCCGTGAAGGAGCCGTCTATGCTGAAGACCACGGCCTCCGTCTTGGGCGGGACCACCGTCAGGTAGGCATCGGCTGAGGTGTGGTCACCTCTGCAAGCACCCAGGTACAAAGAAAAGATATTTGGCATAAAAATTGAACTCAGGATCCATGGTTGAAGGTATGGTAACCTCTACAATTATATGACAAACAATAGAGTACAGTGCATGTTTTGAATGATTACACATATTCAGTTAGAATATTGTCTGCTTACTAAAACAAAAATGCAAACAATTGAACTTTTTGTTCCTCTCTCTTCTTAAATCAAAAGACAAATCTAAAATAGATGACCTATAGGCGCACACAATTTTTCCAGGAATCAAACCACAGTTGAAGTTAGTGCCCCGTCAAAGATGTACTGGATCCTGTTACCGAAAGTTGAAATCTGTGTATATTGTTTTATGCAATGGGGGAGGGAGGGGGGGTGTGCTAGGTTATGAGGCCAGAGAGGTGAAGGTAGGGTTGATAGGGAAGGATTCATAGATGGAGGGCCTACCTGACGACCATCTTGAGGGGGTAGATGCCCTGGCCCAGCCGCCGGGCTTCTGGAATGGTATACGAAACCCTGCCGTTGCTACTGGTGACCTCCGTCGCAAAGGGCACCCACTCCCCAGAGGGGGGCTGCGTCATAATGTGAATGTCCACCTACATCACAACCATACAATACACTCGGTAAAACATCACAGAATGAAATGGCAAACATAGAACCATGCATGGCATAACTTCCCAGAGGGGGGCTGTGTCATGATGTGAATGTCTACCTAAAGCAAGAATAAATAGAGTGCACTATTAGCTACAACCATGAAATTCACTCAGGATTGTATAACAATAGTTTCACATTTTCATAAAATAAAGGCAGTGTTTATGTGTTTCATGTCACTTGTCAAACTGTGATGATATGTTTGAAATGGTTAATAGCACAAACCATAATGTAATATGCTGTGAAGATGATGATGACGATGCACAATATAATTATAGGACATTCAAGAAAACCATCGCTTGTTCACATAATGCTCTTACCTAATCAACTGCAGTACAGCGGCCTATATCTTTTTTTACTTTACCTTTTCCCCGGTGAGAGTGACCATGTCCAGACTGCTGTACATGAATCGTCCAATCAGAGTCTGCGGTGCGCCCTCTACCACCACCACGTCTTTAGCTCGGTGGTTGGGGTTCACGCTCTGCTGTAGGAACGGAAGGGGACAACGGGGAGAGGGTAAAAAGAGAGATCGCCAAGTGTTGACCCTGTGCTCTTTCGTGCTGGCATGCAAACTAGCTACAATGCTGGGGATGGTCCATTCTCATGCACAGTCCGGCATATCCATGGATTGTACACTGATAGACTTTTCTCGTCAGCTTTTTCCACGGCGCAGACTGCATAGACTTGCAATCTCCAAACGTTACCTTTGCTTTGGGGATTCGAACAGTAGTGTTGCAAAACCAATATAAACATATATTGCTGCGTAATATTAAATGAATTTGCGACGCAACAGTATTCATGTTATTCTCGCCTGCACGATCTTGCATTAAGAAAACATAGATATACACAGCAGTGATGGTGTGTTTTCTCCTCGTCTTCTCACGTGTGTATACTAGTGCAGTTAGTAGCAGACGTAAGGTGTTTGGGGGCAATGTACATGGAAGATGCCAGGGTGTCCATCGCAGAGAAGTATGTAGTGTCATCATCTGGAAAAATCTGTGCATGAAATTATTTTGCAAAATAAATTTTTGCAAATCTACCTCTCAGAAATCTAGGCTTTAACCCATACAATCTGCTGTTCAGACAATCTACAACAGGCTATAAATAAACTTCAAATACCTTAGAGGACACAATAAAGTTACATCCCTTTGGTTACTGCAGTACAACGGCAAATGTTGACATCCTAACTAGACCAGGGTTCGCAAAGCTAGAAAATCTAACCGTGAGCAACGGGTAAATGCTAATCAACTTGTTGCTCTATTTCAAAAACATTCTCTGAAACTTTCTGTGATACTTAAATCCCCGTCAAACTTGTCCCTAGTGCTTTACTGCCCTCCAAGATTTACCTTCATCTTGACAGACGTCCTCTTCCTCTGCCACTTTTCCCTGGGCTGTGCAGGGATGAAGTTAGCCACCGCTGTGCCATCCCCTGCATGCACACTCACGCTGTCGTTGTGGAATACCTGTGTGAGGAGCATTGTGTTGACAACGTTTAAATTTGAATCATTTAACGATATTAAAAATCCTCTAACAAGGCAGTGATTTACTGCACACAGTATCTCCAACACCAAATTTTTAGCTTAATTGAAGCCTTGGGTTGCGTTAAGGAAAAGAAGAGATGCTTCACCTGCAAGGAACAGTCATATTGTAATCCAGCATCACCAACTCTTTTTTAAGCCGCTCTTATTGTGATGTCACCCTTTGTTCCCCCCAAAACTCAAACTCCAAACAGTTATGATGTTTTATATTTCATTACTATTGTTAAAAGAAAATACAGAATTTTATGAAGAAATCCTACCCATCATGCCCACTCCTTATCCTATTCCTTTAACTACACAAACGATTGCTGCTCTGGTTTATGTCAGTGCTATGAATGAATTAGAACAGGGGATTGCTTCTAAATCCTCTCAATTGCTCATTCTGATATACCATTTTTCCTAACTTGCTACTTTGCATAAATTTCAATTAAAAACGAGGAAGGGATTTAGGAAGAAAGTTCCCAGAGAGTTAGATTTAGGATAGAATTTCTCCCAAGTCTTCATTCCAGGATACCAGCGCAGAGGATAAATGACTGACCTGTCTGAGAATAAAGGCGATGGTGTCGGTGGACTCCCAGTAGCTGGCGTGGAATAGATGCGGGAGGGCGCCGGTGGGGAATGCCTGGAGAGCCTCGGGACAGTAGAGGGCGAAGTCTAGCCTCTTACTCCCCCACCATTTGGATGTGATTGCATTGACAGCTGCAGAGAGTAAAGACAGGAAATAAAGGAATGATTTTAACCCGTTGTGTGCCATACAAAATTCTGCTCCATGAGATTTGCATTGATGTGTGCATTGATGGTCAGATGGATAAGCAGGGTACCATTGTGGGAGAGAAAGAGAAACGAAGACCTTCTCCAGTCGATGGGCCTGGTAAGAATAGGACATGTTATGAGAAAGAGCAGGCTGAGATGGTATGGCCATGTGGCTAGGAGAGAAGAGACTCCTTGGCTCCAAAAAATACTGAATTTCATAGTTGTTGGGGAGGAACACACGTAGGAGACGTCGCAAGACATGGGAGGAAACAATCAAAGCAGACAGAAAAGTGTTGAACATTACCCACATTGACCCAAATGACAGGACAGTATGGAGGAGAGCCATATAAAGGAAATGAATGGTCTAACCCCACAAAGTGTGAAAAACGGACCTTAAACGTTGATGATGATGATGATGGTGAAATAATCCACCAGCGGCGTTCAGGGTTGAGCAGTTGCGTAATTCCCTCCACCCTTTTTAAAAAAATTTAGTGTATCGTGAAGCATCATATCCAAGAAGAGGAGAAGGTGCACATACTGTTGGTGGGATGCATTCCTGTATCCTCTGACCTGGGCCTTGTTGCTTATAGGCTTTGGAATTATTGTAACTTCCCATCAATGGTAACTACCATGGCAACAACCAAATGAGTTGTCATTATTGAACCTGTTGCCATGGTAGTTACCATTGATGGTAAGTTACAAAAATTGAATGTGCAACATGGCCCAGGGTTATGATTATAACAACCTTCTCAATTCAGTCCATGGACTGCCATGGGACATACCCATGAGAAAAATGGGGCTGAAATCTACTTTAAGTGTGAAAGTATACTCCCCAAAAGACTGAAATACAACTAAAATATCAAAGACAAAGACACTAAACATACTTAAACACGGAGGAGGTTTGCACTGCCGCTTGCCAAACTGACATTTTTACTTGGCCGCTCATATGGTTTCTATCCGCTAGCATAGCGGTGGACCACCTTGGCATTTAAGCATTGCTCTACAGTGGTGGGAAAACACTAGTATCACAAACCAGGTGGCAAGAGGCAGCAACAAACCAGTTCCATAAACGTAGCTTTGATAAGGAATGATAAGAAGGTATAGAGAGACTGAAACCTACTGTGTAGTGCGGGTCCTGAGAGCACGCCCTCTGTCTCCCCAGCCTCGCTGGAGCTGGCCACGCTTGGGTGCCGCCTGGCGTAGCTCTCTCCCCGCCCCTCAGACAGCGACACGAGGTTGGCTGTGATGGCATCAACTGGGAACGGCAGATAGATGGAAGAGCAAGGAGAAGAGATGATAAAGATAAGTGTTTACAATAAATTAAGATGGGGGGATTCCCAGATATAAGGAAAAGCTGTCCCATTATACACCAGGCAGTGACATGCAGATATTTTGTGCAGTCATGCCCATCTAGTGCTCAAGTGTACGAGACTAGAAGTGTGTATGAATGCAAACATAATCCTGATGTAGCGGAGGGTAACATTCTGGGACAACTTTTCACTATGAATTGCTAAAAACAAATCATTTCTTGGGTTACTTTACATCAAAAATTGGTATGGCATTATTTCTTTGCTTGTGTATTTGTTGATTTGTGCATCTGTGAATTCATCTCTCCGATCATTCTTTTTCCTGACTGGAAGAAGTGAGAACCTAAAAGAGAACAGCCACATCCTCCTCCTTTAATCTGGAATATGAATGGAATATATCTTTACTTAATCTCTGAACACCAAATAAGATCTGTACAAAGAGCCCAAATCCATGGGGGCGTTTCACAAAGATGTTAAGTGACACACAACTTTACACACAACTGGTGACCTGTTTTCCTGTTTTAGTATAGTAGGGGTGAATTTCATACGATCCTTATCAAATTTGATGAATTACAAGCTTTGTATTCAGATGCTTTTTGTTAACAAAAAGAATCCTAATCTACAAAGATCAGATTTCAGCGTAAGCTGATGGGAATCAAAATCACCATCGTGCATAATTTAAGAACATCTTGGTGAAACATCTCCCATAAGACCTTTTTTGTAATACTATCCTTAGAATCCCTGTTTATCTTACAATAATGATAATAATAATAATAATAATGATAGTCCATTCTTATATAGCGCAGTTTTACATTTAAGTCTCAATGCGCATAAAAGAGAAAAAGAGAAAGACGTAGAACCTTATTTAAGCAAAGATAAAGTTATTGAAATCTACAATTCACTAACAAACGAAAATGTCTTCAATTTGGTGCGAAATTGATCCTCAGATTTAGATTCTCAAATAAAGTCTGGAAGTTTATTCCACTGCATAGGTGCGGCAAACAAGAAAGACCTCTGACCGTATGTCTTGGTTTTAACGGAGTACTGCACTAAAAGATTCTATGAATTTGAATGAAGGAGAATTTCCATTTTAACATCTACCGGTATATGAAATGATTAAAATCTAAAAACATAATTCACTTATTTATGGGCAACCAATGTAAGTTATGCAAAACGGGACTTATGGACTCACATCTTTAAGTGCATGTTATCAACTGAGCAGCAGAATTTTGTATGTGTTGTACCTTACTTGTACCTTAAAATGGAGGGAAAGAAGTTACCAATGTATCTTCTCTTACTTAGCCCGCTGGACCTGCCATCCCCGAGGGGGTACTTCTGGTACCTCTCCACCGAGAAGGGGGACACGGTGGCAAACTTGCCATGAAGGAGGGGCTCGATGCGGGAGGCCGAGGGGTCAGTGCGGTGGAACAGGTTGTAGAGCTGCATGCACGATGGCCTCTGAGGAGGTGCTGTATGGTGGGAAAGAACATAGTTTAGGTGAGTCAATAGCAAACACACATTTTGATCATATGTTTAACCTGTTGTTCACAGTTCGATTTCCTGGCTTGGTGAAACGTTGTCCAGTAAGGATCTCAAAATTTGCCACGGGACTGCAATAACCAAATGGGTCTGGCCTACTTGTGTCCTATGAGGTATTTGAAGTTTATTCGTAGCCTGTTTATTCATATTGTCTGAACAGCAAGTTGTTTGTGTTAATATCTGGTTCTTTACTGTTACACATTGCTATTAATGGTTCATTGTCTTTGATTTCTTTAAGGCATTCCTCAGGCACTGGTTGCTGCTTTTGATAAAATATATATGTACTTTCTTTGTGTGAGATATTACTTAAATTATTTCTTAACCCTCTAAGTATCTCAAAGGAATAGCCAATGTCAATTACAACACAATTACTCACCTGATGTACTTAATAAATATACAAATACAAAATAACTAAGAAACCTACAGTACATGTACATGCCCCCAAGCCCTGGAACATGTCTTCTAGAGACAGTTACACAAACTCACTTGGCCTGAAGTCAACAAGCGACCTCCTGAAGGCTAACACCATGCCCAGGGGCGACCCAAACATGAAGAAGTGCGTGACCTCAAAGTCGACCTTTGACACCAGCATGTCAGAGGTCATGCTGACCTGGGAGCAGAGGCTGATCCGACGAGTGTCGACGCCCAGGTCTATTGAGCCCCCTCCCCCTCCGCCACTGCCTCCTCCGCAGTTCTGCATCATCCCATCACCACGGGTGCCAAAGGTCGGGTTGGAGTAGCGCTTGAGCCGCTGCTCATGGGACGTGGCCTGGCTTCTGGTGCTGCCACTAAGAAAAAAAGGAGGGAAGTGAAACATGATTGGCTGGTCAGCTGATAAAACATGATTTATGGATATAATATACTTCATATTTTATACATGTTCATTTTTTATTTTTTGAGGTAGAAAACTATAAATTGAATCTTGAATTGAATCTTGAATCTAAGCACCATACATGTATTCTATGACATAGGCAATAATGAAGTGCTACATCTCCCTGTCCTGAGCCCCTTATATCAGTTCTATGTCATCGTAAACAGCCCCTTGTTCTACTAACCAGTCAGTTAGGCTGCTAATCCCAATAATCCTTCTCATCCTAATTCTTTAAACAACATATTCTTTTGATATGTGCTATATCTAATTTGACGACTACAGCCCAATACATTTTTTTGTTGTTCAAATATGTAGGAGCCTATAGGACGTTCACATCAGAATGCACACCAATTTTTTTCTTTCATGGCGTATTTTGGCTTTATCTACTTTGGGGTGCTAACATATCTTGAGCTGTAGTGAATTCATGTGATCTTCGTTTAATTGGTAACTCTCTGTGGTAATGAATTGAATTGAGTTTCTCTCATTTGAATAAAAGATGAAAACAGTCCCACAAGAATAACTACTCCATCACACCTGCCATCACAGATGAAAAAAAACACATTTATTTCCAAAATATGAAGGCTTGACTTTACCTGCTGGAGCTTTCGTACAAGCCCTGAAGGTTCATAGCGCTAGCCGCACCGGTCTTTCTACCCCCGTCAAACGGGTCAGAGGACCGTAGCATCTCAATGGTGCTGTTACTGGGGCACTTGTGGGCAGGGAATGTTCCTGTGGTCAAGGACTGGGATGCGGAGGGGGGTTGGGCGGGGCTAGGTCCGGGGCTGGAGGTAGGGACACCCCCTGGGTTGGAGCTGGGAGAGGAGGAAGGCAAGGTGGGGCTGGCAGTGGAGGGGGGCGTGGAGGGGGCGGGAGGGGGGGACATGGGGGCGTCAAAGAACGCAGCAGTGCTGGTGGCCGGAGAGATGAGCTGGTTGGGTGGTAGACCGCCCCTCATTAATCCATCGTACCCCAGTATAGCCCCCATGCAGTCGCCCACCAGACACACCTATATGGATAAAAATCAGGAGAGCATGTTTACACAGCCTTGAAGGGATGAGAGCATATGAGTCATCTCTCAGCTGACCATAAAGATGGCCCGTTCCTTTTACAAACAACTGCAAACTTCATGAAAGTTTGCACATATTTAGCATGTATCTTTGGGATACCAATTGTGAAATTTAAAGGTCAGAGATACTATAACTCCCGTAGAATAAATGAAAATCTAACACTGAGAATTGATTTAAATTGATTGCCGACCGTTGACTATTTGAAATCACGACTTTTTTTGTGGTACGAAAAAAGAAAGCTTGATCAATTATCGAAGATTATTTCCTCAAAACCGAATATTACGCTTTGTTGATTGCAGGGAAAGGTTATCTAGCCACTCTCTCTCAAATGATGACAAAGTCAGGGAACTTTCAGAATTAGGTCTGCAAAAGGGAAGGGCTACCTTTACGTCCTACTCTACCAGACTTAATACTGCCCTATGTGAATGGTGTGTACTACCAGCGCAAAAATGCCTCAATGTCGCATTACCATTAAAACTCAACGGATCGCCATGCAAATAACTGTTTCTAATTTTTGTAATACATGATTTTGAATCCTGACTACCTATGACCCTGTATGTTTAGAGATTATGTAACCAAAATGATATGCTGAACCCTATAATCAGCCCATATCCCATTAAGCACTTAATTTGCAACATAGCATGCATACCCATGTCCATAGAAGCAACATTCATCTGAAGAGGACTCGAGGAATACCACCTTTGACACAATCTTTTGCAAGTATTGTGCAATAAATCATTCTGTATCTTGCAATCAAGGCTTATATCCCATAATGCATCACAATGCATCCCAGCATGCCCCTGTCCACGCCTACCTGTCCCTGGAATCCGTGTCCCTCTGGAGACTTGAGGAAGTCGTGATAGGCGGTGTTCATCCTGGTAACGGTCGTCGTGACAGCCTCGGTGTACTCAGGGCTGGACGTAGCCATGATGGCGAGGGCGCCAATGGGCACAAAGTCCCCCGTGCTGGATTGCACCTTGCCATCAAAGGCCGACGAGCTGCCGTCCACAGCACACGGCCCAAGGCTGGGAAGGGGAGAATGGGGAGGGTCAGATCAAAGGGAGTCTAGTGATTCAACTGAATATGTAATACGCAAAGCTTTCCGGAAATGCAGACACTGGCACACTATGGAACTAAAAAAATGTATCTATGTTCAATCAACTGGTATGCCTCTGCCCTCCTGTGCAGACAATAAAGTATTGTAAAACTATTTATGTGACCATTACTGTTGATAATTGGCTATGATATGCACTCTATCATATATCATCACTGTACCAAGTTTCATATTTGGTCAAATGTATCTTAAGTTATCATGTAAATTGTGAAAATATATTATTTGACTTGAAGATTTGACTCATCGCGGTGAATACAAGATGCGTAAGATATCCGTTGGACTCACGATGAACGTATAGATTTAACGATGCGGCCAATCGGGACGGGCCCCGCTTGGATGACCGCACCGACTCGCCGGCGCGTACAGCCAATCAGCACAACGGAGCACGGACCGCGAGGCAGCCAATCGGGGCGGGTTCCGCACCGGTGACCGCCACGCCTCAGCCCATCACGACCCGGCTACGTGCAACCACGCACCGCCGACTCCGGACAAGAACACATATAATGCGTCCACCTACCTCGACTCGAATCACCTGACGAAGCATAGCAGTTTGCGTGCGAAACGTCGTGTTCCACTCTATACGTTCATCGTGAGTCCAACGGATATCTTACGCATCTTATATTATTTGACCTTGACCTAAGGCCTATCTGACCCAAAATGCAATCAGTTAACTGTCGTGTGATATCTTGTCATTGTGCCATATTTGGTCAAATATTTCTAGAGTCAATCGTAGTCTACCATCGCTCACCTGGTCAGCAAACTGACCGCCTCGTGGCAGGTGGACGGGCACGCCACCAGCCGCACCGCGATATGGCCCTGAGCCACAGGGAAGTGCGCCCTCACCACGGCGTCAAAGGCCGTCTTGAAGGTGTTGATGTCGCTGCTCTTGGCCCCAGTCTCCTGCATGCCGTCCAGGACGTTCCCTCCATGCAGCACCAGGAAGAGAACCGTGGTGTCTGACTGCAGGCTGCCAGAGAACTGGGACACACCAACCTCATCTGGGAATGGCAGTAGATAATTCCTTGTTTGATCAATGTATTCAATCAATCAATCAATCAATCAATCAATCAATCAACATTCATTCCTTCATTCACTGATTGATTGACAGATTGAATGATTGAATTATTAATTGATTGGTTGATTGTTTGATCAATTGATTGATTGATTGATTAATTGAATGATTGAATGTTTGATTCATTCCTTCATTCCCTCATTTCTTTATTTATTCATTCATTCTTTCACCTATTCATTTATTCAGTCAGTCAGTCATCTAGAGTGTTAAACCTGTAGGTTGTCCAAACACCTGCAATTTATTCAATCATTTCCTAACCAGAATAAGCAGAATTAAGGAGAGAGAAGAACAAAGAGAAAGAACACACAATAAGAACAGGAAACGAATAATCAAAATAAAAAAGTAAGTATAAAGAGTACATAAAAAAGTAACAGGAAAAAGTGAAATTAAATATGAACAGGAAGATCTAAGAGGACAAAAAACAAAAACAAGAATAACAGAACAGGAATAGAGGAAAACAAATGAAGAAAGGAGAAGGAATGAGGAGGAGAAGTAGAAGAAGAAGAGGAGAAGGAGAAGGAGAAGAAGAAGAGGAGAAGAAGAAGAAGAAGAAGAAGAAGAAGAAGACGAAGAAGAAGAAGAAGAGGAGAAGAAGAAGAAGAAGAAGAAGAAGAAAGAAAGAAAGAAAGAAAAAAGGGAGACAGAAAGAAAGAAAGAAGAGAGAAGACAGAAGATCTGATTTTTTTACCGTCTATTGAGACCGGGCTAAGTACGTCCTCTGAGCTCCAGTGTGATAGCATGGGACCGTCCTCCTCCTGATCATCAGGCCAATCTAGCAGACACAGATCAAAATATAGCCCAAAATTAACATGATCATTTAATAAGTAATCCTACATACAATCAGAGCAACACGTACAGATCAAAATAAGTCCAAACATGCTCACATGAAAAAGTCACAGGAGAAGCAGAATAGATGGAGCTAAAAGGAATATTTTTTTAAAATAAACTGTATTTTGTTTTATTTTTTGATCTATAATATATAAATGTGAAAATGTATACATAACGAACAAAAAAATCATGAATCTTCACCTCACTCTTGGAAAAATTAAGAAATGTGTACATCAATTTAAATCATATATTGCATATTAACAATATTGTAATTATTCTTCGTACAAATAAAGCCCACTCTGTTAGATCTAAAACATTCTTATATAAGCCATCTATTCAAGATGTTTAGATAGGCCCACTAGGATCTAACACACTTCTTTTCACCCACTCTGTCTACTCTCTATTTTTATAATCACTCCCTCTCCACCACACGCCCACAGAGAGAATCACAAGCAATAATAGTGCATCTTGGGAAAGGTCAAGATGATTCGTTATTGATCACGACACCTACACGCTCTCTGTTCAGTCGCAGACCGCGAGGGGGTGAGATCTTTTCGCAATCTTCACCGAGAGAAGGACCATATCAAAACAAAGCTCCCATATTCGCACGCTCCTCCGCAAATGTCACTCTCTCTGAGCACATAGACTGTATATAGAGCACATGGTACTGGCCCCCGCAGAGAGAGTAAATATTAAATGTCATGCGCGACGAACATACCCAGCAAAAGGCTCAAAACATGGTAACTTTTCATGTACCATGTGTGGGTTTTTTTCAACAGTAATGTACACAAATCCCATTGGGTAGCATTTCACTTGGCACAGAAGGCTTTAAGGCAAGAATTGATAGTTACTCCTTCTCATATCTTGATACAGCAAATACATTTCAGAACGCTTGTCTTTCTTTTTGAGCACTTGATTGAATCACCACACTCTTCCTAGCAAATACTTGTGGAAATCCAAGTGATAAAGAAAGGTACATGTTTTTAACTAGATATTTCAGAGGGGAGAGAGATACATTATTTTCTGTAAGATCATATTTAGTAAAAGTCAAACTTGCTTGCTTGCTTGCCTGACTGTCTGTATTCCAGACATTGTCAAACACAATTTTCCATAACTGGGACTCCTGTTATCAGTCAGCACACTTCACAGTTTCATGCATGAGCTTCTCTTTCTCCCCTTCACTTCTCTTTGCCTAAATTTATCCTAGTTTGGGTGCCTTCTCTTCTCCTTATGTAACCTACAAATTTAAGTTGTCTCTCTCCTTACGATGCTAATATCTATCGACCCATGCCTCGTCCAACATTTCCTCATTTTTATTCTGCCATCTACATCCTTTAAGCCAAAGTACTTTGTAAAAATATCATATCGACATCAGTGCCATCACCAGATTTTTTTCATGGGGGGCGGGTGCTTTTGGGGGAAAAAAGACACAAAAACTACCAATGACAGGTCGCCCATCTAAAAGACCTATACCCCCCCCCCCCTCAGCGATGTCCCCCCCCCCAAAAAAAAAAAAAACAAACAAACAAACAAACAAACAAACAAACAAACAAACAAACAAACAAACAAACAAACAAAACTAACTCGCCCCCAGTTCGAGTGTATATAACTCTATGCTTGCCCCCTTCTAAAAGATTTTTTTTTAAATTGTGGTCTGGAGGGGGGTGGGTTCAGGACATTCATCCCTGCTAACACTGACATTACCAAGCTGTGAATACACCATTGGTTTACGACTCATCTTCAGATCAATGGGAATGACAGAGCTAAGGTGCTTTCCCTCCTTGCCCTATATATGGAGAGGCCCCATGTGCACCTCACACCTTCCCTGACACCCAGCACAGCAGCTGGGACCACACATGCTCACTGATGAGATAGCACCTTGTCGAAACCTAACCCTTACATTGCCAGGCCCTGAAAACCCCATTGACCTGCTACACATCTTCATGCCAATGGTAATGAGAGAGTTAAACATTAAACCGATGAATACACCAAAAATAGTCCTTACACAATATCAATAGCATACAGGAGGATATTTTGCCTCAAAGAAATTGAAATATAAGCTAATCCTTACTTCTACCTCACTGAATAGGATGAATTATTGGATCTTCATTCATCATCATGCAGTCATAGTACTTAATGCTCAAACAAGTTTTTATGATACTTTCTGAATCTTATTATTTTTAACCAAGTAAGGTTATTCCCTAAGAAGGATTCATAAACACTACCTAAGCATCAAGGTTATTCATGAACATTTTGAGGATAATTTGATCACAATTTAATAACATTACATTGACCATTCACGATTGTACAAAATGTTTATCATGGGAAATATAACACAGTCAGTAATTATCACACAAATATTAACCAAGCATGTGCACCTCACACCTTCCCCGACACCTAGCACATCAGCTGGGACGCATGTACACACATGCTCCCTGATTGAGATAGCACCTTGTCAAAGCCAGAGCCTGGTGGCCAAACACGCTCTAACCATATAAGCTCCATGCTCTAGCAACTCAGACATGTTCCTATAGGGATACTACTCACTGGAAACACAGTATGACCTACTTCACCCATTCTTTAAAGATGGCCCGTCCCTTTTACAAACATCTGCAAACTTAACGAAATTTTGCACATATTTAGCACGTATCTTTGGGATACCAACTGTGCAATTTAAAGGTCAGAGGTACAATAACCCCTGCAAGATAAATGAAAATCTCATTAGTTTTCACTGAGATTTGACTGTTTTCGTGGTACAACAAAAAGAAAGCTCGATCCTTTATCAAAGATTATTTCCTCAAAACCGAATATTATGCTTTGTCGATTCCAGGGAAAAGGTATATAACCACTCTCTCTCAAATTGTGACAAAGTCAGGGAACTTTCAGAATTAGGTCTGCGAAAGGGACGGGCTACCTTTAATGAGCTCACATATATGTTGGCTGGCTTTTTATCCACTCAAAAACTACGCAGCACAACTCCTACATAGGAATTATGAATATAAAGCTAAAAATATGGCATGAACTTTGATGTACTGCACAGCTTAACAGCTGAATATGATATGCTAACATCAAGAAAAGATCACAATGAAAACACACTTTGTAAGTGACAAAATTACAAAAAGGTGCAAGAAATACCTTGAGCACAAGAAAACCATAAGTAATAAAATGAAACTTCTTTAAAAAGGAAGAAGAGAAATGACAAAGAGGGAAAAGGAAAGAAAAGGAGAGCAAAAGAATTGAGTGTTTGTGAATTAATTTTGTCTCTCTTTGCTTATATTCAAGGAGATTGATAAATCAATCTTATTACCATGGAGAGCTGCAGCAAAACAAAGATTATATCAAGAAGAGCTAAGTAAAGGAGATGAACACAAATACAAAAATAGAGCAGAGAAGGTACGATAAAAGGAGAGCAAAAGAGAAGAGAGGGGACGAGGAGAAGAAGAAATGACAAGAGGTAAGAACAGAAGCTAAAATAAAAGCAAAATAGAGAAGGGAATTAGAGAAGATGAGAGCATGGAAGATGTCACAGCAAAGACAAGCGCGAGGAGAGGAGGTACATCTCATTTTAATGCAATTACCACCAGGCTTCAGCATGCATGTGACACATTCCTTCTCGACAAGACGTCGTCGACTGACTGGGATATCAAATTAAGGCAGCTTCGGTCAGTGACGGCCCAGGCTGCTGCCACCTCCCGTTATCCGCCCACACTTTACAACCCCTCAAGACAACACACAGATTAAGAGGATTCTACAAAGACATTTTTTTTTTTGCCACGTGACCACGTCCATCCTCAGCTTGCTTCTTCCCCAAAGCTCCTGCTGTTCTATACATTTAGTGTCTCTTCATCTCTCTCTCCTTTCTCTTTTGAATTCTCTCTCTCTCTCTCCCCCTCTCTCTCTCTCTCTCTCTCTCTCCCCCTCTCTCTCTCTCTCTCTCTCTCTCTCTCTCTCTTTATCTCTATATCTCTCTGTATCCCTCTTTCTGTATTTTCGCTCGCTCCCTCTCTTTCTCTCTCTTGCTCTCTCTTTCTCTTTCATTCCCTCCCTCTCTCTCCCTTTCCCATTCTCTCTTCCGCTTTCTCTTCTCCCAACTCTCCTTCTCTTACTCAATCTCATTTCTTTTGTTCTCCACTTGTATTTCTATATCATAACACAACCATAACCAATTAGTTATCTATGTTTCCCTTTTTGTATTATTTTTACCCTTTTCTCTATATATTTCTTCCTAAAAATATTTTTCTGCCTCCGTTTGACTACATCACTATTTTTTCCATAAATTTGTGAACCGGGGGGGGGGGGGGTGGCGGGGGGGGTATTCTGAAAATCCACAGAGTTAAAGATTTTATCTCCCCTAAGATAAAATGTCCTTAAAATATTTTGTCTTTGGTATTCTGAAAAATATTTTAGGAAGATTTTAACTAATATTAATGAGCGTATGCCCTGCACTCCCTTCCCAGAGGCAGCCAGTAATAAACGTCCTTTCAGGTCTTTTGCATACATTAACACCATCAAGCTGATGGTGTGACGTCATGAAACTGAAAGTGGCATTGCGCATCAATATCTATCAGCGCATCTTACTGCATTTGATGCGCTTATATGCAAAGAGAAGAATGCCCGAATTACTTTTGCACATGAAGGTATGGGCCTAAGCACGTGTGTGTGCAGATCAAATTGCTCGGGAGCAGTTTTATCTTTTATCCTACCTTGTTTTCCTAAGTTCGTTTCAGAATACCGATTTAGCTTATTTGCATAAAAATTTTATCTCTAGCTCATTTGAACAAAATTTTATCTTTTTTCGTAAGTTGGCTTTTTGGAATACCAAAAGATGAAATTTTTCCTAAGTCCCTGAGAGGCAATAACATTTTTCCTAAGTTCGTTTTCAGAATGCCACTCCAGCTCTTTGTACTTCTCGACCAATCTCTTCATATATCCAACTACATACAGTAAGCATTACATTTTTCAATCATTTGAATACTCTCCATTTCATAATGTGAAACCTTTCATACAAAATCGTCTTCATCCATTCTATTAGAGTCTTGATTTATAAACATGTTGTTCATATGTGCAAATCTATTATATAACCTTACATGTTTGTCACTATATAATAAGTATCAACATGTATTGCTTCATTAAGGCTGCATATAATATCTGTATTTAACTATTTAATATCTCAGCACTCTGTATTGCGATGTTTGAATGCACACAGCTTTTTGTCATTTATGGTACTTTGTGCTGTTCAAATGCATTTCCAGTGGTCCAACATGTTGCAATCAAAATAAATCAAGGACATTTATCAAGCCCAAACAATTATGACTTGAGACTATGATACTACCAATCAGTATTTAATCTCACAATATATGATGCCTTCTATAGGGAGGAGTTCTTGCATTTTACCTTGAAATCATCTATATGCATATTTTATGTTGCAGTGATGTAGGTCCAATTATAACCTCATATCTCTAATACTCTAAACATGTCTAAAACGTCCTAAAAATAGTCCTTACACAAAACAATGGCACACAGACAGATGTACTTACATTTTGCCTTGAAAATTCTTAATATGAGCTTATCATATGTATCTCCTTTGCTGTGTCTCCTAGAATAGCATTATCAAATACATTTTTATGATACATGCAAACACATATTTTATGCAAAAAACAAGTTCTAATGTGTTCTAAATCTTGTTATTGGTAACCACATAAGGTTATCCCCTAATAAGGATTCATAGACTGTCCTCAAACATCAAGCTTGTTCACAGACATCTGTAGGTTTAATCTGATCAGAATATATCAATTTTACCGACGTTACCTTGACCTATCATGACTTGCAAAGTGTTTAGTATGGGGAAAATAACCTTGTCAGTAGCACAATAACATTGACCATTCAATGCTGTCACAGGGCAACATATCGAGATGTTGGCTGGACATGTGAACAATTCATAAGAACTTAACATAGCACTTGAGACAAAACAAATACAGAACAAATTCAGAAGACATTGGATGCAATGTACATAACAAGAGGACAAAGGCCTGTCAATTAGTCAAAGGTTAATCCCGCAATGACTGTCAGAATCATATCACAATATACTATGATGTGGCATACCTTTGGCATCAAAGAATTCCTCATCTGAGCTATCGGAGTCTTGTTGGATGCTATCCATGTGCCAGTGGGCCAGCATATGACTCGTGGACTCCCTCGAACCTGCAGAATAAAATGATAGAAGTAGCATGCTATTACACTGGAATTTCATATTTTTAAACAAGTGTTCGTCAGTACTGGTTCTTAAGTATGTTGTCATCATCATAAGCCGCATGGTTAGCCTGTTGGATAGCGTCGCTGCCTTGCAAGCAGTAGATGCTGGTTATAGTCCCAGCATGGTTTTTCTGTTTCTTTGATTATTTTT
This sequence comes from Arbacia lixula, assembly GCA_963669155.1. NCBI lineage: Eukaryota > Metazoa > Echinodermata > Echinoidea > Arbacioida > Arbaciidae > Arbacia > Arbacia lixula. The sequence continues at coordinate 23,951,671 of OZ022583.1, read as the reverse complement.
CAAACAGATGACCCAGTAATAGATTTCTACTTCACAGTATCCCATTGTCAATCCCAACCTCTAAACAGCCAAACACGATCCATGACAAGTTGCAACTACACAATCAGCAACTCAGAACTTGCACTTTCCTAAAATAAAACACAGATATATTCATTTCCTACCCGCTTTCCTCCCTAACACAATAATGAAGTCTGTAGCGAGGTCAAATGCATGTACAAGGTACTTTTAGCATCGATTTACATTTCATCAAGTCTAAAGGCAGCTTTTGTGTGGCCGTGTGAAAGTTTAAGCTGTGAAAGGGCTATTGATGAGGTCATGAGCAATCGGCTAAGGTAATGATGCAGCTGCAAATAATAGTACTCCATCAATACTGTTATTTTTGTAGTAAATTATAACTCAAATATGAAAGACTGACCATTATAAAGAGCCATATTGCTTGTCTGTGCACCATAATAACACTTCTCCACCTTTCGGTCATGGAAAAAAGACCGATAGGGATCTTAATTCAACAACATTCCTTACATTACAGGAATTCCATGTATGAATTTGTTACATTTACTTCTCTTTTTTGGACCACACTGTACGGGTGAAGGAAAAGACATTTAATCACAAACGGTATCAAAATACAAGTTGTGATAAGCTCTACTCACATCTCATTCACAACCAATTTACACAGATACACAATTTAGAGGGTGCACAATGTAGCAACAATTGCATAGGAATGGGGTTACAGATACCAGTGCGTCATTGATTGTTTAAATTGTGTGCAAATACCGGTATGTTACAGATGAGAATCTTGTTACATTAACATGCTGTTCAATATTTTTTGTGTCTGTTTTACGTAAGAACAAAGCTATTTAGGCTTTGAAGGATATTTTCTTTTATGTTCCTCTGCAGAATCTAGTTGTCATTTTTAGACATGTAGAGACATGGGACTCCTCAAGTCGCTTAAATATCCAATATAAATTACAATTCCATGTGTAAAGTACATGTAGACACACATAATGTATCAAACTTGCATGTTGATTATGGAAACACCCGCATATAGACTTAAAAGATGTACCAAAATGGCATCTGTATACAAGTCCCCATTTCATGCAAGTTTGTAGCTTATCATGTTCTAAAGGGGACGGGGGGGGGGGGGGGGGGATCTACTTTAGATGTAAAAATACTTCTGAAATGACATATGAATTAATTTGGAGGTATATCAAATTTGCTTTAGAAGTAAATCGTAGCTTTCAAATATTCTCATCAACAATACAGTTTACGACTTAGAACCAGTTCTTGGGTAGAATGTATTTTGCTCTATATAAAAACATTCACATTCAAAGCAAATACTATTGATACTTTTGATACTATTTCATACTTTCTCCCACAATACTGGATTCCCTTCTTAACTCTTAATGTGCCAATTTTAACATTTTGAACCCTAGTGAGGGCCGTTTGTCAGGCACAGAATGAGCTGCCGATATTGCTGTAATACAATTTCTGCTGTTGATGGCACGCCCTCCATACATCCAGTTTAACATGAAGAATTGATGATTGGAAGGGCCGGGGAAAGACAGGCATGGTAATAGCATTAGCATTCATTGTGTATGCCCAATGCACAGGGCGCGTTACAAAGCCATCTGCCTCTGAATGCAGCAGGTAGCACCGTAGTAGTGGTATTACGCCATGCCGAGTCTTTAATTTGCCTAAGAAAGTGTGTTGACTTGAGGAGTGGGCGCAGGGGCCTTGGCACACAGAGAGACAGGTGAGGAAGGGGGAGAGAGAGACAGAGGGGAGAGGGGGGGAGAGAGGGGGAGGGGGAGAGAGAGGGGGGAGGGAGGGAGTGAGAGGGGGAGAGAGAGGGGGAGGGAGGGGGGGAGGGAGTGAGAGGGGGAGGGGGGGAGAGAGAGAGAGAGAGAGAGAGAGAGAGAGAGAGAGAGAGAGAGAGAGAGAGAGAGAGAGGGGGGCAGAGGAGAGAGATAGGGTGTTGGAGAAAATGGGACATGAGAGAGAGAGAGAGAGAGAGAGAGAGAGAGAGAGAGAAATGCATACAGGGAGAGTGCAATTAAATACATAGATAGTAGTGAATGGACACAAACATAAACAACAAACTAAGAGAGGATGGAAGAAAGAGAGTGGGGGAGAAAAAAAAAGGATAAAAAATCATCCTTCAGCTGAATTTCAAGTTGCCATGGCAATCATGAAGGGAATGACGTCAAGAACAATTATCCCAGGGTGACATGGGAAGAGAAAGAGGGAAGGAGAAATACAAAGGGGAAGACAGAGACACCGCAAATGGGAAGGATGGAGAGATACAACCAAAAAGAGGACTGCAAATATTTTACAGATTTGAAGACAGAGAGAAAGAGAGAGAATGAGCGCCTAAAGGAAGACTGGGAGGTGGGGAGGAAAGGATGGGGGAGAAGGGGAGTTATACTTCAGCCATCCATAGACAGACAGGTGGAGAGGGGGAATGGGGGAAGGCAGGATAAGGAGATGGGAGAGGAAAGAGAAAGGAAAGAGGAGGCACTTATATTTTACTTATCCAGCGAGGTAAAGGGGGAGATGGAGAGGGAAGGAAGAAGAGAAGCAATAATATGTTGGCAATCAATAAAGGAGAAATGGGGAGTCGGGAGGAAGAGGGGGGACTGAGAGAGAGATGGAGAGGGAGAGAGGGGGAGAGGGAGAGAGAGAGAGAGGGAGAGAGAGAGAGAGAGGGGGGAGAGGAGAGAGAGAGAGAGAGAGAGAGAGAGAGAGAGAGAGAGAGAGGGGGGAGAGGAGAGAGAGAGAGAGAGAGAGAGAGAGAGAGGAGGAGGGGGGGGAGAGGGGGGGGGGGAGGGAGGGGGAGAGGGGAAAAAAGAAGCAGAGAGCTACAATGTATGAGCACCAGTATCATTAATGAAAATGTCATGTCTCCATCTCATTATGCTGGGCAGGATGGTTTGGTCTGACTATTTGAAAAGAGAAAGCCAAGGTACAGCATCTATACATAAGCAACCAATTGGTATAATTCCTCTTCACGTCTCTACATTTCTCATATAAACTTTCTCATTTTCATGTTTTCCTCTTTTTGTTTGCTGCGGGTATTAAGTGAAATACATAGCAATGATACACTTTCATAGAGGAGCAACAGTCCTTCGTCTTTGGCATAAAAAGCAATCATTTCAATGAGCTGTCTAGACACCAAAAGAAAGCCTGCACAATTGTTAAAATGTCATGTGTCACGGCTTGAATTCAAGCTTTTGCCTGAAAAATGGCGATCAATATGTGACTCAAACCAGACTCCTACCCTACTCATGGAACAAGAAGGTGACATCTGTAAAGTCATATCCCATATATATCATTCTGTGAATATATGGGAATCGGGACAAATTGTTCCCCAAACTGAAAATGAAAGAAACCCTGAAATTAAAAAAAAAGACCCCTGTTAAAAAAACATAATCTCTTCATCTAGGGTATAATGCACAACATGTACATTTCATGACATCCCCGCTTCAAAAGTATCACCCTTATAATGTTCACATACCGTTTACGTATTCAAGGTTTGGGAGAATCTAACAACCATACCCAAAAAAAACTTTGAGCCTTTGATGTCTGTTCTGTCACACATTTTAAATTCAGGTTTGATGGTTTGGGAGAATCTAATAAATGATATTTCATAGCCAGAACAATTGAAAGCTTTTGACGCCCGTTATGTCAGACCTATTACACACCTGGTGAAAGGGTTGAATTTGATCAATAATACTCCTGTAGCGGAAACAAATTTGAGCATTTGCTGCCTGTTATGTTAGACCTATTACACTGTGGGTTGAAGGGTTGGGAGAATATAACTAACAATACACTGGAATCAACCGTGAGCCGTTCATGCTTGTTATGTCATGCATTTTGCATCCAGAAGAGATCCGTAACTGTCTCACACGCACACGTCTGCATAATTCATTGTTTCTCATACGCATCGCATGATTCAATTACGCGCTCGACCAGTCAGCGAGTCGCGCCAGTCACACGCCGCGCATTCATTATTCATGGCGACACGTGTCGGGGAATCGCTGCATGGCCGTTTGGTGGCAGCACAGCGACTATAAATCAGCATATTGAGGGGACGGCCATGCTGCAAGCCGCATATATGAATGCAGAATACAGACATGAATGAAGGGACTCTCCCTACATGCATGGGGCATTGTAGACTGGTTGATAGCTTAATCATGGACAATCATACACAATTATTAATCAACAGTATCATGTAAATATTGCAAGCTTTCTAATATGAAAATAATGTTTTACTGCCAGTTTCCAACACTATCATTTGTAGCTCTCATATATATTTTTTTATATACATGCATGAAACATTTTCAAGGTTTCCAAAACGAAGAAAAAAAATGTTTTACTGCCAGTTCCCAAAACTATTTTTTGTAGCTATCATATATATGTTTTTAATACATGAAACTGTTTCAAGTATATATTTCAAGCTTTCCAATATGAAAATAATGTTTTTCGTATCAAGTTTGCTAGGGTTTGGATGTTGAAATAAGATGTCATTTTTCAATGCATGATCTCATTTGCCAGGATTATGAAGTTGATACATGTAGGTGTGGCACATTATACATGTTCATATTCATACTGTTATCATTATCGTTTATATCAAACATCATATCTATCATTACCATCATTGCTTCAATTCTTGCTATCATTATCATCATCATCATTATCATTTAAGCCATTGAATGGTAACTTTTAGTGTTTATACAAAAGTACACATATATAATGTTTTACAATAATTTCTTCATGTTCACTCAAAGAGTAAATGATTCATTCTGTTCCCATAGAAAGCAGCAAAACATTACAACATACCATATAGCATATGTAAAGCAAGAACAAAATGACATATGCTTTATGAAAGATGTGAAATGCTGCATTTTAAATACTTCACTGATGGACAGGGTAAGTAGAGAGCTGGTGAGAGTTCCATAGGAGCGAAGCCACACATGAACACGCTGTGTCATCTTACAAAAGTAGGGTTCCTGAACTCACCTCGACTCTCCGATGACAGTCTGCTGGACAGCCGCCTCTTGGCCTTGGCTGCTGCGTTCTTGGCAGAGTTCTCGCTGAGTTTGGTCGTGAAGACCGCAGCCTCCTCTAGCCCAAAGTCGCTGCCCACCGAGTCCAGCCGCCCGTCGTCCAACCGGCTCTCCGATTCCGACTCGGACGCAGTGGTCGCCGAGCCGTTGCTATGCTCAAAGCGCTTTCTGGAGACGACACTATCAATCCTGTGAGGTGAGAAATGCAGTCAGGACTTGGTTGTCAACATAAACAGAAAATAACACAACTACTATCAAGCTTGCTTAAGCAACCAACTGTACAGAAGAATGGATTGTGACTTAGATGCTGTGGAAGTCAAGCTATTGCTATGCTCAAAGCGCTTTCTGGATACTGTACTGATTGCAGGTCCCTGAGAATCCTGGGGTTTAAAAATGAATAAATGCAATGTGTACAAAAGTACTAAATAGATGCTTGGTATCTGCTCTCCATTAAGTTCCTCAATCATAAGACTTGCTTCCTATTTCAAGGTACTCTCGAAAGCTACCAACCTCACAAAAGAAAAGACATGAAGAATGCTTGAAACGAACAGAAAATGACTGCAATTAGTAAATGGGATGTTGATTGGCACATTCTCCCTTGTGAGATGTGACGAAATAAATGACGCATTACATGACCTGAGAACTATTTTTAAATGTGTTTCTATGAAAGAAATTACCATTTCTGGGCCATTATTCCATGTATTTAATGCCCTCAATTGAGCACCTCACGTCTGCTTCGATTATATCAATAAATCATGAACTAACATATGCAATACAATATTATGATATGTGAAAAAGGATCAGAGAGATAGTAATCACTACACATGACAACCAGGGCACTGTATCACAAAGACCTATGATTGATCTAATGATCAGATGATCAATGAATGTACAATGAAGCCTTCGAGATCTCCTTTATCCCTCTTTCTTTCCCATTAAAGCCAACTTTTCAAAACCACTTTACAAAGAAACATGCCTCCAAACGTCTCAACCGTCTACTTCTATGCTTACATATTAACAAATTAACAGAAAACTTATCCTTTTCCCACTACACCACCCTTTGAATGTTTTGCCCAGAAAACCTTTACTGGAAAACAGGTGAGAGATATGGAGCATGCATGGTTCATACAGAAGGCTATCAGTATTTAATAATACTGATATGATGATTTTGTGAATTTTGTGAATTCTTCTTCACTTTGGCCGTCGGAAAACTTCTCTTTTTCCCACTTCACTGCCCTTACAACGTTTTGCCCATTACCATTACTATACATGCAAGGTGCTCCCCACATGTTACATGCTGTATGATTCCATAAATTGCTAATTTTCTGTTTTTGATGAAGGAAACATATTCTTCATAGATGTATGTGTGTAAAAACATGTTTCTAATGATGTATCAAATGCACTAGTAAAATATGCATATCCTTTTGAGAAAATTGACATTTTCAAAAAAATTAGTACCCAACATATGGAAGAGCATCTCGTAAGTGACGTCACAAAATCAAAACTTTATGCAACTTTCCTATCCTTTGACTGATTTTCATCAAACTTTCACTGATATGTTTCTTTTATGTTTCTGCTTTCATCAACACCAACTTAACTTCAGGGTGGACTATCCCTTGAATGATCCATGAGATGAATTTATTCCATGTACATGTAGTCATGGCATTTCATTCATATTTCTTTTCTAGACAGAAAACTGCAATGCACGAGAAGTACATTGGGATACACATTGGATATTGTGCAGAAACATCAAACCTATTTAGTGCCAATGCCTGAAAAGCACCAAATAGAACATTCAGTCATGTTGACAGAGCCTGTTGATTGGCTAGTGCAAACATTATGCAAATGATAGACAGAAATATACTCTCATCAAAGCTCATGTGCAAGAAAATGAAAAAAATACATCAAGTGCTGATTGTTAGATGGACATTAATGTAATGAAAGTTCATGCTTACACGATGCAAAATTGGATATTAACAAGAACAATTTCTCTATAATAAAATTTTTTTGAATATATATACTGACAATTGAAAAGGGCCTTGCCTGACAGATTTACAGTTGTTTGACTGAATTTTAAAATTTAAAAACTGCTATAGAGAATGTGTCTTGACGTGTACCCTTATCAGGTGAGTTAGTTCCAGCCAAGAATGATCAGGTTTGTGGGCACTGCAAGATGCAATGATGTGTGCATTTCCGCACAAATCCTGACGTCAGACCATCTTTTGAGATGTAGCCTTTCACTCTAGGTATGTACACTACAGCTCAAAGGAATTGGCATAGGGAAAGGGAAAGGGTAGAAGCCGCAGTTTTAAACCGCGGTATATTTTGTCCAGTTCAGCATGAAACAAGATGCTTTTCAGGCTAAAGCATCGTGTTTAATACTGAACTGGACAAAATATGCCGCGTATTAAAACTGCGGCTCCTTCCCTTTCTTTCCTTTCCCTTTCCCTATGCCCATTCCTTTGAGCTGTAGTGTACTTGTAAGTGACATATCCTGTGATGTTAGTTATCATGGAGTTCCACAACACTCAGTTCTGAGTTTTTTGTGTCAGCTCCACATCATGGTAACATCCCCTTGATTGGCTAACCAATTAGGCTGCTTATATGTCCACCTTCCAGTGCTTCCTTACCCCTTTTTTCCCATCAAAGCCAACTTTTCCAAAGCTACCTTCACCAAGAAACATGCCCCAAAATATCTCAACTGTCTACTTCTCAGCTCACACATCATCTTCTTCTTCACTTTGGATTTTGAAAAACTTTTCCTTCATTTACCACTTCACTGCCCTTTTAATGTTTTGCCAATTATCCAAAGAGGCAATGATGTGAACGTTTCCAGAGAAGTTAGGGAAAATCCTGAAGAATGGCCAACTGGGAAAAGGTATCTCCCACAATGTTATTTGCACATTACAACACCAATATACATATTACAACACAACAATAAGGAGAGCAGCATGGATCAGTAGAGAGTTTGTCTCTCAATGGCAAGGTCTTGGGTTTGAGTCCCACACAAGTCCTTGCAAAAGAGCCAGCATTTTGTGTTTTCGCACCTCCCTAATTTGTGGGAAAACATTTTGTCCCTCAAAAAGGACATTAAATGGATGTCCCATGTATAGACGAGCCACACTCTATTCATGTTAATGACCTCAGGAGAACACCCAGTGGAGTGGACAGAAAGCCTCCAATGAAAAACAGGCAAGAGATGCAGATCCGTCGTGGTTCACCCAGAAGGTTATTTAGCCTACAAACCATATCAAACAGGCCTCAAAGAGTGCCATACGAAACAATAATGATATGATGATTGTGTTAATTTACCGGTTGAGGTTGTTCTGTACGGCGATCTCGCCATCGACGTGCGCCTCGGCCATCCGTTCCTGTAGCTCCTGAGCAGCTTCCTTCTCCAGCTCACGGATGTCATCAATGCTCAGCCCAAACCACTCGTCTTGCCAGCACCACGCCTGCCGGTGGGCCAGGAACATGGTTTTCCGCAGCGCTGGATTAAGGAGGGAGAGAGAATGGGAGAGAGCTTGTGAGATGATGACAAGGTATGGGGCGGTGGGCAGAGGGGTAGATGGGAAATGGAGAAAAAGAGAAACGGGGAGATAGTTTGGGAAATTATGGCAGGATATGGGTAAGTATGAGAGAAGTGTGAAGAGGAAGAGAGGGAGAGAGGATTTGTGAGATGATGGCAGTGTAGTAGAATTGCGGTGAGACAGGGATAGAGGAGACTAGGCAGAGGGACAGAGAGGATATAAAGAATGGGAAAGAGTGAGAGAGTAAGAGAGAGGGAGAATGAAACAGAATGAGAGAGAGGGGGAGAGAGAGAGAGAGAGAGAGAGAGAGAGAGAGAGAGTGGGGGGAGGGAGGGAGGGGGGGGAGGGAGGGAGGGAGGGAGGGAGAGAGGGCGAGAGAGAGAGAGAGAGAGAGAGAGAGAGAGAGAGAGAGAGAGAGAGAGAGAGAGAGAGTATAACAGAGTACAGAAAAGTAGGAGTGGATAGGAGGGGAATTTGATGAGAGTGAGAAGGAATGGGACAGAGGGGAAGGAATGTGAGCATAAGAGAGGAAGGGGGAGCAGAAGTGGGGGAATCGGAACAGTTGAGAGGGGGAGAGAAAGATGGGGAGAGGGAGAGAAAGATAGGGAGAGGGATGGGCAGAGGGATGGGGAGAGGGAGAGGGAGAAGAGAGACAGAGGCAGGAAACAGAGGTGGGATAATCACTTGGAAGGGGAGGGGAAAGAGGAGTGGCTAAAAGAAGCAGAAGAAAGTGATCAGGGGAAAAGGGTGACAGGGGAGGAAAGACAGGCTAATGTGAAGGTTCCTTCCTGAACATAGGAAGCAATTGATCACCCTACAGTAATCCCCCCATAGGCAAGATTCCAGCCTGAATGACGAGATACAAAAATGGGACTCTTCTCACCCAAAAAGGCGCAAATGTCAAGAGCACAAACATTAGAGATGCAGATGACTGTGTGAGAGTGACGAGGAGAGGGGGATAAGAGCTGATGAAATGTGATAGTTCCTCCCTGAGCAAGGCTAGCCCCTCATCTGCCTGAGGTCACTCAGCTCAAACACCCCAAATCTTCTTGAAGCCTTTTAACCCTTTCAGTGCAAAGTCATACAACAGCCATTCAGCTTGTATGCACCCTTTGACAGATATACTGAGAGGGTTAACTCTTGAAGTGCCTGTGTTGCATTTTGTATCATCAATACCCTTATGGAACAATCACAGTGTTGCCACAGTGTGTTCACATAGTTAACTACTTGTATGTGTTCACAGTGTTGTCACAGTGTGGCAACACTGTGTTCTTTCCACATGTTTCATAAGGGTACATTCATACTCTAGACTGCAGCACTATTCCTGAGAATAGTGTTAGTGCTGAACAAACACAGACAATAACATGATTATAAATAAAGCACAATTTACCAAAATCATGAATGAATTTCTCTAGCCAATGAACTTAGTTTATGACAACGTCTACTACATCCATTCATATTGTCCCTACACATTTCCTTGGAACCAACACATTCCCTTTATCATAAATGAACAATTTCTGACAAAGGATTGGAGGTAGATTTCAGAGTGAGAAGACAGAGATGACATTAATATAATTCAAATAATAATTTTTCTTTTCTAAGGCCAAAAGGGAAGAGGAAAAGAGAGAGGAGGAAACACGAGGGGGAATGAGAGGGGAAAGGAGAGGGGAGAGGGGAAGGACAGAGAGGGATGGGGAAAGGAGAGGAAAGGAATGGAAGAGAAAAAGAGAGGAAAAGAGAGAGGAGAAAGGAGAGAGATGAAAGGAGAGAGAGGAAAGAAGAGAAAGGAGAGAGAGGAGAGAGAGAGAGAGGAAAGGAGAGAGAAGAAAGAGAGAGATGAAAGGAGAGAGAGGAAAGAAGAGAAAGGAGAGAGAGGAGAGAGAGAGAGAGGAAAGGAGAGAGAGAGGAAAGGAGAGAGAAGAAAGGAGAGAGAAGAAAGGAGAGAGAGGAAAGGAGAGAGAGGAAAGAAGAGAGAAGAAAGGCGAGAGGAAAGGAGAGAGAGGAAAGGAGAGAGAGGAAAGGAGAGAGAGGAAAGGAGAGAGAAGAAAGGATAGAGAGGAAATGAGAGAGGAGAAAGGAGAGAGAGGAAAGGTGAGAGAGGAAAGGATAGAGAGGAAATGAGAGAGGAGAAAGGAGAGAGAGGAAAGGAGAGATAGGAAATGAGAGAGGAGAAAGGAGAGAGAGGAAAGGAGAGATAGGAAATTAGAGAGGAGAAAGAAGAGAGGAAAGGAGAGAGAGGAAAGGAGAGAGAGAGAGGAAGGAGAGAGAGAGGAAAGGAGAGAGGGGAAAGGAGAGAGGGGAAAGGAGAGATAGGAAAAGAGAGGAAGAGAGAGAGAGAGAGAGAGAGAGAGAGAGAGAGAGAGAGGGGAATGGGGAAAGAAGAGGAGAGAGAGGGAAATAAAGGAGAGAAAAGAGGAGCAGAGGGGGGAGGTAGGAAAGAAAGGGACAGAGAGACCATAAAGGGAAGGAGACAGGGGAATGGAAAAAGGAGAGGAGAGGGAACACAGGAAAAAACGAGAGGAAAGAGGAGCAGAGAGAGAGATAGAGGAAGAAAGGGTGACAGAGAGAGATAGAGAGAGAGAGTGAGAGAGAGAGAGATAGAGAGAGAGATAGAGAGAGAGAGTGAGAGAGAGAGAGAGAACTACTCCACAACCCTGGCCAATTGTGCATGCCCAATTTCCCTCTGCGAATGTGTAATCATGTTATCTTAATATGCCTGCAGTCATACCCCTGGTCGGTCAACTAAAGGGCAGGGAATCAAGAATGGGACTGGCACGGTACTCTGATCAGCTTCCTTCGCATCCACATTTTCTTCCTCTCATATCATGTGTAGTATGTGCACATATACGGCATATTTCATGATCAAATAATGAGCCGTAGGTCTTTACATGAATTAACATATCAAGTGCATCTCTTCATACACATATGCATTTATCATATGGAGATAAGCATTCATTTGTGCATAAGATTTCCATAAAAGTATATACAACATGAACTGAGTTTATTCATCTTAGTTACAAGCAGCAATAAAGCATTGCATTACTAATATCAAATCCAGCTAGATCTATATATACATGTTCTTCAATTCAACACAAATTTTATCTCTTTTTCAAAATATCACCAAGCTGTATCGACTACTGCACATGCTCCCTTGCAGACTCAATAAACCGTTTTCGTAACGTATGCAAAATGACATCATTCATAGCTACTGTTGCTACCTAGGTCAAGCTTAGGGCTCCTCGCCATTTTGTCCGCATATCGTACAAAACCTTGTAAAGTGCAAAGCAATACATTTCTTTCATATTTTATTATTATTGGCTGGTTTATCTAAGAGACAACAAAATAATTGGAATTTAAGAGATTTGTGCATATGTTACAATAAATGTAACATAAAAGGACCCCATTACTGTAGACAGGCCCAAATAGAAATGCACAACAGCCTGAAAATTAGGCTAAAGATGTACTAGAAGCAACAAGGAAAGGGATGCTCTACAGAGGAGGCAACCAACCCTGAAAACAGGATCAGAAGTGATATCAATATGTTGTAATGTCTATTAGATGCTTGTAAATCGCACTATTCTACACCAAATAGCACAAAATGTCTGTAACTGCAGTCCCCTAACTCACATAGCAGGGCTTTTAGAGAAATTTGAATGTGTAGTACTTTGGATAGAAGAGAGGGGTTGGGGAGGTTAAGTTAAGAGGGGGCACGAGGAGAGAGACACTGAGAAACAGAGACAGGGATACAGAAAGAGAGATAGAAAAGGAAAGAAAGGGAGAGAGTGAGACAGAAAAGAAAGAGAAAAGGGAAGAGATAGAGACACTAATGAACAGAAAAACAGATATAGATAGAATGTAAGAGAGGAAGGAGAAGTGAGGGAGAAAGAGAGAAAGAAAAAGGGAGAGATTAAAAGGAAGCGATAATGGGAGAGAAAAAAGAGAGAGACAGAGAAGAGGAATAGACAGATAAATAGAAAGATAGATAAAAAGACATAGGGACAGAGGGACAGAGGTTGTAGAAAGAGAGGCAGTTATAGAAAGAAAAGAGAGAGAGAATGAGAAAGAGAGATAAAAAGACACAGGGACAGAGAGACAGAGGTTGTAGAAAGAGAGGCAGTTATAGAAAGAAAAGAGAGAGAGAGAGAGAGAGAGAGAGAGAGAGAGAGAGATAGAGACAGATGAGAGATAATGAGAAAGAGAGATAAAATGACACAGGGACAGAGGGAGAGAGATGTGCGAGAGAAAGCATCAGAGAAGCAGATTAGTAGAAGAAAAGTGAGAAATATACAGAGAATAAGTATGAGTGAGAGAGAGAAGGAGTTTGTGAGAAATTTAACCTGTTTAAGATGCTCCATTTCAGGTTCTTCTATCGAATTATATGCCTCCCCTCAGGGTCATTCAACTTCAAAAGAGCATTCAACTTTAACCAACTGGAGGAATGATCAACCCTGATGACATTTTTATTTTTTAGCAAAGTACAGAAAAGCATTAAAATAGAAGAGCATTCAAATACAAAATGGGCGGATTGTTCAAAGTTTAGTGCAAATCAGAGAGATATTAAGAGCAATGAGAGCATTAAGAATGCTTAAACATCCCAACCATTAGTCCAGTCTACTGTTAAAACTTTTGTCTATTCATCATCATCATCATCATCATCATCATCATCATCATCAGGCATTGTTCAACCATTGTTGGATGAAGCCCTCTTCAATCAGTTTCCATTTGCTTCTATTTGCTGTCATTCTGTTCCATGTTGCTGTGTTTGTGTATGATGATATTTCGTCTCTCCACCTTCTCTTTTGTTGACCCCTTCTTTGCTTTCCTGTTCATGGTTGCCATTCTATGAGTTTCTTAGTCCATCTGTTGTCTTGTGTTCTATAGAAGTGTCCTGCCCATCTCCATTTCATCTCTTTAATTTTTACTATAATATCTTTGACCTTGTTTTCTGCCGTATTTTGTCTATTACGCAAACCCTTACCTACATGTGCGCTCACTCATTTATGGGAAAGTGAATTTGTGGGGTAATCGCAATTCGTGGGGCACCGGAATTGTGACTTCAGTGCGTGAGCGGGGAAAGATCAACACATTCAAAATGTCCACAATCTAGACTACCACTAGCTCTGACATCTAGCATTGCTAAACTATCTTGTCCAAGGGTGATGTACCCAGTCTTAATGGTAGATGATACATAATATGATAGTCATAATATGATAATAATGATAGTGAGCTACATGCAAAAACACACATGCACTCCTGTGAGCTTTCCCTATGCAAATCAAAGATACAACTGGACTTGTTCTTTCATACCAGCGCATACTAAGATAGAGATGGAAAAAAACAAAATCAGTTTTCAAGACAGGATATCCCATTGGCAAAGGTTATGAAACTCGGTAGGAATCAGCAGTATACTTGAACGAAAACTTTTTTGAAATCTTAGTGACAGCTTCATGGACATTTTCAGGAAGAGTGACAATAATCCTTTTGAAACGCACCAACCATAGTCTACAGTCATAATCCTATTGTCCCTGTCAGCGCGCTATACGGGCATTTCTCCCATTGAACACACACACTGTGGAGCGGACGGCTGCAGAGCATAGTACAAAGCGGTCTCCGCTTCCTAGGCTATAGGTTTCCAACAACCAGCCCAAAACCTTCTAAAAATCAACAATTGCTATAATTTCCCTTGAAGTCAATTTCCAGTTGTATTATTGGGAGGGAAGTTCCAATACAGTATCTTAGTCCATTTTCAATGGTATTTACAAAACTGCATTTTTTTTTGACCAGCGAAAGGGACACACTGTCTTTAAGACTACACGTACATTTGCACGTTCGCTCCTCTGTTGCCCGCTGTTGACCTCTGTTGGCAACGGTTCACCAATGTCATGACGTCAGCAGACTTGATACAGTTCTCAACATCAATCTCTCAGACACACAAACAGCACACTATTTCATATGTGTTTGGAATCAACATGTCCAAAAATAGCAACCCTGATTCATGTTCAAGTTAATCCTAAACTACAGCTCAAAGAAATTGGCATAGGGAAAGGGAATAGGAAGAAAGGGAGAGACCCGCATGTTTAAACCGCCGTATATTTTGTCCAGTGCAGCATAAACACAATGCTTTAGCCTAAAAAGCATCATCTTCCATGCTGAACTGGACAAAATATACTGCGGTTTAAAACTGGGGGTCCTTCCCTTTCTTCCCTTTCCCTTTCCCTATGCCAATTCCTTTAAGCTGAAGTGTAGATCTAGGCTCAATCTCAGGTAGTCTAGACATACACCTGCATATGGTATGCTTCAGATGGATACAACAAAGAAGCAATTTAACATTGTGACAGATAGGAAAGACTGTAAGAATTGAGGTGTCTCAGTCTCCCTTTCCTCCTCTTCTCATCATCTTCTTTTGCTCTTTTGTCTCCTCTTTCTTCCCTTATCCATGCACCTCCTGGCTTAATGCATCCCCCCTAATTTTCTTAAGATGTTTGTCCCCCCACCCTTCCCCCTTTTCCTTTCCTTTTCCCATGAAAGTCCCTTTTGAATGATTTTGAGTGTGAACATCGTGGATTTCCTTAGCCGGGTTTAAGCAAATAGCAAGAGGCTAAGAATGATACTGTAAAAAGCCTCAAGAAATAGTACAGGGTTAAGAAAAGTACGGGGCTAATGGTAGTACGAGGCTAATGATAGTACGGGGCTAAGAAAACCTAACGTAAAATGGGTATAAGCCCTATCCCCCATTCCTGGACATTTTCTATCACCCTTCAGCATCACCTACTCTCCTTTTCCAGTATCCCCTCAGTCCATGACGTCATGCTCCCCATTTACCTTTAAATATTTAAAATAGCACATACCTGACATGCTAACCTACTTTCTAAACTACCCACCAATAATCAACTACCTCAGAACTATCAGGTTAGCCGTATCAGACATAGTTACAGTCCGGATTCACTGAGCAGCGGGATGATGCGACAGAGGGCACAGGATGAACTTGACCCAAATGTCGCTGATTTATTGCGATTCCTCACATTCCTACATGGCATATCTGTCATAACATGACGGTTGTTTGAGGTCATCACAGCAGACTTCAGGCCATCTCAATGTCAGAATACCTGGGACAAGGCTTAAATATACATGATGTACTACATGTACACCCAGCAGTTTATTAGAGACAATGACCAGACAACCATAAATACACTGTAGAAGGATTTCATCTACCGACTCTAGTCTCTGAGCTTTACGCAAGCCATCACCGCTTCACTTAATCTGTAACTGTATTGTACTTGATTCACATGTGGTCTTTTAACTAAGATTCTACAAAATGCAGCACTTGAATGAATGAACTTCTCCATCAAGATTAAGATCCTCCATCAAATTATTCTTAAACAACTCTTTATTTTCCATTAAGGCATTCTGGCACAGGTGATACATGCTAATTCCATAAAGCAATCCTATATCTGGCACAGCAATAGTAACAGATAAATCTCTACTATAAAAAAAAAAAATTTCAAACATGCTCTGTTTGAACCCATCACTTCTTAATATCATAACTAAACTTCTTGATATTATGCTGCATGGCCACAAAAATAAATCTGTAACCCTTTGTGTGCCACATGCGCATTTTTTCACAAGTAATACATACAGATCCCATAGAGCAACAGTTTATCTGGCTGTGAAGGGGTTAAATAATCTCTTCACGCACATATACCATATATACTATACACGTGGCTTGAGATATACTGGTTGCATTCATGCGACCATCACCAGAATCATGATTCTAATCATGATTCAAAACGCAAACATGAATCACGATAACGACAGAATCAGCGTTCAGACAACCTTCTCTCCAATTACATTTCTACTCGGACTCGGCCAATCCAGTGCGCATCGGAGTGCGCAGTTTGACCCAGGAAGTATAGGTCAGCTTTTACGTGTGCATTTTCTGACTTCTTTGTGGGCTGCTTGACTAGCACCGGAAATAGGCTGACACAATGACGTCATAGAATCATGATTCAAAACATGGTTGCGTTCAAGCCACCTTTTTCGAACGTGATTCTGTAGTAGCCCCTTTTTCCGCATTTCATGTTTGCATTTTGAATCTCGTTTATATTCAATTTTGTCTGCACGCAATCGTGATTCTGCAGAGATGCGTTTTGAATCATGGGCAAAAAATGTCGCATGAACGCAACCATTGACATGTTCTAGCGTGCTGAGTGAACTAAATGAAATCAAATCCAATGCAGTCCGACTCACTGACGTCATGAATGAAAATCTCTATGCAATTCTGACAGATTGATAAATCAATCTTATTATTACAGAGAGCACCAGTATAACAAAGGAATACCATTTCTCATCACTGTTGTAAGTTGAATCTATGAAGTGTCGACTGAACTAAATAAAATCAAAATGTGAAGCAGTCTGACTCACCGACATCATGAATGAACTTCTCGATGCGGTTCTGCATGCCCCAGTATCGGAACTCGACCCGGCACACCTTGTAGGCACACATGATGTCTGTGCACCCCTGGGTGGGGAGGAAGTTCCCATCCCCGTCCAACCGCCGCCAATCGTCGCTAAGGGGGCCCCGCCCCGTCTTGATTGACATGAAGGTGCGCGGGTCCTCCTCCTTGATGTAATCCCCGCTGCTGATGGCATCATTGACAAAGTCAATCAGATCTGGAGGAAATAAAGATGATATTCATTGACCAACACTACCACTATAGATGGGAATATAATATGTGTCAAGTTACTGTATAATCCTGTTTCCTGATTAGTTGACAGTCAAAACATAGATTTAACCATCCTAGCAAAAGTATCTCATTTGCATGAATATTCAACAATAGTTCAAATGTATGGTCAATACTACTTTTATCTGCATAAATAGTAGTCAATAGTATTTTAATTTGCATAAATAGCAGTTAATAGTACCATTTCTTGCAAACATTTGCATAATCAGCAGCCTTATGATAATAGTATTGTTCTGAAATCCCCTTGGTTCAACAGTTCTAACCAAAAGCAGTCAATATTTGCATACTATAATACCACTTCCCACAACTAATCTGATCTGTCACGAGAGAGGTTTACGGTACACCATGTGTAAGTCCTGGGAGGACTGAGATGAGAAAACGTGGATACAATTGAAGGTGAAATGGACAGGCGAGAAAGTGGAGATTTGAAAGTAGAGTATTCTTTCGAAATGAGTGTAGTCCTGAAAAGGACTGTAAACCAGAAAGTGTGAAGAGTTGATGAGTAGAGAGGTAGACTCGACGTTTCGAGCAGATTGACTGTCCGTCTTCAGGAGTCCGTCTTCAGATCATCTGATCTGATAATGCAAATGATTAATTTTTTGACTTACAAAGAGGCTACACTATATCTCATCAAGATGAATACATGATCAATGAAGGTACCAAAATAAGTCTTTAGTTCTACTAGCTGAATGATGAGTAACTCCTCACTTACCTATATATCTACTCTTAGCTTCTGCACTGGATAGATTAAATACATTTTCCTGATGACCGGCATCTGGTAAATACTTGGTTTCTACTTCAAGGGAGAACTTCTCGATGAAGGGGCATGTGTAGCGCGTCTTGGTGTAGGGGTAAGCATTCCAAGACTCCTCTTCCACCCGTAATGCAGTCTTCGGTAATATTGCACGAAACCATCCTGCGAGAAAAAAAACAAAGGAGAAACTTAGCAGGGAGGGTAAGACGGCATGAAACCATCCTCCAATAAAAAAAAAAAAAAAACAAAGGAGAAACTTAGCAGGGAGGGTAAGACGGCATGAAACCATCCTCCAATAAAAAAAAAAAAAAAAAAACAAAGGAGAAACTTAGCAGAGAGGGTAATATTGCATGAAACCATTCTGCAAGAAAAAAAAATATTGAACAAACCTTTGAAACAAAAAAAATCTTAGAATAAGCTTGTGAATGATATGGTTGTGTATCTATAGATCTGTTAACCAAAACAGTTGCAGTCTTTAATGGAGTTTAGTATCATACTCTATACTATTTACCACTTCCCCACATCAGACAGTGCACATATGGAAAACAAACAAGTTTAAATTAATTACCTGTTTTCTTCCCGATAATGAGAGCATGATTACACAAACCAGCTGATTACTGTATGCAGTGCCAGCCCATGAAGCTGAGTTTGCATGTCAGACCCAGTGGAGTGTGTGTGTGTGTGGGGGGGGGGGGGGGGGGGCGGAGGGTATCATGACTTCACATTCTTCAACCCTATGTTTACTTATGATGTCAACATACACTGTAACATAAATCTCTCTTGGGCATACCAACTAGGTAGCCAGATCTATTGGAGGGTCGGATGGGGAGGGGTGTTCAGGATGGAGGGGGTGGTGTGGAGGGGCAGAAAAAATAATTTTTCTAGGACTACTTTCCGCTTTTGCTAGGGCGAAGGTAGTTGGTAGGGTACAGACAAAGGTACTTGAATGGTGACTTATAAGTCTATTGAGTAGTTGATGATAGCACAATGTCATATACAACCCCAACGACAAATGTTCTTGCAATACCCACAAGCACAGCGTATAGCAGTCTTCCCAGAATATACCAGTCTGCCCTGTGGCATTTATTGCTAACGACAAGTTTACATAAGAAGGTGACCGCCTGAATAGCATAACATGCAAAGAGAGGGACAGAGAGCGTGAATGGAAAAAAATGGGCTGATACAATGTATGGAGATGGACTGCATAGCATAGCATACCAGCCATGCATCCCACATCTGACCTTAAGCTAGGTGATATGTTAGTGTTACCTAGGACAAGCTTATTCTCCCTTCCAAGAGATCACATCTGTATGTGTTGACATACAAGCATGTAGATCCTTACCCACTAACATACCAATAAAGTAATTCAATGATAAATGAAGCATGCTACTGTAGCTGATATGTTAGTGTAACCTGTGACAAGCTCATTCTTCCTTAACGTGATCACATCTGTATATCCATACAAAATTGATAATTATGATGATAATGCATTTACACTACACTGCATACATGTTTCTAAGTGCAAAAAAAATGCAACTCTATTCCCAATTACTTGCAAAGTTTACCCTACTAGAAATTAAAAGTGTTGAATAACATAAACACAATCTTTATGCTACTTATGTTATGAGCATCATATGTGTAATTTAATGATGAATGAAGAGTACTTGATGATAAGTACAAAGCAAAATATCTTATTACTGATTGAAAGTAATCATGCATAGAACCTAAGATTAATGTATTAAGCCAACAGTGCAGCTCTCACCATGGCAGCACATAAAGTAAGTTTAAGTGAGTAAAGTGAAGTTTGATAAATTGCTACCAACAAAAGAGTGCAATATTTCATTGTTAATTACAGAAGGGCAAAAGCATTGAATTACTAGTAGGACAAACAAAATGTGTGAATTTTAATAATAGGGCTCATTGATCTTACTACCACCGACATCCCTTAGCCTATGTCCCCCCTACCCCCCAACCCCTCCCCCCAAGCCGCACCTCTCCTACCCCTATTCCACCCCCATGTATTACCTGGTAGATGGCTGCCTATATGATAGACCTTGTATGTGTACTGCCCTGTGCCTCCTGGCCCATCTTCATAGGGCTGATTGATCAAGGGATCTTACCACCACCGCCTCCCCCATAACCCCCCTCTACCAACCCCCAACCTGCACCCCTCCCCACCACCCAACCCCCACCCCATCCCTGTGTATTACCTGGTAGATGGCTGCCTATATGATAGACCTTGTGTGTGTACTGCCCTGTGCCTCCTGGCCCATCTTCATAGGGCTGATTGATCCAGAGATCTAACCACCACCGCCTACCCTCATAACCCCCCTCCACCAACCCCCAACCTGCACCCCTCCCTATCACCCAACCCCCATCCCACCCCCATATATTACCTGGTAGATGGCTGCCTATATGATAGACCTTGTGTGTGTACTGCCCTGTGCCTCCTGGCCCATCTTCATAGGGCTGATTGATCAGAATCTCGACACCGCTTCCAGCTCCTTTGCTCTCTTGCCGAGATTTTTTCTGCAAAAAGAAGAACAATCAGTACAGCTAGTGATTAGTCACCCCGCTACATTATAGGTGATAAATGAATGGGCAGCTGGTTAAAGAATGAAACACAGCATTTATGCAAATACATGTGTTATTTCTGTTTGCTTTCAGCAAGGAATCATTGTAACATGTTTGGCATTCCTATTGGAAGTGTTTATGCAACAGCGTCCAGCTTTCATAGATGTGTGTAATTGCATAACCAACCAGCTGTAGTGAATCTGAGTTTCTTCCCCGATAGAATGTATGCGGTGATTTGATGCGCTCGAGAAATAGTCTATAAATAGACTCACATCATAACCACATACCTAGAGGAGCATGCCTGATACAATCACATGGAAATCACTCACACCATGATGAACACATAGTCATGAGCAATGCTAGTTACATTATATCCAGCACATTGCTGATTTCACTTGCACTAGGTTAGTATACAATAACCTGTACATAGTTGGAAGTTAACACAAAGGTAAAATAATTATTCCTCGCAATGCAAAGAAGCCCTCTTGATTAATTAAGCAAAGCGTGCACGCAATATACAATTCCGATTGCTGTGGCAATCAAAACCATTTACCCATTACATCTCTAATATACAACATTACATTTGATATCGATCACAGGTCAAGCTGGATCAATCCCAATGATTTATACAACAGGGCCCAGTGCTAATAGATGTGTAGTGACAAGAGCTCCATAATCATTAAATGAGGTACACTATACTGCCCTACTCTGACAAAAGGAAGCTTGTAACAAATCACTCAAATCTGGGTTATT
Source organism: Arbacia lixula (assembly GCA_963669155.1). NCBI lineage: Eukaryota > Metazoa > Echinodermata > Echinoidea > Arbacioida > Arbaciidae > Arbacia > Arbacia lixula. The sequence goes on along the minus strand of OZ022583.1, from coordinate 23,930,253 downwards.
GGTACTCTTAGATTGTACCCAGCATTCCCTACATACAGGCAAAATCTGGACGAGAAATATACATCTTGCCGCGAGATATTCAATCTAACATGATGCAGTGTTGCACTGATGGCCAATGCAATTGACAGACATACTTTGCTGATTTACAAGAAAAAGACTCTTTTGTTAGTTGCTTCCATTTGTCAGAGAAAGGCAGTATACAGCCAAGTAGGATTTTATGTGTAACACATTCAGCATGAAGATGGTGCACATATATGTACATGATACAATCTTCTATCCAGCAACCAGGGCCCTGTTGCATAAAACTTACCATGAATGGTAACTCTGCCATCAATGGCAACTACCATGGTAACATCACTCAACAGCCAATCAAATGTAAGATTTTCCCCAAAGTTGCCATTGATAGAAGAGTTACCATCAATGGTAAGTTTTATGCAACAGGGCCTAGGGCTATAATTGAATCATCCCTTTTCAAAAACAGAAAACGGTAGTCTCTACACGCTATAGTTGAAAGAGGTGAAAAACGCATATCTAAGGAAGATATGAAATTCACCAGCAGCCCTTTTGTGAGCAGACTGCTCTATGGGGTTTGTGTGCATTACTCGTGAACAAATATACAAATGGCACGTTAAGGGTTAAGAGAGGAGATATTTGAAAACAGCATCTCTGCACGATCTTTTATTTAGACTAGCGAGAAGAGGACGCGTATTTGGAACAGGGTAAGCGAAGTCATGGTGGAGTGACTGGGCATAAACTTTCAAATAGAGGTCGCAGGTTCAAACGCCTAGATTGATGGCGCTCAGAAGTGGGGCAAGTGATTCTATGGTGTCTGTGAAGAGAACCAATGCAGTCAGGGATCACGGGAGAGCTTTTACTTTCACTAGTCACACACTGTCACCATTCATGGACATGCCTCAGCTGCAGATAGATCAACATACACACACACACACACACACATACACACAAACACACACACACACACACACACACACATGCAAACACACTTCAAAAACATGGGCACACACACACACACACACACAAACACACACTGTAAAGAATACAAGCACATACATGTACACAAAACACATATAATGTACATGTATGTACAAAACAAGCCACACACAAAACAAATAACATACATACACACTAGAAAATACAGACAAATATATCTGCATGTATGGAAACAAACATAAGTACAAAGACATACATATAAAAAAAAACATTAAAAACACTCCCATCTCTATGCACGCACATAAACGCATACACACAAACACACACACACACACACACAAACACAATAACCTTCCTCACGCACACATACCCAGACAAACCTACTCACGCTTGCACACAGACAGAAAGAGCTAAAAGGTGCATGCCCGAACAAGTAGATGTCTAGGAGCGGGCAAACACCTGCACAGATATGCGCATATATATCTCCACTTTGTGCCACTTCTTGTGAAATATTCATGTTCCTGACTGATATCACAAGGAAAAAGGCAATGGAAATTGAACCAGATCTATCTCCCACTCCCCTTAGTATATACAGTATGTAGGAATGAGAAGTTGTGGGGCCAAATTTTAGTTGCATGTTTGTGATTGTATGTTATTCATCTCTGTCTGTATGTATTGGAGGCATGCTGTTGTATCACAGCACTCTCTCTCTCTCTCTCTCTCTCTCTCTCTCTCTCTCTCTCTCTCTCCCATGATGTGTCACCCCTGGTGACCTCTATGACAAGAGCCCTCTATCGTAGAACAGTGTATTTTAAATAGTGTGCGTTGGACTCAAACACAAGATACGTGTCAGGCCACTCTTAAAATATTATGAAAAGATAGTTACCTTTTCTCATGTACTTATTTTATCCTTTGAGTTGGACTCAAACACAAGATACATGTCAGGCCACTCTTAAAATATCATGAAAAGATAGTTACCTTTTCTCATGTACTCATTTTATCCTCTGAAACATCCATCATTCATATTTGAAATATGTTATGTTCTACGGCCATATTCATGAAACCTTCCTAGCCTCTAGGTTTTGTTACTAAAATGCATGTACACTACAGCTCAAAGGAATTGGCATAGGGAAAGGGACAGGGAAGAAAGGGAAGGAGCCGCAGTTTTAAAACGCGGTATATTTTGTCCAGTTCAGCATGAAACACAATGCTTTAGCCTAAAAAGCATCATGTTTCATGCTGAACTGGACAAAATATACCACGGTTTAAAACTGTGGCTCCCTCCCTTTCTTCCCTTTCCCTTTCCCTATGCCAATTCCTTTGAGCTGTAGTGTTGCTGATGAGGGTAAACTTACTAGCCCTTTCTAGAGCCCAGTCTGCCTCTAGAATGCATTACTGAATACATAATCCTGACTTCAAAGGTATTCAATTCGAACTGATGGCCTCATAAACTCCTGACTATTCTGTTTCCATCAATAGAATGAAAAACAAGGATTATATCAATCTATATCAAAACATTTATTCTTTGAAGAAATAATGAGAATATATATCAAAATATTCAATTCTTTGAAAAAGAATGAGAATGAACTGAATTTTCTCATTGAATCTATTTGTACCAGCTCTTTTCCTCAAAAGAAATAAGAAAACACAAACAGCATAAAAACAAGTGCGATTGCAACCATTTCATATCTGAAACAACAATGAACTTATCAGACAAAGGGATAATTTTCTAATTCTTTTTCCATTTACTTGAAACAAACACATAGCTGTCCCCCTTCATGCTTGCAAAGCTGTCATGGCCTTCCCTTGCAAAACATACAAAAACAAATTGGAAAAGAAGAATATTGGCTCTTGATTATTCCCTGCAATGCAAGGAAACCCCTATTTTACTCCAAAACCCTCAAAGCCGCAGATTCAGCGGAATTCTACATCTCTCAGAGCTCCCCCTGCTTGACAGCCTAATCTCACCTGCGTCACAAGGTAACGAATTCATTAAAAATCCACAATCACCACTAAAAGGGGAAAAAAATTGGCAGATATCGTCAATCGAATCTCGATGCAGCTTTTCCTCGGCCTAATCCTGCTATAGTAACTAGGTACCCATATTACGTAGCTGCCTCACAAAGCAAGAATGGACCCTTAAACCAAGGCTGATTTGAATAAATGCTGTAAGATCAGGGAAGCCTATGGGTGAAAGTTTGAGGAATGTGTGCAAACGAGGTTGTGAATTCGTGAAAATTTGTAATCGCCCGCTTCAAAAGATATACTGGTCCCAAAGAAAATTTGTTTTATTAATCTACTTTTCTAAGCTAGAATCCTCATTTTTAATATCTGCACAAGATTACAGAGATTGTAGTAGATAAACACACAAAATGACGCTTTTCTTCCAAAATGCTGATCCAATATGCCTAAAAAAAATATGTTTTGATACCTGTTAGTCAGAAGTAGAATTAAAAGGTGGTGTAGTTCTTTTGCAGGCCGAAAAAATTTAAATTGTGTGACTACCAAAGTAGAGAGAAGATAATACTGTTGAAGAAGTCTCCTTGGAGAAAAAAAGGAACTCAAGAGTTACTTTTCAGGAGTATATTTTGACATTTAAATTTCACTGAATTTTTTTCAGATCATCTAAAAGCATAGGCAGCCTTTATTCTGCTCAGATATTGGGCAGTGTGATTACTTTGTAATCTGCTAGATACAGATAATAAATGGCAAGCTTTGAATATACTTTAAATTCCTTATTAGGGCACAATTAACCCAAGCCCAGCCCCTTTGGTACCTGCATTTCACTGGCAAATTATGACATCTTAATCAGAAAGGGGTTTACAAGCCAAAAATTCTAATAGTGAGGAATGGGCTCAAAACTTAACAAATCCATTTCCTCACATGTTTTATTTCCCTCTGATCAGTAAATGTTTCTTACAAGATGATCAGCTTTAGATGAAACTCCCAGGAATCAAACATTTCTTACACATACTCCATACACGATTATCTCTAATTCTACATCAAAACAACAAGGCAGGGATTATTCTTCTTTTGAGGATATTATCGCATGACGCAGTAGTCAACATACGCACGGAAGAGTGAAAAACAAACGTTTTAAATCAGGAAAAGTCCACAAAGCTTGCAATCAGCCTAAAAACTCATACTACCTGGAAAAGGTTGTGACAAATATTTCTATGTAACGCACCACTGAAACCTCTTTTGGGCAAGTTCTGTGAAATTCTTTGAATCACTTCCAATTCAATGACCTCCATACCGCTGGTGAGTTTGCCCCTTCTCCCATTTCTACAAAAAATGCATCAGGTGAATTTTCATTGCAAATACCAAAAAGTCTCATGCTCAAAATACTCAAAACAAACAGCACTTTCCACAAAATTTCTGCTTGACTTCTTCTTGGTTTGGGCAATCTCTAATGTAAGATTTGAGGTGATTGAGTATTTGGCTGACTTTCCGATTTATTTGGTGCACTCTTTACTGCAAGCTTGCACTTTGAATTCTCTGAAATGCTATTCATAGACTGCTTTGATCTTGCACTGAGGTTTGCACAGTATACAATGTGCCATTCCACGCAAACCAAGGGAATGCATCATTTGCTTTGCTTTTCATTTTCCCTTAAAGCTACATTATGATCCAAACTAAGAAAAAGGAGAAGGCATGAAGTACAAAGCAAAGAAGGTGGAATTACAGAAAAAGAGGAGGATGAGAAGCTCGGTGGGAGTTGTCACTTTATCTATTATGGCAATCACACAGGAGAGAAAGCAAAGAAGAAGAGAACTAGGAAACAAACAAGAACAAGACATGTGATTTAAAGAACAACTAGTACAAGTACACGATGGAGAACAAAAAGATATGTAGAATAAGATGAAGAAGAAAAAGGGAGAAGAAAAGGGAGAAGAAAAAGAAGAAGAAAAAGAAGAAGAAAAAGGAGAAGAAAAAGGAGAAGAAAAGGGAGAAGAAAAAGGATAAGAAAAAGAAGAATACGGACAAGAATACGGAGAAGAAAAAGGAGAAGAAAAAGAAGAAGAAAAGGGAGAAGAAAAAGGAGAAGAAAAGGAAGAAAAAGAAGAAAAAGAAGAAGGAAAAGAAGAAGAAAAAGGAGAAGAAAAAGAGTGGATGGCCAAAAAAAGGAAGTAAAAGAAGAAGAGAAGAAGATGGAAAGGAGGGGAAGAAGGAGAAAAAATGGAGAAGACAGAAAGGAGAAGGAGAAGGAGAAGAAGACAAAGAAAAGAAAAAAGAAAAAACAAGAAAAAAACTGAAAACAGGAGGAAACAGAAGAGCATGTATATTAATACCTATAGGAATAAGACGAAGGAGGTATAACATACATGTAAGAAAGAAGAAGGTATAACATAAAGAAGAAGAGGAGAAGGAGGGGGTGAGTTAAGACAAAGCAGTTACCTGTATCATGTAGAGCTGAGCGATGCGGTACTCCTCCACACTCAGAGGCAGAGGGATACGGTACTCCTTGATCAGCATGGTGATCCCTTCTCTCCTCTCCCTCCTACATCAGATCAATGCTAGTTCTGCAAAGAGAAGACAGTTGCACCATTCTAGATTAATCAGGCAAATGTATAACTGTACAGTTGATATGTGTCCTTACATTTACTAGTTCAGTCTTAAAGGAGCAGGCTACATCCACAGGATATTATGGCAAGTAATTGCAAAAAATGTCAATGTCAAATACATATGGCGATGAACAAAAAATCTTGATTATATGTTTGTACTGTAAATGTCAGATGTATGTGATGAATGACAAATCTACATTATGAACTCATATTGCAGTTACTGAGTTACTGTCATAAAGTGTGATAAAGGTCATAAAGTGGCAATTACCTGATCGAAGTTTCATGTCCTATAGCATACCTTAGCTTTCACTGTATCCTCATATTGCTACTAACTTTGTAACTCATCAAGCTCAGAGGTAATTTTCACAGAGATTCGCTCTAATTCTATGCACAACCCATGCATGACTATTATATCCGTAAAGTTTCAGTCGAGCGTACCTAGTTAGTGCAACTACCTGAGCAATGATCCATGCATGATGCTCAATCTGCCAAGAACAAAGAATGGATAATGAAACTCATGTCTTCCGACACTAATCCATCTAGAGTCATCACTAGCCAGGCAGAACTCTCAAGCTGGTAGGATGTCTACTGGGATCAAATAATGTCTATAAAAATGGAATATTGGCTGGCGGAGCAAGACAGTTCAAAACAATGATTGCATCTACGTTTATAGATCAAAGCCTCATGTTGTTCTCTTCAATTTCCCTGCACATTCTTTTAAACTGTAGTGTATCCCTTTTTGAAGATGAAATTAGATTCTGTAAAACATCACAGAATATGAGAATTATATATTTGAATACAGTATACCTTTCACTCACAGCTGTCTTTTCAAATGCAAAAGGAAGTAAAAGCTATCTATACTGTCACTAGTTTTTTTCTGCTTAATCATATGATAGGACAGATAGGACTGTGATGTTCCAAGTAATTTGGTCAGTGCACAGGTCTGCAGGTGTTCGACTTTACTTTCAGAAAACCAGATGAAAAAATCAATGTGAAAAGTAATTGTTAAAAGTTTAGGTCACTTTCAAGATGCGTTCTTCTGAGGGACGTTCTTATTAAGTTTACTCTTTTCTATACTGTGGTATTTGCACATGTTCAACGTCAAGGGCTACAAATGGGATACACTTCCTTAAAAGTATCAAATAAATGGACACAATTGCACTGCAGAAGCTCCTAAGAGAATGGAGCAGTGTGTGACTGTGGGCCAAAGTAACAAGCAAGATCTATTTTGGTAATGCTGATGGATCACAGGATAAATTTTGTGAAATCAAGAGATAAGGCAGTTACAAATTGTAATATTTTTCGAAGTAACTGTGCAGGTGAGGGTGTGTGAACAAGAGAGTCAGAGAGGGGGGGGTAAAGAGAGCGAGAGAGAGAGCAGGGGTTAAAAAAAGAGAGAGGGGGAGAAAGAGACACAGAGAGTGAGAGAGGAAGAAAGAAAGGGGGAAAGAGAGAGAGCGAGTAAGAATGCAGTCAGAGCTTTTTCATGAGAATCCAATGGTCCTACTTGATGTTGTGAAGACTTCCACATAATGGATGACAGAGAGATCAATACTGATGTCACTCAACCTATGACGTCATCAGACTCATGTATGCACCAGCCATGACACATCAAGCAAACTCCCAAAGCCCACACACAGTACCACATACCTTTAGAGCACACTGCTTTGAAATATATGCTTAACATAAGTGGTAGAGGTCTTAGAAGTTGTAGAAACGGGAAGTAGTAGACCTAGTTCAAGTGGTAGTGGTAGTAGAAGTGGTGGTGATAGTGGGGATAGTGATAGTGGTATTGGTGGTGGTGGTAGTTATGATGGTGGTGGTAGTTATGATGGTTGTGGTAGTGGTGGTGGTGGTGGTGGTGGTGGTGGTGGTGGTGGCGGTGGTGGTGGTGGTGGTGATGGTGATGGTGGTGATGGTGGTGGTGGTAATGATAGTGGTAGTGGTAGTGGTAGCGGTGGTGGTGGTAGTGGTGGTGGTAGTGGTAGTGGTAGTGGTGGTGGTGGTAGTGGTAGTGGTAGTGGTGGTGGTAGTGGTAGTGGTAGTGGTGGTGGTAGTGGTAGTTGTAGTGGTGATGGTAGTGGTAGTGGTAGTGGTAGTGGTGGTGGTGGTAGTGGTAGTGGTAGTGGTAGTGGTGGTGGTAGTGGTAGTGGTAGTGGTAGTGGTAGTGATAGTGGTAGTGGTGGTGGTGGTAGTGGTAGTGGTAGTGGTGGTGGTAGTGGTGGTGGTAGTGGTAGTGGTAGTGGTAGTGGTAGTGGTAGTGGTGATGATAGTGGTGGTGGTGGTCTTGGCACTGATTCTGGATGAGGCAGCCATCAGCTTGAAATAGATTTTATTCCCAACAAATCATGATGCACATGTATATATCCTAAAAATTATCAAATCAGAAATAGAAATCTGCTTTCAACTCCGGTGCTAAAAATATGCCGTGGATGAGTTCTGAGTGACAGCAGTCAATCAGCTAATAATGCAAGGCCTCTGACATTTGACGTCATAGCTCCATACGACACGTTCTGGGACTCTGAGAGATAGGGAGGGGGAAAGATATTTAGGGTCAGATTATTTAGACTGTAAAAATAAACATCCCTCACAGCATGTGAATGGGAAGAATCTCCCCTACCCCCCCCCCCCCCACCCCACCCCACGGAGTTGACTCACTTTGTGTCCCATATGGTAGAACTATGCGCATGTGTATGAATCAATTTGTGCTTGAGATGAAATCAATCTTCTGAGTGTATTAGTTTTAAAGGTACACTGGAGCTCAACAAAAACTTTCAAAATATCTAGCTTGTGAATATGTGATGGTCTTGCTTTGATCTAGATCAGACAATATTTAGCTTGCGCATTGCATAAACGTCAGCTGCTGTGACAATAGAGACAATATTTACATTCAGCTGGTTATGATTGTCAATTTTTTTTCACTGGCTGAGATGGAGGTGCTCACTGACCTCAACCATATGAATACTTAACATACAATAAAGGGACAATAGTTTGCAATACGGATAAGATTCCCTGTGACTCCAACCAGATGACAGTATGCAATTAAAATTCAACACAGTGATATGTAGAATTATATTCCACATACTAAAAATGTTGCTATATGATTGGTCAAGAGTTGATCATGTGATAAAGCATAGTTTTGCCCATCTGATCACCTGAGAAGAAAAGTTTGTTACACTCTAGGTGATAGTACTTTTTGGTTTTGCTGATCTCTTCACTCCTCACAGTCCTAACGCGTGATCAACATTTTGAGTAAGTGCAAAATAAAAGTGTGTGCACTCGGACTATCAATTGACTAACAGTAGCTAACGCCTTTTCCCCATGGCAGCAGCTCGAGGTTAGGTAGAGAAGTAAACATTACTTTTGTATGTCAAATTGTCATTTTTGGTATAGATAGTTGGTTTCAGATTTGGAATATAAAGCAAATAATCAACTTTTGGTTTCAGGCAATGAGAGGATCTGAATGTATACGCTACTTTTCCTCAGCTGCACTTTGGAAAGATAGCTACATCTAGATCGCCTCGGAAGTGATAGTTCGTCTCATCACCTTCACCAACGTTGATTATCTGCTTAATAACATGGTCATCTGCCTGACACACACAGACAAATCAGAAAACATGACTGGGACCGTATTTACACCAAGGTCACAAGCTCCCATGACTCCAGCCAGCTGAGATGTGATACGCATTGTATAGCAACAGAGTCTTTTGTGCATGCATTATTCAATACTATCGTTCTGATGGATAGCAAACTAGGTAATAATCCAAGCTGATATTGTAGACACATTCAATTTCAAATACAGTCAAATCATATGCTCATTGCCCCAACACTCAAATAAATTGCTGAATATGCCATAATATATCTAGCGAGTCTAATTTTTCGTGAATTAGGGCTTCTCGACAATTTTGCAAGTGGTTAAATTTCCGATCACACTCTTAGGCATGCCATCATGCATCACACACCTTGTTCAGTACTGTCTACTGTGCACCATGTACTAGTATACAAATGATGCACAGGTTTGAGTGGGTCAGTAGGAATTGTGTACACAAGGTAGCTCTGAATTGCCTGAACCCACGAGGCGAAGCCGAGTGGGTTTCGGGCAAAATTCAGAGCTACCGCGTGTACACAATCCTACTGACCCACGAAATAAACCTGTGCATCATCTGTTTTATAGAATGGGCCCCAAAATCTAATAAAAAACAGAAAAATCTCTGTCAACCTCATTTACCGGATGCATGGAAAAATCATGCGTCCGGTAATTACCGGATGCATGGTTATGACAAAATCATGCATCCGGTAATTACCGGATGCATGGTTATTGACCAATCAGATTGCAGAGATCCATCTTCAACATCAATGATCATCAATGATTGGAATCATCAAAATCTGCCAAGACTAAAAATTATTGACTTTTCACATAGAGAAGTGTCCAAATAACACAGCTAAAATATGAGATGATTTTCTCCATAGACCATGTCAGGTGGAGAAATAGAGTCTGCATAACTACCAAGTTCATCACGCTTTAATTTGATAACAATCATTTAAACGACGTAGTCATATCAGAAAAGACAGATTTACTGCGAATGTCCAGGGTGGCATTGAGTGCACAAATGAACGTATTCGCAATGCACGTTAGTGGGCAAATCACCGCAGCAACGTCTCACACAGTGCTGCGACAGCGTAGAATTTAGTCATGAGTTTGTCCTCTTCTCCGTTCGAAATATCTTCCAAATTTACGTGTTTCACCTCTGCAAAGCGTTTATATGTAGAAAATTAGTATTCGATTCTTCGAGTTAAATTTGTACTCACTGAAAGCATCTGAATCGTCCAAAATTTGTTTCAATTCTTCATGTCACTTTATCGGGGGTTCTCGTGATTCGTGGGTGCCGCCATTAGCGTAAGCAACATTGATATCGATCATGTTAATTCTCGGTATCGCGATATCGTGTTGATATCGTGTTGATATCGCGTGCTGCCAGTAAAAAAAAATTACACGGCAATTACGGGTAATTAACCAATCAGATTGCAGAGATTCTGACACCCATTCTATAATAGTACATGTGTGCATCATATTCATGTTGGGATTAAAGTTAATATTTTTTCGTGTTTACATTCGCGAATAGCACCTATTCACGAGATCCGCGAAAATATGATCCCCGTGAAAATAAAAAAACCCGCAAAATATATTGTGTAAACAGTAGAGAACAGAGCAGGGACAATCTCTTCACCGAGGTCCCAATTGCCCATGACTCCAACCAACTAAGACATGATTAAATATGCATAGCACTAACAGACTCATTTGTGCATATTTATAATGTTCATTGCTGTGTATAGCCAGCCAATATAATTCAAACACAGTCAAATTATATGCTCACTACCCCGGTGACACACATATATAAATTAGAGAACGGAAGAGGGACAATATCTACAACCGAGGTCGCGATTCCCTGTGACTCCAGCTGGCATAGAGATAGCCATGAAGTCATTTGTACCAATATGTTCATCATCCCTGACTCCTTGATACCCAGTCAGACAGACAGACAGACAGACAGACAGATGGAATGGGTAGTCAACTCGTAGGCAGGCGTGGCAGTGGACTGCTTGGTATGGAAGATAGTCAATACAGTGATACACTCCGCACACTCAGCGCACAGACGCAAACACAGAAATAAATTCCAGCCAACGTGAGTGACAGCAGATAATGACTACCCTGCACACAAACCATTCTGCTGTATGATCAGATGTATTTGTACATTACAGTTTATTAGATGCATAAGTTTAACTATTATCATATTTGTTCGTATTGATGTGATTCTAAATGTTTTTTAAATGTTTCCATGGTGAGAGTGTACTAATGAATACTATATAGAAAATAGTAAAACTTGAGTGAGTGCAATGAGTTAATGAATATCACTTTGCATTTTTGCTCATTCCTGAGTCATACAAGGTCCATTTAACTTGACACCCAATGGACATAACAAATTACACCAATATACAATGTATCAACCATTCATTACTTTCTCCCACAGTATGTCAATGAAGTTACTACACTACATCTCAAAGGAATTGGCATCGGGAAAGGGAAGAAAGGGAAGGAGCCACAGTTTTAAACTGCGGTTTTTTTTGTCCAGTTCAGCATGACACACGGATGCTTTAGCCTAACCTAAAAAGCATCGTGTTTCATGCTGAACTGGACAAAATATACCTTGGTTCAAACTTGCGGCTCCTTCCCTTTCTTCCCTTTCCCGATGCCAATTCCTTTGAGATGTAGTGTAGATCCCTTTAACTAAAGCCAGGAGACAGTGATGGATGGCACAGCTCAAAATGACTGGTAATGTGCTGGGAGAAGGTTCATAACCATCTGCATGGTGTATATGTACATGTACATGTAGACCAGACCTTCTCATTCATCACATCACAACGGGTTAAAGGGCACATACTGCACTGGGAAGGCAAAAAAGCCTTCAAAATGTAATTGTTAGCAATCTTCTTGCCAATGGTCTTAAAATCATATATTGTCTATTTTAGAAGCTTGCTGAAAGTTGTTCGTCCTCAAATGATCCACATATGGAGTAATTAATGATTAATGATTAAATCTGTAATTTGTGATTTAATCACTCATTACTCCAAATGTGGATCATTTGAGGGCAAGTAACTTTCAGTAAGCTCCTAAAATAGACAAAACATGATTTTAAGACCATTGGCAAGAAGATTGCTAACAATTACATTTTGAAGGCGTTTTTGCCTTCCCAGTACAGTATATAACTCTTTGTGTGCTAAGTGTGCAAAATGTTACCACCAATAATGCACACAAATTTCATTGAGCAGCATTTTGTCAGGCACAGTATCGAGAAATTGACATTGAAGATGAAGAAATGCTCACAATTTGCATGGCTTCCTAGATTAATTCATATACTTGGGATAATGTCAAATGGTGGTAAGGTACTGCCTTTGCATCCCACAGCATAGGTTCGAGGTCCAAACTCCACCTAGGGCTAATAATGAAATGTTCATTCGCTTGATCTATTCCATATGAATTGGATATTTCATGAGGGCACTGTGGTTTGGTGGTAAGGGCCCTTTCCTCCTTTCCCATAGGTTCAGGGTTCAATCTTCACCACAGGGTTCATACCCCCTTAGACAAACTCTCATGGGAACATGGAAAACATACAAACAGCTTATAAGAAACCCAATGATCAGAAACAATATTTAAGGCTTAAAAGTAGAAACTGAGAATAGTAAGAAATCCATGGTCCAGCAGATAGACATTTATTGCCTTTATTGAAGTTGCTGTTCTTTTCAATGGACAAACTAGGTATAATAGTTTTGATGCTAAAAGTCAAGCAAACTTACTTGACTGTGCTTTTGATATCTCCTTACATGTACCTCTCTTATTTCTTTCCTGTGATCAATCTGGTTTTCCCTTTTACCCCCCCCCCCCCCCCCCTCTGCAATATTTTTAGATTATCAACCTTACTTCAATAAAAACATGCATGAAAAAAAAATGTTTTACATAATTTTACCTCCATTTGTCAAACATATGTCTGTATTCTACATGTGTGTTCATGTGTGTGCATGATATGTGTACATAGTACAGGTGTGTTGTGTCTGATCAATGTATGTTGTCTGTTTGTGTGTACATACCCAAACATGTGTGTGTATGAGTGTATATAGTTGTGTACATATTTCTGTGGGTATGTGTCATGGGGTGTGTGCTGAAAATGTATGTCTGTGCATATGTGACTCTATGAGTGTACATGTATGTACAGGTCTGTACGTGAGTATGTGTGTCTTTCTGTCAGGCATGTCCGTGTGTGTTTGCAAACAGGTTAAGAGTGGAATACTTTTTAAATTGGTCCTGATCGTTCTGATTAATTCACCATACCCCCTGAAAATGACAAACACCATTAAACTGTGTACACTGCCTATATCATCAACATGTACTGTAAATACCATGGTTGGTTAATTACCGGGGCACATCTCCACATGTACACTGTATACATTAGTCATGAGGTACATAACAAAAGGCCTGGGGGTCTGATGGTGAATGCCACCCCCCCCCCCCCCTTTCCACAATTGTTTTTATTCCCAATTGTTGTAGCTATGCTAATATATTTTCCCGCAATAAAATGCAATTGATTACATGAAAATCTCATTTAGAAGGTAAAAAAATGTTCTATTTTAATAGCTATTTTGATTGAAATGTAAGTATTAATTTCTACGCTGAATTTGAAAAATGTCCCCATAAACCATATGGTACAACTGTAGTATGTCAATAAAATGGTTCACATTTCAATGTACTGTTCGTAGCTCATTCCATAAAATATGACTGTGCGTATGTAGATCTGGAGCCCACAGATGTTTCAACACCAGCCCATATCGAAATGGTGAACAAGTTAAAATTCAGGCAGTTTGAATAGATATAGTACACAATTGATCACTTTCAAGTGAATCAGGCTAAAATGTACACAGCTGTAAAGTTGGTTAAACTTCCAATCACCAATGATACACAATTAAAAATAACTATTGTTAGATTACTTGATGAAAATTTAACAGGACTTATTGCGCCCAACAGATTGACATCCTAAATTGCTTTACAATGTGTACATTTAAGTTTGATTCAAGTTCTAAGTTCTGCGTCACATGTCTTTTTATTTGGAGGTATCTAGGGAGCAACCAAAAAAATACACGGGGGCGGCGGGCGAATTCGCCCCGGAAACACCTAAAAGGGCCCCCGAAACAGGCCAAAAATGCAATTTCGTGGGCGACACAAAAATAGGAAATCGCCCCCGTAACATTTGCCACACGACTAGACTACAAGCAGCCAATCCTAGCTTGACGGCCGCGCACTGCACTGCGGCAATTTGCACGGCAAAGATTGAGAGCGCGCAAGCAAACAGCATGTTTCACTGACTCACTGTACTGCTGAATGCATGCTGTGTGTAGTGCAGTATCCATCGCACGTGGAGCGTTTCTTCCATGCGCGCGCGCGCCCGATATCTATGGTAAGCCGTTCCCGCCATAATGCGTGCCAAAACCATACACGTACGTTCTGACTTGCACGCGTATGGTTTTGGCACGCGTTTTGGCGGGAACGGCTCTTCATAGTTTCTTCCATGCGCGCGCGCCCGATACGAATGCATAGTGCATACCTAGCTAGGCCTAGGCGCTAGGCTAGACGGCCAGTCGGCCATGCATATGATCGTACGTGTACTGTGCATGTTTACTGTATGCAAAGCATACGCAGTACATGAATTATGAATGCTTCCGTGGTGTGCTTTGAAGTTTGAGAAGAACATGGATAAATTCCTGGTTCGAGCGGAAACAACAGGGGTTCAGTATCTAATGACCCCCGTTCATTAGCGGTACGACTAAAGCAAAGAAGTTTTCGGCTTCCCGTACAGCCGCTCGAACCAGGAATTTATCCATGTTTTTCTCAAACTTCAAACTAGCTTAAAAACTTCGGCCGTCAAACTGCTAGTGCTATGCTATGCATGGCATAGTCAAACGTCAGCGACTCAGCTCAGTCAGAGCCAAGGGCATAAACGTAAACATGCACAGTACATACGGTACGGTAAGTACAATTTGATATAAATCTTGTAATCTAAATTTAAGATTTGATAAATGTTATGTAGATCTAATGTAGTTGAATTTTGAAGATTTTCAATGTCAAGGAATATGAAAAAAAATGCACGGCAAACTGTGTTGCCCATGAATGGTCACAACGGGATAGTCACAATAGCTCTCCCGTAGTTACGGCCACCTTACTAGTCGGCAAACGGGTATGGCAGCTGCTGTGGCATACCAGTTTGCCGACTAGTAAGGCGGCCGTAACTACGGGAGAGCTATTGTTTGATTGTGACTATCCGGGAATCTCGTTGTGACCATTTATGGCCGGGCAACACAGTTTGCCGTGCATTTTTGCCACCCCCCCCCCCCCCCCCCCTTACAAAAATCCTGCGTTCGCGCCTGACACACACACACACACACAAAAAAAAAAAAAAAACGCGAACAAAACCGCGAAATAACTCCAGAAATTGTAGCCCTGGAAAGTGGAAAAAGAGCCCTGGAAAATGAAAAAGTAGCCCTGGAAAATTTTTAAGTTTCTCCAAAAAGAGCCCTGGAAAGAAAAAAAGTAATTTTTTGGTTGCTAGGGAGTGCCCCCATCACTAAGAAATGCAGTCAATTGTCATTTGGGTATTTTTGGAGTATGCCAAATCATATTTTGATGCATCTAACCAGGGTGATATTTCTGGGTCTGCTAAATGGCTAAGGGCTCCAAGGCCCTGTTGCATAAAACTTACCATTGGGGCTATCTTTGTTACCAATGGCAACTGCTATGGAAACCTTGAATATGATTTTTTTTTTAATAGGAACCACCTGTAGTGTAAAGAAGAATCACCTGCCTATACAGACCACATCCTGTATTTCCCTCAAAAAACAATTCTGATTAAAATCTGTATTAAAGTAGCCTGTGCATAAAGACCACAATTCTGCCCTACTCTAACAAAAGGAAGCAACTAACAAAAGAGACTTTTCTTGTAAATGAGCAAAATGTGTCTGTCACTTGCACTGGCACCTGTGCAACACCACATCATATTAGATTGAATATCTCACAGCAAGATGAACATTTCTTATCCAGATTTTGGCCGTATGTCCCTACATACGGCCAAAATCTGGATAAGAAATGTTCATCTTGCTGTGAGATGCTGGGTACAATCTTAGAGTGCTAATAACCCAGATTTGAGTGATTTGTCACTTGCTTCCTTTTGTCAGAGTAGGGCAGGATTCTTGTCTCTCTCGAGCAGTGTTTATAATTATGTTACTGTACATGTTTGATTGCACTACAATACACAACGTGAGTTTAAATTTAAACTCAGTCTCAGAATATGAAACTGACTGATGTGGCCATACAATCTACAGCAATCTAATGATCTACCAGAGTGCGCTCTAAAGGACGGAAATACACACACTGTATAAATGTCAACAGTGAAATAAAACACCAAATAAATTTGATAGGACACTTGATCTTTCCAGTAAAATACCAAATGCGTATCGATTTCTGCTTCAGTAATAAAAATCATTGGTGGGTATAACATTACAGTTTCCATTTCAAGTTCTCCTAGTAGTACAAATACTACTTCCTCACATTTGTTTTATTTGTTAAATACATTGTACTGTAAACTTACTACAGTAATAAATGTTTTTCTACATATTACCTTTATTGGCTACATTTACAATGTCAAATGCTATAAGAGCAGAAAATAAGCAAAAAACATTGTTTTTCCCTGCTGTGTGTACACATTCTCATTCAGATATTGTTAAAATGAACACAGAATTTACACATACTGTCCTGAACATACATCTAGACGCAAAATCATCTACTGTATGTAAACATGAACTGCTGTAATAACTTACTGTAAATGTAGCCTACATGCATGTGTACACCCAGGTGTAAATGTATTTGCATATACAGTCTGCTCAATACCTGGGGGAGCACTGGGAAGACTCTGAACCATGCTAACAGAGAGACACGCACTGTGCTCTCTTTCTCTCTCTCTCTCTCTCTGCCCCATACCCAGCGTGTAGCGTTGTGTATGGGGCTGCAGCTCTGAGCTAGCTTGCTCGCTAGCAAGCTAGACACAGATGCCTATCCAAGGGAGCTGGTACGAGTGAGTGAGGTCTCTGGTCTGATGACGCCATCCGCCCACGCACACTATGAAAATCAGCTCAGCTCAGGCCTGCCTGCTTGCTTGCTTGCCTGCTTACACCCTCGGCACGATTATTGTCTAACATTACTACGCTCGCACTGTTTGTCTGTCTGTCTGTCTGTCTTGTCTGTATGTGTGTATACATGTCTGTCTGGCGATGTACTTTGTCATATCTTGCTTTCATCTTTACTCTTCTGAATTTGTTTCTCACATATACTCTCGCTCTCTCTCTATACATATCTACCTATCTCTCCCCCCCCCCTCTCTCCCTCTCTCTCTCTCTCTCTCTCTCTCTCTCTAGATCTTTCTCTTTACATGTCTCCATATCTCTCATATCTATTTTTTTTCTTTCTATTCTTCTCTTCTATATTTCTTTCTCCATCTCTTTTAATTTCTCCTACTCCCCCCTCATATCTCTCTCTCTTTTTTTTTCTCTCTCTCTCTCTCTCTCTCTCTCTCTCTCTCTCTCTCTCTCTCTCATTCCATTTGTTACTTTCTCTCCCACTCGTACTTGCCCGGTTTCCTTCTCTTCACATGTACATCTTTTCACCAAGATACTAGAAACTTGAAGTGACCATTTGTCAACACTCAACAAAAACTCTAATGTTTTCTCAATGAAAAAAAATGAAAAAATTACATGAGGGATCACAGCAATTTTGAGACCACAATGCAAAAATAGCATCAGTGATTAACAGAAAGCCCCTGTGAAAGAAAAAAGTAGTTTTGTGTTTTTTGGCTAAACAAAGTTCAACACAACATTTGTTATAAATAAAACATCAGGCTTGAAAAGGTCTTGTAGTCCCTCAAATATTAAACAGTAATCCAAAAATTGGTTCTCATTTTATCATTACAATAACCTTTCATTGCATTGTTCTATAAAACGCAGGAGGGCAAACCATGTAATTCAACACTAACAGGATAAATAAAGTGGTTCAAGTGTGACAAAATGCATTAAACCGCCTCATGAAATTACAGCTGGGATTACTGAAGCTTTGTTACAACACACGCATACTGTTACCACTCTCCCATTGTCTCAATACATGCATTATGCACTGAACTGTCATCATAGTCTCTGTATATTACTAGTCTGTCAACTCGTTCGCCAAACTGCATGGTGTTCTATTGTATGATGATGTATGGTATTGTGCAGGGATTCATTATAATCAAAATAATTTAAGGGTCTACGTAATCAGTTAACAAATTATATTTGGGGTTGGGGCAATTTAGCCCCGGTAGTGAAAAAGAGCCCCTGTCTGAATTACAGATTTTCCCATCTGTATAGGTGTTTGTTTCATGACATAAGTGTGTTGCATTAGCAGAAGACATGACACTCAGTAGGAATCAGCAGTATAGCCTAACGATAAGGTGTATGAAATCTCAGTCATAGCCTCACAAACATTTTCAGGAACTATGAAAAATATCCTTATTTACATATGAACAGCAGCGAACATAGTCTACATTCATAACCGTATTATCCCTGTCAGTGCGCCGTGGGGACGCTGTTCTCATTGATCATGCCTTGTAGAGTGGACCATAGCACACAACGGTCTTCAATCTCAAGGCTACAGGTTTCAAACGACCAGCCTAAAACCTCCTCAAAATCTACTAATCACTTTAATTTTGCATTAAGTCAATTTCCAGCTCTATTATTGGGAGGAAGATTGTACTTATGTTCTTCCATGGCTTTTACCCCAAAAATATACTTTTGACCTGCATCAGGCTTACTATCAAACTGTGTGAGAAGAATAACCACAATTTGAGTCATTTCTACCCAACTTTATCACAATTTCTTTTCAATGCTCCAAAAATATTACAGAATTTTTTGTTTGTTTTCCCAACAAAACATCACTTCTCTATTAGAATAGGTAAACATTCTGTATCATTATACAAATTTGCCTTCTGAACCCTACAGTTATATTTTCTTATTATATGAGGAAGTGGCGTAATTTACTTCATTTGATGAACCTGCTTGCAAAATAACTCCATGTCGCACTTTATTTCATGTTTTTGCCCATACTGTCCCATGCTAGAGCCCTTGTGACAAAAAAAAAATGCAGAGTGATGCTTACAGACATTGTGGCCCTTTCACAAAAGTCATGGAACCCAGCAGGGATCAACAGTATACTCATAAAGATAATGCGTATGAAAACTCATAGTCATAACTTCACAAACCTTTTCAGGAAAAGTGAAAAAATATCTGTTAATGACTGAAACATAGTTTCCATGGTCTACATTCATGTCATATTGCAACATTCAGAATCAAGTTTCAAGTTTAAAATTTCATGTTTTTGACCTGCAAAAAGGCTCTCCTGTCTTCAAAATGTCAGGCAAAATGAGAAAATATAGAGCAGTGTGAAAGGTATATTCAGCCCAAATTTGGGTAATTTCTACCCATCGGCTTTAAATGCTAAGACGATACTATATTTTGTATGTTTTTGCAACAAAATGTCACTTCTATTTTAAAATATATAGGTCAAGATTCAGTAGACTAGCCAAAATCATGGTTGTTTGGTTGGTTGTGGGGGAAAAATAAAAATATGGCTCAGAGAGATTTAGTTGCTGCGGGGCAAAAAAAAGAACCTACGTTAAAGGTGAGAAATATGGCACAAACCTGCTGCAGTATATTTGGACAAAACAATAAAAGTTACATCTATCTAGTCAAATCTGTATTTGCATCTAGGACTCACCATTGATCCAAAAAGACTACGAGACAGAGAAAATTCACAAACAGACCGCTTTCTGACTCCCAATAATGCATTTGACAATGAACGCAACGTGATACAAGGCCATCTGTCTCAATATCCCATCAAGAATCCAATATTGACTGGGGACATATATCTCGGCTCTCTCAAGATGACTTTTGCCTGGCCTACACACATGCACACACACATACTCGCTCGCGCACACACACTCACTCACAAACTGACTCAGACACTCGCTCACACGCATATACACACAAACGCTCAAGAGGGTAATAAATAATTCTCCTTTCTATGAAATCAGCAATCAATATCAGCCTTATATTTGGTTCTGTAGACTTGCATCCCCTCATTAAAACAGAGAGATGCTTGAAAACAAACTTACACACACACGCACACAAACACACTCAAGAGGGTAGTAAATAATTAAAACAGCGATCAATATCACAGCTATATTTGATTCTGCAGACTTGCATTCCCTCATTAAAACAGTTGAAGACAAATTCTACACACTTACACACATACACACACTTACACACAAACACACTCATAATGGCAGTACACAATTTTCCCTTCTATTAAACCAGCGATCAATATCAGGGCTATATTTGGTTCTGTAGACTTGCATCCCCTCATTAAGATCGGAGGAGGCAAGAAGACAGGCTGGAATGACCTTAAGTCAACAATAATTACTCCTGCCTATTAAAATGCCAAGACAAGTCAATACCAGACAGGAGGCAAAGACACATCTGGCTAATTAGATTAATTTCACAAACACACACTGTACATACACACAGATGAACACAGACACTCGAACACATGAACATGTATAAGTATATGCATGTTCTCTAAAACACACAAACACACCAGAGGAGGGGGGGGGGGGCATTTAAGGAGACTACTTTCTAAGCCTGGTGTCATGAAATGAACACCATGAACTACACTACAGCTCAAAGGAATTGGCATAGGGAAAGGGAAGGAGGGGAAGGAGCCACAGTTTTGAACCGCAGTATATTTTGTCCAGTTCAGCATGAAACACGATGCTTTAGCCTAAAAAGCATCATGTTTCATACTGAACTGGACAAAATATACCACGTTTTACAACTGCGACTCCTTCCCTTTCTTCCCTTTCCCTATGCCAATTCCTTTGAGGTGGAGTGTTTAATAAAATGCACTATGATGATAATAATAATAATAGTATGCAATATTCATATAGTGCCTAAAATAAAAAGTATCATCCATAAATACTTTATTACTGTATCCTATGAGGAAAACTATAAATATTTATAAGGGCTCTTTTGTTATTCACATAAGTAGGTTACGGATTTAATTACTAACCTTGTAGTCACTCTCCATGGACATTTAGTGTACACAGTGATGCTCTGTGTATTGGCTTGTTTATGAATGGTGCAAAAAAAAAACAATGTTCATGGATGGATACATCATTGCAAACCTGTATCATTGTTCCTGAAGGTTACTAATCAAGATTCCGTGCTGTTCTGATTATCAAATGGGCAATTCCACAGGTTTGGTTAAAGTCATGTAAAGTGAGTAACCAAAGCTTCTTTATTTGATTGAAAAAGAAGTTTCTGTGCTGAGGATATGATTGTGTGTCATGGAAAGGTAGACTGTTCACTTCCTAAATAATTATTTACATAATATAAAATGGACAAGCTTTGGTTACTCATGTTACATGACTTTAATTGCCCAAATGCACATATCTTTTTTATAAAAAGTCCATTTCTGCTCATTTTTGGGCCACTGTTTCTCTGATCGTTCAAGTTGTATACAATTCAACTTCTCATCTGGGGGTGTTTTACTGAGCTGTTTGTGAGCTAAGAACGACCACACGCGCAATTGATGACCTGCTCTTGTGCTTAATCATACATGTATTCTCAATGATTCCGATTCCCATCAGCTTAAGTTGAAATCTTATGTTTGTAAATTGTTGTTAAATAGCATGTAAATAAAAAGTTTATGATTTGTTAAATTTGATTAGGATTGTTTGGGCAGTAACTCCCCCTATGTTAAAACATGAACGAATTGGGGTAACCCCCCCCCCCCCCCCCCAGGGCTGCTCTTTTCTTCTCATAAGTACACTACAGCTCAAAGGAATTGGCACGGGTAAAGCGAAAGGGAAGAAAGGGAAGGAACTGCAGTTTTGAACCGCAGTATATTTTGTCCAGTTCAGCATGAAACGTGATGCTTTTTAGGCTAAAGCATCGTGTTTCATGCTGGACTGGACAAAATACTGTATACCGCGGTTTAAAAACTGCAGCTCTTTCCCTTTCTTTCCTTTCCCTTTCCCTTTCCCTATGCCAATTCCATTGAGCTGTTGTGTATGTCACACTTGTTTACAATACAATGATGGGGATTAATAGAGCACTAACTACATGTATGCATGAATAAATTCGATTAAAAAATAGGTTATAGAAAGTTTGGAGAAATTGTTGCATTTTAAAACCATGTAACCAAATTTTGAAACAGAAAGATTCCAAAAGAGGAGATTGAATAATATGGACTTGATAACATGATAATTTACACAAGAATGATCATTAATTCACAGCTTTATTTTTGTGTTATTCTTCATCATAATAAACTTATCCTAATTCAATTGTGTTAATGTACTGCTAAAGAGAATAGATACTGTCTTTGAAACCTCATAAATTAGCACTTCCAAATTATGGATATCAGCAGGAGAAAAAAGGAGTTTGGTATTTAGGTAGATGTGTCTTTCGATTCAAACCACTTTACGTTTAAAAAAAATCAGACTGAAATTGTACAGTTCTAGAATTTGTATCTCATGAAAATACATTTTATCAAAATCATGTTGTGTACATGTATGTATGTTTTCTGCATTCCATATTTAGAAAAGAGTTCCAATTCAGCATATGGGATAATGACAAAGAGTGAAATGTACTTGTGTGTACATACACACCAATCTATAAATTCAGCTTCATTTATCTTCAATGGATATCTACAGATGAATGTTTATGCATGAATAGAATGTCAATTTTATTTTGGTCATACTTCATTGAGACTAATTACGTTAAAGCACTTTAGGCTTGTGCGGGATACGTTGCAATGATGTATGGACAATGATATCTCTGATACTGTATCTACTGTACAAGTATATTGATTTTCTTCAACCACTTGCCAATGATGATCTGTGTATTGATTCGTCTGCATTTCTGTTGAGATAAAAATCATTATTTTCTTTTTGTCCCCCAATAATTGACTTCAATACCCAATCATTACGGCATTCACAGGCTTTGCACTAAAGAAATCAAAATAATATCCTCAATATAAATTTACTGTACATGCATCATACCTACTGTATACATGAGTGATTTTAAGACTTTTCAATTGTAGGATTCAGCTGTAAGTATATAACATGCATAATACTTCAATTATTTTAACACAATTAATTTAAGAATGAAGCTCTATAAGTTCAAGTCAATACTCACTTTCTTTTAGGAAAAAAAATATGTAGAGCTCAATTCAGCTAGTAATAACCATCAAAGACAGATAAGATGCATGATGATCGCAACATGCAGTCACGAACACCGGCCCTCTGCAACGCTTCAACACCACACCATAACTACATCACTGCTAGACAGTGTCTGGTACATGTCCTCCAAATGGCACGGGGAGAAGAGAAATCATGGCAACAGATGCAAGCGTGTCTCCATTAAGAGATGCAGAAATGAGGCTATCCTCTCTTATCACTTCCTCTCCAAATCGTACTCTCCCCTAAATCGCATCCACTTTGTGATGTTTTCGCAAAATCCCGTAATGAGGACTCTAAGCAGGCTGCCTGGTCAGTGGACGATGTCGGAGGGGAGCAATCGTCGCTAGGGCTCCATCAGCAGCACGGCATATGGCACACACCGGGGCTCGATCGCTCCCCTAGCACGTTTGTGTACCCGGGCACGGCACATTTACCATCGGGTGACGAAGAGGGAGGGTGAGAGAGTGAGTGGCCGCAGAGAGAGACAGAGAGAGAGAGAGAGAGAGAGTGAGAGACAGAGAGAGAGGGGGGTGACAGAGACTGTAGACAAATAGAGACAGCGAGAGGGAAAAGGTGACAGAGTCAGACGGAAAGAGACAGAAAGAAATGGAAAGAGACATAAAGAGAAGGTGCAAATCATAAAAGATGAGAGAGGGAGAGAGACAGTTCAAGACACAGAGAAAAGGAAAGAGACATAAAGAGAGGGAGAGACATATAGAAAGAGGGACAGGGAGAGGGATGAAGGCAGAGAAAGAGGATTGGACATGGCAAAAGGAGGGAAGAAAGAAGGAGAAAGGAAGAGAGGAAAAGCGAGAGAGAGAGAGGAACAAGAGTTTACAGAAAGAGATCTAGAGACTCAAAAAGAGATAAAGAAACAGAGAGACTGTGAGAGAGAAAAAGCAATGGACATTGGTGCATATTGCACAAAACGCACAGAGAAACACATGAATCCGTGCGCACTGTGAGCAAATTCGTTGTTCAGTGTTTAGGAGTCGAAGTTGATTTACTCTTCAACTGCGTTATAAAGTGTGTGGGAACTGTGTATGCGTGTGTGTCTTCATACAGCAGGAGTATCACTAGTATTTGAATGCAGTTGTATGTGTGTATGTGTGTACATGTGATGGTGTGTGTGTGTGTGTGTGTGTGTGTGTGTGTGTGTTTGTGTATGTGTGTGTTTGTGTAATAGTGTGTGTGTACGTTTGTGTGTGTCTATGTAACGCTCCCACAGGATGGCTCAGTGAGTAGCTGTAGCTAGCTGGGGATTGCTCGCCCAGTGATTTGTTGGGTCAGCAGTCTCCACTACGCGTTGACTTCAACAAGGCCAGTGTGTTGAGATCTACTATTGATAGCTAGCTGGCTAGCTACATGTACAGCAGCTGTGCATAGCTCAGTCAGTGGCTTGTCTCTCTATACATCTGGCTTTGCCCTGCCTGCCTGCCTGCCTGTCGGCTTTGATTCACAATGCGGAGAAGAAATGAAAGCGTGCATAATTAATGTTGATATAGTTCTGCTTTCCTGGTCTGTTTATTTGAGTTTAAATGTCTCACAAGTTGTATGCACCTGTATGTATATATATACCCACCACACACATGTACAAATTTTGAGGTCTACATGTACGACCAAAAGTGAACACTTGTGTTGAATAAATATCCCTTCAGTTTTGTTTCGTTGCTCTGTTTTACACACTCATGTGAAAGGATTACACAAGTAGTTGTGGTTCTTAGTATACAAATATAGTACATAGTGTACATGTACTTCATGAATCATGTATTTTTGTACTGTGTGTTTGTCTATCTGTCAGTCTACCTGTTTATTTCAGGTATTGTTAGATAAATTTCATCTGCATGACTGGTTATGAATGATGTCTACACTGTAGTGACAATGCCATGTCAACAGTGACTGACTTCTAGACAGAGCAGAATGGCTTAAGATCTACTGCTGATAGCAATCATATTTTGCCTCAAATGTCATGTCTCTCTGTCTATCTGCATGTCCATCCTACTGTTTGTTTTCTCTCATAAGCCCTCGATTAAATCCCAAACTGTGTTTTTTGACATTTAAAATATGTAGCTGAAACTACTGTACATAGTGGAAAATGTGTGTTCTCTGCATGATATGTAGGTCTTTTTGAATGTGTACATGTATGTTTCCTATTTAATAGCATTGTTCCCAAAATCCTCTTGGTGTCACTTCTGAGGCATAACAGATGATCATACCCCAAAACATATACCATTACACAAAAACATCCTTTTGTAACATTTCAAGAACACAAACAAACTCTACCTTTTCATGATTCACAAAAACACACATTACATGTATATTTTACTTCTGAGTATGCGGTCATAAAAAAGATACCCTTTTTTTCCTGTGAACACACTTGAAAAATAACCCCTTCTTTTTAAGCAATCAGGAATGATCATCCGTGCACACAGTCAATGTAAAGTGACACCACCAGCCCCAAAACAAGCACTGAAATATACTATTGTAATCAATGGCAGAATTGGGGTCTAGTTTATTTCTCTGTCTGTGTACACTACAACTCAAAGGAACTGGCACAGGAAAAGGGGAAGGGAAGAAAGGGAAGGAGCCGCAGTTTTTGTTTATCAATAGTGATCACACACACAGTTCACAGGTACAGTGGCTTGGTAGCCAAAAATAATCTTGTTTCTGACAGTGAGGACTGGTCTAAAATTTCAGAGTATACAGATTAATAATATCAGGCTTGAAAAAGGCCCCATATATTAGTATAAGTAAGTAAATTATGAATATCAACAAATGAAATCAAAAGAAAAACAAAATCAATTAAGTAAAGGCTTTTTCAGTCCCAATATTTCTAATGGACTGTTTTTCCCATGTCATGTACAAAATAAAATTCATTTTGTTGGAAGTATAATGTGTTGTACTCACCATAACAAAGTAGCTTTCTTTTTCACTGGCGGTCACAGCATATCATTGATCACCATAGAGCAAAGAGTCTTGTTGGATGAGTGATGTGCCAATCCTTCCCACACTGGAGTCACTGTCCTCCACACTGGAGTCACTATTCCCCACACTGGAGTCACTATTCCACAAACTAGAGTCACTATTCCCTAAACTGGTGCCACTATTCCCCACCTTACTGTATCAGGCTCAATCTGTCTTCCAGCACAAACTTCACAAAACAACGAACCCCCGTAAATTTTCTCCAAGATCAAGACGATGTTGCGGAAACAAATGCCGGTGCCTCCAAAGTTGGCTCCTTCTCAACAAGGATTCCCTCAGAGACACACTCACAAAGAAAATTGTTTCCCCTATTTTTAATGGAGCTCTCTTTTCTTGATCTTCCGCCTTCCAAGACTGTTTCCAAGAAAGTGATGACGATGGAGATGGTTAGTAATCGATCAAAGGGGTCAGTGACTTCTGCCACGTGCCTTCCAGTGCATCTCTCAATCCCAGGGGGCGAGGAGGGCGGTGGGAGGCGGGGGGATCGCTAGCAGTGGCTGACGGTAATCAGCATCTCTGGAAGTTGGGAAGAAAAAGAGAACATGGGTAAGAATACGCTACACTCTTTGATCAAACAAGTGATATAATATTGCTCTTTAACCATCTCAGTCCCATAGGTGATAAACGGTGTAGTAATTGACAAGGGACTTTGATTCATTGGTAATGAGAGGGTTTACATTAAACAGAATGAGTTCAATGGCGCTACAAAATAATGAATGCAATACAGGCCCGCTTGGGCTATGTACAGTACACTACAGCTCAAAGGATTTGGCATAGGGAAAGGGAAAGGGAAGAAAGGGAAGGAGCCACAGTTTTAAACCGCGGTATATTTTATCCACTTCAGCATGAAACATGATGCATTAGCCTAAAAAGCATCATGTTCCATGCTGAACTGGACAACAAATACCGCAGTTTAAAACTACGGCTCCTTCCCCTCCTTCCCTTTCCCTTTCCCTATGCCAATTCCTTTGATCTGTAATGTAGTTCAATGTCCCAATGCACAATTCTGTATGTAGGTAAGGTTTAGCAGCTGTAGCAGTGGGGAAGACTACAGGATTCATAATCAATGGAGTGCCATTCTGGTCCTAATTCACCTTCTCGATTAAGTTCAGAATGCCAGGTCGAAATCATCTTAAAATGATGAAATTCCTGAAATAAGAACAAAATCTGGACTGTGTGGTGACAGCAGAATGGTTCTGCCAGGATTATTGCCACTATTCTCATATTGTTCCCACATCATAAGGATCACATGATGCCTGCCCATATTTTGTATGCTATTTTTTCCATAAATTCCACTTTTTCTGTTTTTTGAAGGAGGAATTAATCATTTTCAAAGAGGTTTTGTGTGTAAAAACATGTTTCGGATGAATCAAATGCACATGTAGAATGGTATATATCCTTTTGAGAAAATTCAAATTTTCAATAATAAAAAATTGTACACAACATATGGGAGAGTATCAAAATCAAAATTTTTACAAATCGTAACTTTCTCATCCTTTGATGGATTTTCATCAAGCCTCCACTGATATGTTTCTTTCATATTCTTATTCTTAACTTTAGGGTGTACTATCCCGTTAAAGATAAGGGATAACAGTTGTAATGATTACAGGATTCATAATCATGAAAAAGCTGCTACATGTAGCTCTGCTGCCATCACATTTCCTCATCTGGTTTGACTTCAATCACTATCCTATTTGAGATATGATTCCTTTATTTGATTTTGAAATCAAAGAAGACCTTGATATGGCAAAACAAATCTGCTGTGAGTACATGTCCTGTGATCTTACATTTAATACAGTCTGATGATGTTGAGTTTTTTCTAAAGTGTTATGGTATAGGCAAAGCGTACATTCCATTCTGTATTATTTGGTGTTAAAAACAAGCAAGGTTTTCAAATCAAGGCAATGTTTGCTCATAACACACAAACTGTAGTGGTGTAAAGACCACCGACATACAGTAAAGATAAATATATGACACATCATGGATAACATGTTGTATATCGTCATTCCAAGCAAGTAATTACACTGTACAATCATATTAGTGTACAGACCGTCACATGTACATTGCATGTGTGTTGTGTCAACTAACTCTGCCAACAAAGCAAATAGTTAGGAGTTCCATTTCCCATCCATGTGAACATGTGTCATGGCCTTGATCTAAAGATACCGCCGTGGCCTCTATTTAAGGTTGATCGATTACCCCTAGCATCAGACCAAAGATCTTAACCCTGTCAGTCCCGTAGTTAATAAACTATGTTGTCATTGACATGGGATTCTGGTAGGTTGGTACTTTGAGGGTTATGACTATTAGTCCCATGGGCAATAAACTATGTTGTCATTGACATGGGATTCTGATTGGTAGGTACTTTGGGGGTTAACACTATTAGTCCCATGGGCAATAAACTATGTTGCCATTGACATGGGATTCTGATTGGTTGGCATGAGGGGGTTAACAGAGCATCAGTATACAGAACAAACAAGCATCGGGGGAGAAACAAATAAGACCTGGCAGATCTCTTCGCTGCCTCCTCCTCCTCCTCATCCTCCACCTTCTCGTTCCTCCGATTCCGAGAATCTTCTTGACGTCACGCAACCCGCCAACTGCCACATCCAGGAAGCAGCGTTTCAAATCTCGTTACTCCCAGTGAATTCACAATAAATCCAAATGACTTCACAATACTGTATCCCATTGCATTCGCAGAAAAATCGATTCTCCCGTTTCCCCACCCATAAATAAAGGGACATTTGATGACGAGTTGTGCGACAACCCATACAACAAACATGCAAGCTCTATTTCCAAGATACTTGGCTATATGGTAATCAGCAAAGGGGAATACTTGTTTTGTCTGGTATGTGCTCCTTCACTTTTTATTAACGCCAAACTTCTTGATTTCATGAAGACATCCCCCATGCTAGAACGGTTGGCTTTCTGAATGGCACATATTGATTCAGCTTTCTGATTTACTGTTTCATTAACAACAAACAGAGTAACTCCATTTCTGAGATATTTGGCTATATGGTAATCGGCAAAGGAGAATACTTGTTTTGTCGGCTCAGTAGTCTTTATGTTATTATCACCAAACTTCCTGACTTCTTAGACATGCTAGAAAGGATGCAAGCTGTAGGGTTTTCTGAATGGCGGGTATTGATTTAGCGTCCTGATTTCTACATGGTTATTTCATCACTGTTTCTGCTTCACTTTACAGCTTCATACATTTATGTGGCATTTAACACAAGATGAGAGGCAGGCATTTAAGTGATGAAATAGAGAATATGTCAGGTAACTACAAGTCATACATCTTTCATGTTTAAAAGGGTAAATTTGTTCCAACGCACTGCAAAAGAAGTGATAAACTGGAATGAACTCAAGATAACACTAACAAGTTATAACTGTCACTCATTTACTGTTTGCAGATATGGCTATTCCCCAAGTAAAACAAACATACACATTAGTTGATCTCTTGCACACACACAAATGATTGAAAATAAAACAAGTCAAATTTCAGTAGAAAACAACAATTCCAAGTTTACCAAGTAAGTTGTAGAACTTTTGAGAATCAAATATGTACTTATGAAAATGAGTGTAAAGTATTCATGAAAATGTTCCCTGGCCCACACTGCACTGCAGTGCAATGTTCTTATGTACACTGCATGACCTTGCCTTTCAATTGGACTGCTCATGAATGTTTCAGAGAAGCGGACACGATTCTTTATTGGCTCGGCCCTCGCTTGTTCACTGCATATCATAGTGCAGATCAGCGCACGCATTGCACGTCCCATGAATGCTGACCATACATACATGTACACCCTCTTAACCTTCTCATTACCATTGGCATGATGGTGTGTGGTAAAGCAATGGGATTTTTTTTTTATGGGTTAAGCCTTCGTTTGATCGCCTATGACAGCAAAAACCAGCAGTTGCGTGCCCCATGACTATACATGTACGCCCTCTTTAAATCACTGTGTGACCACATATCACTGTGGAGACCAACGCACGATTTGCACACGCCACAAATGCTGACCATACTCCCCCTTTAAACCACTGCTTAACCATCTGTCCAGGTGGGAAGGACTTACTCTATGTCAAAGAAGCAGCAGAAGCACATGCCATCTGTTTTTATTAGTTTTAAATTGGCCTCATCTGCCTCATCGTCATATGCATCGTCATATCAAATATCTGCATGTACATCCATAATCTTCAATGGTACCTTGAAGTTGAGACGACAGTGTTACTTCAGACAAACACTTTCATATCATTTACCATCTTTTTATAGATGATATACAATTTTAAAAGAATATAAAGACTGATCCAACTTGGAGAGTGCATTTCTGTGGATTTGCTCAAAATGAAATATTTAATATAAGCAAAGCTGGGAGTTGACCTTGGATCATTTCAATGGCTGGAGGGAAAGGGTCTCATCTCTTTCAGGGTATCAACACAAAAAAATTCATTGTATAGCTACATAACAGCTCAAAGGAATTGGTAAAGGGAAAGGGAAAGGGAAGAAAGGGAAGGAGCCTCAGTTTTAAACCGCGGTATATTTTGTCCAGTTCAGCATGAAAAATGATGCATTAGCCTTAAAAGCAACATGTTTCATGCTGAACTGGACAAATTATACCGTGGTTTAAAACTGAGGCTCCTTCCCTTTCCTTTCCTTCCCTTTCCCTAAGCCAATTTCTTTGAGCTGTAGTGTAGGTGCACAACAAAATTTTGACTAATGTTACGTTGTATTACGAAACACGGTCTGGGCATCGTTTCGAACTAAATGGTATAAAGAACCACGATTCGCCATATGTGTGGACATCATTAATGCTACGTCACAAAACTGGGCGCAGCTTAACGTGACCGCTCGCGCTAAAGACCCAATCAACTCAAACTAGAGCGCGCTCACCAAAGACAGGCACACAGCATAACACAACATCTGCGCATCTACATGTATGATGTTTCTTTCGGTATCGATGCTCACTATACGTTTGTTCTTTATAGAGTTTCGGTATAGAATTGTTTGCGTGTGGACACCCTGTTTGCTATACCATTATTTTTTTGTGAGGACACAGTGTTTTTGTCTTTCATAAACTTGTGCTTTGCAACGTCCGGTGCTCCTCTCTTTATATTGCATGGACACTCAATGCCCACATGTGGCTATGATCACAGGATTATTGAAAGAAAAGTAATTGATGAAATGTCACAAAACCTGCAACTCCAAAAAGGGACATCCCTTAACTTGATATATCAATTCAAGCTTGATTTAAGTTTTAACTTATTTTTGATCATTTTTTCAAAAATGTGAAGAAAAAAATATTCAAACCTAATACATGTGTTTATCTCACTTACTCTAGAACAGTTACTTTGTTTTTTGGGGTATACACAATATTAAATAGCATTGAACATGTAATCAAATTGTATGACCAACTTTGTTCAGAGTCTTACAAAGATGTAGTGCTCAATGTATTTTTAGCACACAATCTTTGTAATTGCTTTAATTTCTTATCACCGTACGTTGCACCATACCATATTATAATGCACACATTCATACCTAAATACAGTATGCAAATGCCATGCAGTCAATGAACATTTTGGGTGCATGTCAATGCATACAGGTACACACCTGTGCACATGTGGATTGTCTTAATCTACCATGTGTAGCATTCTCTCTTCTGAAAACCACCCCTTCCTCTTAAGCTTTCTCACAGGGCACAGTGATGCACAGACACAAACTCTCCCATACACAGACACACTTGCACACATATTCATACACAAACTGACACCTCAATTTCTCCATTTCGCTTCTCCCTCTCTACATTTAAATGTTTCTCCTCATGCTATTCCTTCCCTCATAACACAATACTTTCTCCATCTTTTTCACTCAACTTATTTCACACTCACTCAATACATTACATCAACTTTCAACATGTACTTTCTCTCTATCTCTATCCCTGCAGTGGTATTTCTCTCTCTCTCTCTCTCCTTTTTTCATTATCCATCCTACTCTAATGTTTTTCCCAGGCACGCTCAATACACCCTCCCTTCTGTGTCTGTCCTTTTCTATTTTGATCCCATGCCTCCCCACCCCCACTCTCTCTCTCCCTCCCTTCAAAATTTGTTTCTCTCTTATACCAGTCATTTTCTCCTCCATATTTCATTCTCTCCTATCCTCTCTCTCTCTCTCTCTCTCTCTCTCTCTCTCTCTCTCTCTCTCTCTCTCTCTCTCCTCTCTGACTGCATTCTCCCATCTCTCATTCTCTCTCCTTCTCTCTCTCTCTCTCCCTCTCTCTCCATCTCTCTCTCTCTCTCCCTCCCTATCCATTCCTCTCTCTCTCCCTCTCCATTCCTCTCTCTCTCTCTCTCTCTCTCTCTCTCTCTCTCCCTCTCTCTCTCTCTCTCTCCCTCTCTCTCTCTCCCTCTCTCTCTCTCCCTCCCTCTCCACTCCTCTCTCTCCTTCTGCTTTCTCCTGTCTCTCTCTCTCTCTCTCTCTGCTCTTCCCCTCTGTGCCACGCTGTGAACTCTGACATTTAAACGCCACGAATTGAGAAAGCGAGCAGCGCACAGCAAGGCATCATCACTCCCTAATGTATGCATCATCAGCCAGACTCTCTCTCTCAAGAAGTAAAAAAAAGGAGCTGCAGATCTCCTCAAATGCTGGACTTCTCCATTTACATTAAGGACGACAAATGCGTCGTCACTGGCACAAACAATTACATGTGCTTTGATCAAGAGCACGTCACCCATCCATGTATATATGATGTGCAGGACCGGCCAACACCACCATATAGCTTGCACACACAGGCAAAATGCAGTACATTACCATCAGGGTAAATTTGGCTTTAAGTGATAATGCATGGGACGCTGTGCCCAGGGACCTCTGGGTAATTGGGGAAGGGGGGGGGAGGGGAGGGGTGGTGGGGTATATATGGCAACGGCAACAGGTTGAAGGGAAGCACGATTCACATTACACTCCGTTGGCGTCAGACTAAGATGGGGACCGACAGGAGGAGGACCGCAGTACACCATTGATCCCCCGCTAGATAACCACCACTCTGATACCATCAAGAATGGCTGCATGCATACAAGTGTACATATCACAGGTTGATAGCAGTCAGTCTGCCCTCCTTTTTGCTATTCCAGATGCATCAATTAACTCTTAATGCGTCATCGATACCCTGTTGCATATAAGAAATACACATGAAATCCTGTAGAGCAAGATTTTCCTTGGCACGCAAAGGGCAAAAAGAAGGGGAAAGTTTTGTGCATCTTGCATCAATTTTGAAATAGAATCTGAAGAAAAGAACGTACCCCCCAAAATAAGTTTCAGGTACAGTCAAACCTGCTGTAACAGCCAACTGTATAGAATGACCTGCTGCTCATAAAAAACATCCACGATTCCCCTCCCGAAAATGGGCGTGTTTAACCCCCTGTATACAATGACCACTTGTACAAAGTGACCAGCAACCATCCATACAGACCAAAAAATTGCCCATATACTGAAACGACCACTTAATCCAAGATTGCCAAAATTAATAGCTAACACACTGTACAACAATCACCTATTTCAACTCATTTAAGTTCCACAAGGTACCTGTCTAAAAATCTGCTTAGATTTCTAAAATTCCAGCAAACAACCTGCTGCTCACAGTTAGACATTTGGGCCTTAGTGAACCCTGGTTTTCCAGATTTACCATTGAACTGCAGTAACCAAAAGGATTTGGCTTATTTGGGCCCTGTAACTAATTTGAAGTTCATTCATAGACTACTATCTATTGTCTGTATTGAAAATTATGTGACAATTGTGCTGCCCAGTATCTGAGTAGAAAAAAGAACTTCGATTGAACAATAAATCCATTGTTCTCACATACATTTGACAGATAATCTGTGTCATTGTGTCATTGGGATGCATCTTATTGTGATTGATCAATAAACATCCTTGACTAATCAAGCTCAAGTGGCTTTTAGATTAGATCCCGTGGGTGTTTTAGCTTTGTTTCTGTCATGTTTCTGCTTTTAATAAAAACAGCTTAAATTAAGGGTGGACTTTGCCGTTAACTTTAAAATGAAAGTTTAGCAATGAAGATCTCCTAAGTTGTGAGCTTTGGAAGTACATGACATTACCGCTGAACAATTCCATACTTTTTTTTACATTGATTGTCACAGAAGTTTGTGGACATCAAAAAGTTAATGGCTAGTATCTTAAAGGTATAGGATATTAGTATGCATGGAGTGATCACACATACATGTAATATTACAGTTATTCATAACAGTGGTTTAACTTCAAATGAGTACTAAACATAGACTAACTTTATGGGGTGCAAAATAAATCCTCTGATGCTATCACAAAATCACTGATTTCCATCACAAAACCACAACAGTGGATGATTTCAAGTATCCCCTGTAATTTGTGGAGAATCTCAATATACCATAGTGATTTTGAGGGTAAATCAATTATATTTAATCAATAATAATGTGTCATGGTATCTTATTTTGCATGCCTAAAAGTTATTCCAGGTTTAATATACTGTTTGCATTTAAGAAAAGCAGAAACAAACATGGAAGCAAATGATCAGTGAAAGTTTGAAAAAAGTCAGTCAAAGAATAACAAAGATGTGAATATTCAAATTCTGAATTGTGTGATTACTTGCGAGCTACACTGCTAAATGTACAGGTATAAGTTGTTTTTCTTGAAAATTAAATTTTGTCACAAGGAAATATCATTTTACCTCTGAATTTGATCAATCATCAAAGACACATTTTTACACACACACCTCAATGAAAAAGATGTATTCCTTCATCAAAAACAAGAGCAATTTATGAAATTATACAGCACACAACATACATTATGGGAGAGCACCTCCCATGTGACGTCAACAAATTGACATTTCAAAAGATCATGTAACTTTCTTATCCTTTGGCAGATTTTTGTCAAACCTTCATTAATGTGTAGCTTTTATTTTTCTGCTATAATTAAAAGTGTTCAAAAAACTTGTTAATAACAGTTTACCCGATAACCCTTTTTATGTTACAATAAAAAAAAAAGAGGCAAATTTCCTACAAAAAACATTCATCAAATAGCTCCTTCACATGCGGTCAATCAAGTCATCTTTGATTGTCTGTTTTATAACTACTGACTGCATGTACAGTGTATACTTCGTATTTTTTGTAATATTAGGAAGAATTTTCACATCATGACAGTACTCACAATAAAACATTATAGGACAAAACACTAACACATAAAAAATGAACCAGCCTTTCTATTTTTTGTAGGTTAAAATCATAAACCACTAAATTTAATAAACCACGAAAGATAATGTGGCTTAGCATGTACAACATAGCATGGGATGTGACAGAATATGTCAACAAAATTGAGGACACAACTTGGTTTGCATATCGTGCAAGCAATCTGAAAACAGAGGAAAAGCTAGGCAGGGATGCTACATAAATACCAGGCTCCTTGATGCCAGTGATCATTTCATTCATAACGTAATTCATTGATGTAATACATGTAACCCTAGTTTCTAGTTTCCGAGTCTGTGAACAACTGCGTCTTGTACCAAAGACTACATCCTCTACCCACTTGCTCTCCCCTCAGACCCCCAGTGAAGGTAAGTACACTGTAGTAAATCTGTGTTTTCCTTGGTATCTATTAGCATGCATTGCCATTTTGTTCTTTTTACCAGTGAGCTCTCAAACATTGTTAATGTAACTGAACTTAGCACTTTACCAAAGATAACCTAACTTAGTACACAATCTTTTATTGAACTTGCAAATGTGTGCAAATTTATTTGCCTAAATTTATTTGCCTAACACAGAGGAGTTATTTCTGATGACTGTTTCCTTATGTACATTTTTCATTAAAAAAAAGTATATAACCCATACAGATATTGCAAATTCTGACAGCCCTGACCATTTTGTGAGCACTTAGTTTTGCAGCCATGTCCGTCCTGTCCGTAACATACAATCACTATTGCCGGTTGATGCATACTTGTAGCTAGCTAGCGATGATCAGAGTGCTTTAAAAATTACAGCAACATGGAGTATAAGTGGGCAACACAGTAAAGAAAAATCAATCAGCAAAAGGTTCATGTTTTTATTTGCCCAGTTTGAGGATCACTATGGCGGAGAATGTAAATTTAAACAGCAAAATATACGTCTACGATGTCACCATAAAACTTAATCTTCAATAGCACACCCTGGTTCAGTGGTTTGCACAGAACTGTGCCATATGTGACCTACTGACAACCGTACAGGCTTCTGTTACCAAGGCAGATTTTTATGCCTCATAAAAAAATGGCATAAATTTGCAATTAGTATGAGTATACAGTACTGAACCCAAAATCAACTTAATATTTATGAACAGAGTCAAACAATTTCAGCAAGATGACATACATGTACAACGACGTAGTACAGTCTTCTTATATTTTAAAGCTTCGAGACACAATGACAATCTGGAAACAATTTCAAAATATTGCACATCTTGACATTACAAGACATAGGCCTACTGACTGTACATGTAGACCGACAATTCACAACAAGCAAGTGAACGACCCCAATATATTGTCATAAACAATGCTGAACCACCATACACAAATTAACAAAATAATGAAAATGACGTTTTTTATTGTACGTCTTTCCTACTTCAATGCCATGTTCTTATAGCTGTTCACTGTTGTTAGTGCTACATGTGGTGTACACGGAAGCAAGCCCTACTCGGCTGAAAACAATACGGTGTGTGAAACTACGACTCGACCGACACTCCCCCGCCTCCAATGTGCCACTGCTACGATGTGATCGTCTACGCTATGGCGCTCCTGCGCTGTCTGCTGTTATGTCCTATCTGACGCCGTTGGTGTGATTTTAGATCCGTCTAAATGCACTATTTCGGTCAGTACATAACACTAAACTACCACCAACAAAGTGCTATACTTACTCTTTATCTCCGACAGTAATATCCAGGCGTGATACTGACGCGAAATGGGCAGTTTTTACGAAGAAGCTCATGTAGTGGCGGCTGCTGAACGGAGCTGTGGCGACAGGATTTACAGTGTAGCTGTATGCCCGTGTGTAATCCAGCCATCTTTATTGACGTATGACGTAATTCGTGTCAACGGCCGGGCATACGATCAGTACGTCTTGCGCAGCTCTACAATGGATGCAGCATCCCGGACGCTGAGCTGGACGTTGCTACTCTCGAATCATATGTCACTGTTTATATTCATGTTATTATAATATTAGATAATTTAAATACTATCATTGATTTCATCATTGTTCATCATTGGTTTTCTATTCACTCTGTTGACGCAGTTGTCAGGCACAGACACTTCGAGCTGTATTGTTATTTGTTGATGTTGTGGTAATCTATGCATTTTACAAAAAAATATATATAAAAAAAGTAAATGATAGAACAGAGGAAGGGGAAAGGAGAGAGGGTGATTGAGTCAGTAAAAAAACAAAATGAATTGAGAAGCACAGTTTACACAGAATGACCCCCCCCCCCTATCTCTCTCTCTCTCTCTCTCTCTCTCACTCTCTCTCTCTCTCTCTTCTCTCTCTCTCTCTCTCTCTCTCTCTCTCTCCCTCTCTCTCTCCCTCTCTCTCTCTCTCTCTCTTCTCTCTCTCTCTCTCTCTCTCTCTCTCTCTCTCTCTCTCTCCCCCTCTCTCCCTCTCTCTCTCTCTCTCTCTCTCTCTCTCTCTCTCTCTCTCTCTCTCTCTCTCTCTCTCTCTATCTCTATCTCTACACACCATGCACGTATATCATCGTGATGGATGGATCCACGTTGATGGGGTACTTCTTCATTGAGGACAGGGACACTCACTGAACTAGTTCTTTCTAGTTCAGTGGGCACACTTCCAATGCCCTGACAAAGCACGAATTGCGTTCTGTTTGCAAGAATACCAACACAATAAGAATATAAGAATATTATGATATAACATCGAAAGCCTTTCTTGAGGGGATGATTCACCCTGAAATTAAGTTTAGACAATGTTATTGAAGGTTTGCTGAAGAAAGTTATGATCTTTTTAAATTTCAATTTTGTGACGTCACGTGCGAGGTGCTCTCAAATTGTGTACATGTGAGTTTGTTTTTTAAAAAAAGATATGCATCATTTTACCTGTGCGTTTGAGGAAAAGCGTTTTTACACACATATCTGTATGTACAAAAATAATCATTCCGTTGTCAAAAACATAAAAAGAGCAATTGATGAAATTACTTTGTACACATTGTAGGGGAGAGCACGTCGCACGTCACGTCACAAAATTGAAATTACAAAAGATCATAACTTTCTTATCTTTTGACGGATTTTTTGTCAAACCTTCACTGATATGTTTCTTTCATGTTTCTGCTTGTTTTGAAACCAACATTATATTCAGAGTGAACTAGCCCTTTAAATAACAAAAAAATGACCTTAATTATAAAGCCACAACCCTTGTTGTCAAGTGTCAAGCAAGGAATAGGTTGAAGCAAGGATGTTGCAGTAACGTTGACGGTTATAAGTGATTACCCGATAGACGGTCTTTGAATAATTATTTAATTGAGTGTGCTCAGCTTTTTCTATGATTTTCTATATAAATGACGATAGTGAATTGGTCTATAACTTGAAATATCACCAGGATTTCAACATGTTGATATTGGAACCCATTGAATATTTCAAAATCGGCGGGAGTATTATTGCTTTATCTGATGTATTGAAAATGTCGGCTAAAGCTTTAGTGACAGA
Organism: Arbacia lixula; assembly: GCA_963669155.1. Taxonomy (NCBI): domain Eukaryota; kingdom Metazoa; phylum Echinodermata; class Echinoidea; order Arbacioida; family Arbaciidae; genus Arbacia; species Arbacia lixula. The sequence continues at coordinate 23,891,127 of OZ022583.1, read as the reverse complement.
CTGGAGTGAATGTTCTGGGGTCCAGCGGCTTTGGTCACACTAATGTTTACTTTAATTCTGTTAAACAAAATAACCATTTAACTCTTGAAAGAAAACTGTGACTCTCCTTGAAACAGCGTTTCCACTAGATTTAGAGTAGATAAATCCGAAGTAATGTCGTTCGTTACATTTGTAAACGTCGATCATTATCAATTGATTAAATTTTTATGTTTATCCGAAATAACATCAGGGCCAACATCCATATGGGGATTAATATAAACTTTTTTTTTAAAGTAATTTGTTAGCACTTCCATGTTTTCTGTACGTTATTTCTATTTTCTTCCAACTTTAATGATGCGTATTATGCAGTCATGTCACCTTTGAGTTTATTGGCCTATGAGCGCGCGCCCTTTGTCCAACGTCACAATTCTCATATTGATAACCAGCGCGTATTGTAATCCGTGTCATAGCAACAATGCAATTGTAATACAATAACCACTTCGGAACTTACAACAGCACATTGAGAGACCTACACCTTTATTTGTAGGCATTAAAGTAAATTAAGCCACATTTCACCTTGAAATAAAACGTCGAATAAACATTGTTGAGACAGAACTTGGAAGATGCAAGCAATAAACCCAAAGAAAAATCCGAACTATGTCCACATCGACGAAATTTGGTAAGTTACGTGGTTGAGATCGTCATTGACGTAACGAAAATTTAATGTCTCTCCTTGTACTCTGTACTTACATCCTACTAGTATTTGTCATCAAAGCCTGTTTAGCATCTAGACAAGGATTGCTTGAGGTGTGGTGCTTCCACCAATGGACGTGATTTGTAATTTGTGCTCTTTCATAAAAAAAATGCTCGTCTCCTTGTAATACATCTGCATTATTTTCAAACATGCGAGCTGAGGTGGTGTGATCACAGGGTGCTTGAAGCCATAACATGTTTTATTTTATTTGAAGGCATCTACCAGCTAGTTGCTGCATTTCAGGCTCACTGTGATGAGGGATTGTGCCTGCATGAGTGCATAGTGTGCTACGAAACGCAATGTACCAAAAGACGCCTTGAAGCTAGACTAATAACCCCCGAGGCGAAAGTGTCAGAGTGTCAATCAATCCATCACTAGCTGGTTGCGAATCACCCATCGCCCCAGCCGACGATTGCCCAATGCTGGTATACCGTAACAGCGCGTATTGCGTAACGATTTGCTACCAGTGATATTCCCTGCATGCTCGCTATCAGCCCCACGCCGATGACTGACCTTATCCTCACAGGGTCAGCCCTTGATAGAAAGTGGATTTTTCACCGCTTATCACAAGCCCTACCCCAATGACTGACCTTGTCCTCATTAAGGTCAGGCTCGATCGAACGGGATTTTCACCGCTTATCACAAGCCCTACCCCAATGACCGTGACCTTGTCCTCATAAGGTCAGCCCTCTATGGGAGGGGGCTTATCACCGCTTATCATTTCACCGCTATAAACAATGTAGCCTGTTTATGACAGGGTGCACTCATTGGGTCTACGTCTATACCTTGTGTTCCAAAGTCTTCGTTATCAAGTTACCGCACAATATTCTAATCATAAAACCATTCACAACTCTCTTATAAGTAAGAGTGTTGTCCGATTTCCTTCAAACTTAATTTGCGCTGCACGTTTCTCAGCTATCCCTGGTCATCAAGTTGAGAGCAACGAGAATAATTTACCCTATGTATATTAAATATATATTTTTACTTTTTGGGGAAGGATGACCATTGTCAACGCGACTAATGTATAACCGAGGTGATTTTCTTTTCTTCATTCTGTGCTTTAGGAAAGACCATGTTCGCCATGAATACCAAGCGTGGCGGAGCTGGCCCGACAAGTGGGGCTTCCTCACGCGTGAATACACCCGCATGAACCGGCGTCTGCGCGGCCAGGCAGTCTCCCCCGACCCCGAAGACCGCTTCTTCTACGCCGACTGCGACCGAACCCCCCTTCCGGAATCCGAGGAGGACGAAGACTCCGATGGTTCTCGCCAACCCAATCCACTGGACCAATCAGGAAGCGCGCGGTCGTCAGGCGTGCAACTCAAACGCGCGTCCGCGTACAGTAATCTCCCCGCGATTGCTAATGGGTCGTCCCGTCCGCGGCGGTCGCCGTCCATTACGCCGGCGGATGATGTGTTGATAGCCAGCCATGACCTTACATGCGGGGCCAGTGGCGCAGGCGGGCCTAGGGGGCCAGGAGGACGTAAGCTACCGTCCATCACGGCAGAGGCGGTTCAATCGGCGCCGCCAGCGGGGTTCGCCAGGACCACAGCGGCCCTGATTGGCTGGAAGCAGAACAACACGCTGGAGAGGTTCGGCCGGGCACCTAACGCCAGAGGGCACAAGGGAATCTTGAAGCAATTTAATTGGCCAATGCAAGGCATTATGTAACTACAGGAAAGAACTACGATTGGCAGTATGCCCAACCATTAAAGCTTGATTAACACATAAAAACAAACATGTGTTTTAGAATAAAAATAAAAACCTATACGATAGATAAACAAATGAAAAAAATAAACAGATCTAGGTAATGCAAATCAATTTCGACACAGAAACCATGAAGGAGAACAATATAGGTCATATCGCTATCAAACGAATAAAGTGATTGTTGGAGGCACTTTATTAACATGATTAATTGTTCAAGTTTCTGATAGTCATGAGATAGAGGATAACAACATTGGCATTTCAAGAAACGCTTTCTTTTCAAAATGCATGCATATGATATGTTATATTACATAACGGTTCTTGAGAATTTAGTTATCATGCCTATACATCGGTGTCATTATCACAAATAAACCAGGTTACGTACAAGAGTGTGTTCCCAACCTGTCACTTATTTTGTCGGACGTTGTCCTCATTATATCGACAGAACTTCCTACTTCACTGCATGTATCTATTAGCCTTAACTGACTCCATATCCGTGAAAATACTATATGAAACATTTATTACATTGCTTCGGATAATATTTCAGTCATCGTTAATATCACCGGTAATATAGACCATACCAATGCACAAAGAGGGCAACCTGATTTTTCACACAACGTTTTGTATCCGGAAGCGCTTATGCTATTGTGTACAGGATCAAATACGCAGTTCCGGGTCGGTGACCGCCACCACAATAAAAACCAAAACCCTTTTTAGTGACGCACAAGTTCCCACGGTAATTTCCTGGAAAGCGATGCGCTTCTTTTCATTTCTGATATAAAGTTTGATTTCAACGAACCAAATACGGTAAAAGGTGGGCGATAGATTTCACCCCACCCACCAGTCGACATAAGCATGTCATGTGATAATAGAGTACCGAAGTGTGACGTCATATGAGCATGTTGTCGAGACAACTGGTTTTAAACTACACTGTATGTGCGCAGAACAAACTTCGGTGATCATAGCGTGGACTCTCATTGGGAGTGTCCAATACGATAGCCCGCTGTAGACGATGTCGGACCAGTGAAAGTCTTTTAATAATAAAAATATTTGTGTAAGAGGTAAAACGATTTTTGATAATGATCTTTTTAAAAAAGGAATATACAGCTTTAATCAAATTTTTGATAATGGACACATGAAGCCAGTTACCTACTTTCAAAATCTTGGTATTACTGCAAATCAACTTCTCCAAATTATAGAAATCGTTCACGCTATACCAACAAGTTGGAAATGTTTTACTGGTGCAATTAAGTTTAAAGAAATAGATCTTGTAGATTTTGGGATAAGTATGAATATTGGTAAGCAGGAAGTAGTTTTTGAGGTAATTAAATCAAAAAGAATTTATAACTTGTTTATTACCGGTTTGCAAGAATCATATCAATTAACTCTCAAAGACGGTCACAGTGACTTTAATTTTACTGATGTAGAAATTTGTAATTTTTTTGAATATATCAGGAGTACAACTCTTATAAGGAAACAAAGGGAATTTCAGTTTATGCTTTTACATGGAGCAATATATACAAAGGAACATTTGAAGAGATTTGGGTTTGTGGAGGACAATTATTGCTCTTTTGGTTGTACAGAAAAAGAAACATACTTTCATTTATTTATGGATTGTAGGGAAGTTAAACCTCTATGGCAATTTTGTATCGATTATTTTTGTTTAGATGAATTAAGAAATATGGGTTGGAGGGATATTTTTGTGGGACTACCCGGAAATACAAATAGATATAAATGTATTAATTCTGTCATTTTGTTCATAAAATATGCAATTTTTAAATCCAAATCTCAAGGCCGGGTACCTTCATTCACCAAAATACAGAAATATATTATGAGTTGTATAGAGGAAGAAAGTCTCTTGGCAACGAAGTCGGGCAAGTTTAGTTTACATGTACAGAAATGGGATGAATTGAAGGTGAATAGGGAATTGAATGTGAACAGGTATGATGTGTCTAGTGTGATGTGAGTGTTAAGCCTTGTGTGAATGTTGGTGTTGGGGGAGGGGGGGTGTGTGCAAATTCTGTACTTTTTCTTTCTACTTTATTTTAGTTAGTTTTCAGTATACTAGTAAAAAAAAAAAAATATTAGGTATTTCATTCCATTATGTGCTTCAGTTTGTTTGGTGAATGACTTTTTTTTTCCTTTGTACACTTTTTGTAATACGAAATGAGGAAATTGTACACTTTGTTTGTAATTATTTACCTGTACCATGCAATTGATTATGGATGAAATCCTGAATAAAAACATGTTTGGAAAAAAAATATTAGTAAACTTTTTTTTTTCAGGTATTTCATTCCATTATGTGCTTCAGTTTGTTTGGTAAATGATTTTTGTATATATTTTGTAACACAAAAATGAAGAAATTGTACATTTTGCTTGTAATTATCTACCTGGACTATGTATGTAATTATATCATGTAATTGATTATGGATGAAATCCTGAATAAAAAAATGTTGGAAAAAAAAAAAAAGTGAGTATGTGTGTGTGTGTGTGTGTGTGTGTGTGTGTGTGTGTGTATTTGATGAGTGTGTGTGTGTGTGTGTGTGTGTGTGTATTTGATGAGTGTGTGCGCGTGTACATGTATATACATGTATTTCTGATTGTTTTTCTTGTGCCATCAAAGTTTCATAGAAAGTTTAACGTATCAGTCAAAAGCGTAACACGTATTTCTTTACGTGACAGAGTGTCATTGCAGTCTTCATAATATTTCCAAGGCCGCAATGATATTCTGAAGTTAGTGGTTCACCTTTCCTACAAATAATCTACCAAGGCACTGGCGGCCAATCTGGGAGTATTGATCCTCAGAGGTGGCGCTATTTCACTCGGTTAACGCAGTTGTGACCCTTGTGTATTGTTGATGTTGAGGTAATCCATGCATTTTAGAATAAAAAGAGTGAAAGGTAGAAAAGAGGAAGAGGAACTGGAGAGCGGTGAGTCAGTAAGAAAAAATAATAAGTAATTGAGAAGCACAGCATACAAAGAGAGACTCTCTCGCTCCTCCTCCCCCCCCCCCTCTCTCTTCTCTCTATCTCTCTCTCTCTCTCTCTCTCTCTCTTTCTCTCTCTCTCTCTCTCTCTCTCTCTCTCTCTCTCTCTTAATGACAATAATCTATCAATAATCAGGGAGATTGGGTGATGTGATGAAATCCAATGCGGAATTTTTGGTCTACTTTCAGGGAGTCTCCTGCAAAATCAGATAGATTTGACAGCTCTGTAGCTATACACAGAATTTGGTCTCAATGGCTACAACATTGGGTAACACCCCCCCCCCCCCCCCCCCCCCGCCCCCACCCCTCTCTCTTTCTCTGTCCCTGTTATACTTGCACACATATTCACATAGGTGTCTGCAACATATACAAGGGAAGCTTGGTGTAATGTATTGTAATAATAGAACAGTAAAACAGTAAAATTAAGCAACATCCCAATCGGGTGAACACGGGCCTGCAAGTAGAGAGGAGAGACGGCCATGTGGAGAGGAAGAAGAAAAGCAGGATAAATGCGAGGCCAAGCGGACGGAAAAAGATGAAGAGGAGATAACAATGATAAAGACTGGAGTATTATGTGGACAAACTCAATATCCATAGTGATTCTGAGGACAAAGTCAACCAAATTTAATCAATAATAATGTTGCATGTAGTTTGATTTGGCATCCAATAAAGTAAGTCTAGGTTTAGTTTTACGTATTAACTTAAACCACTTTTCAGAATATGGATCATTCTCTCTCCACACCACACCGTCTCTTCTCTCTAGTTGCTGGCCCGTTTTCAACCGATTGGGTTATTGCTGAATTTTACTGTTCTACAAATCCAAATTTTATTACAAGACAATACACCTAACTTTCTTAATACATGTTTCAGACAAACAAATGCACACATCATTCATTATATAGAAATGAAATGGAACTGCACATCCGAGTACTTGAACTAAATCTGTTTACCAGCGGGCAGAAAAGGGATGTCAGTCTCTTCTCAATATAATGTATATAATAACATGTAACATCATAATAAAATACATATCAGTGACACTTCTGATTATTTGGTTTATTGCAGGGATTGGATACAATACCACAGACAGAAGTTAAAACAAAATGTAAAATTTGGACATGTATACACCATTTACAAAATGGGAACTTTTACATTTACATTACAATTACATTTACATTTCGTCTCTGATATATATCATGTACATGTATACTTAAACTTAATTATTGAAGGTTTCAAATGGAAAGAAGCTTTAATCTTATCAAGCGATACAACAATGATATATCCAGCATACAAACTGACAAGGTATAGCAAGTTCATCAAAAATATATTACCTCTTGAAATACTTATACATAATATATCTTGAAATATTTATACATGTTTATAAATATCCCTCAATAAAATAATTAAAAATAACAGGTTTGCAACAAACAATAACACTTGATGATGCCTTCCAATCTGCTTACTTCTAAATGTTCCAATTTGTCTTGATCTATGAACGTTAGTTAATGATATTGCATGAACCAGTATAACTTTTATTTCTAGCTGTAAATTCATAGTTCTCCCAGTCCAGGAATTGATAACAATCAGATTTTGTTCTGGCAATGTCCATTACACTTTCAAAGTCATGTTTGGAAGTAACCCAAATACTGATGTGTATGGTACATGGTCAAGAAGTTTATTACACAAACCCTTTGTACATTGAACAAAAGCACGACAGTCTTTCAATATTTCTGAATGAATAACATCAAATCAAGGGAAAAAATGAGTTGTTTTATATTTTCCTGTGTGAATTGAATTCATACTGTATACCATTAGTCTTCCTTTTTCGAACGGTATGAATGTATGATAATTTTTACACTTTCTATGTGAAGTGCAATTTGCCTTTTAGAATGAATGTATTGGGCAAAATGTAAGATACTGTATGTGTATGGATTGAAGACCTTGGATAACTTTTATATGATATTACAGTGAACTTTGTTTAATTACATTGTAGTTTTAATTGATCTATTCATGTATGTTTGTTTTTACTGTAAATGGTACTTGAATTCAAAGTGATTCCGCTGTGGCCATCCATTGTACCAGTGGCCAGCTTGGGGTAGAGCTGTTTCGTTATATATTCCAGAGGAGACAAGGCCAAGGGCGACCGACCATAAGGCGATCTTTGCAATACTAATCAAAGTATTTGAGGATGGCAACACCCTTCCTCAATCGCAGCAGAGGTTTTACTCCTACCTGCAGGGAGCATCTCAGGATCTCCTGAGCTGTTCTCTGTAGTTGGTCGACCTTATGGACAGGATGGCTCAGCTGGATGCTACCCACCTGAGTCAGCAGGACCTGTCCCTAAAGAACCGATTTGCCAAGGAAGTGACGAACAACCAGACAGGGCCCTGAGGTGCGAATTGCGCAGCTTCAACATATAGTGGACTGTGGAAGCATGTCACTGCCACTTCAATGGAATGAAATGGAATCAATCGTCTAGATGTCATGTACATAAAAGTCTGTCAATGGCACGTACATTTATTGTGAAAAGTATTGTATGATTCATAATATGTTTTATGTGTATTTGTAGGGATTTGTTATGAGTGGCTGCATCAATGGCTTCGGCAATGCGATAATGCATTTAGATATTGCAGACAACTACCTTGCCTACACGATGTGAGCGTCATTTTGTAGGAGGCACCCAACTATTTGGAGTCTGAATAAGGGTCATCGTCTGGGCAGGAAGAAGACATTCCTGAGAAATATATGCAATATATATTCATGACCCGGCCCTTCACCTCTCCTACCAGGAAGTTCAGTGAAGGTTGAAGAGAGGAGTGCAGCAACATACTTTCCTAGTGGTTGTATGCTCACTCAAGAGGAAAAAGAGTGTGTTTACGGAGTAGTGCTCCTCCAAAACTGCATCCCTCCATCAGCTCGACCCCCTAGCGAGACCAAGCTACACCATGTGGTAAAGGAAAGCGGCCTTGGTAGAAAGATGACCATGGATGACCTACAGAGGAACATGGTAATTTGAGTCAATACAATAACAAAGAGAATAAAAGGACGTGAGGGAGATGGGGAATCCCCACCACATGGGAGCCCCAGCACTTTCGATGAGGAGACCAAGTTTTATTGGGCAGCCACGTCAGAAGTACCGGACTCCCAGACCACAATGTATGGGTCACTTCACTGAACCACCAATGCAGATCAGACATACAGAGAGATGTCAAGTGTAAGAGCAGACTAATATATAAAATGTAGAGTAACCCATTATCCACTTTGAGCAGGTCACACACAGAGACAGATGTCAAGTGTAAGAGCAGAGTAAGAAATAAAATGTTGAGTAACCTGTAATACACTTTGACAGATGTCAAGTGTAAGAGCAGACTAATATATAAAATGTAGAGTAACCCATTATCCACTTTGAGCAGGTCACACACAGAGATAGATGACTAGTGAAAGAGCAGACTAACAAATAAATGTAGAGTAACCTGTAACCCACTTTGACAGATATCGAGTTTAAGAGCATAGTAATGAATAAAATGTAGAGTAACCTGTAATACACTCAGACAGATGTCAATTGTAAGAGTATAGTAGCAAATAAAATGCACAGTAACCTGTAATACACTCAGACAGATGTCAAGTGTAAGAGAATAGTAATAAATAAAATGTAGAGTAACCTGTAATACACTTAGACAGATATCGAGTGTAAGAGCATAGTAATGAATAAATGTACAGTAAACTGTAATACACTTTGAAGAGGTCAGACACAGAGACAGATTTCAAGTGTAAGAGCAGAGTAACGAATAAAATGTACAGTAACCTGTTACCTGTAACCATGACAACAAAGGTTGCACTCTCACTCCAGGAGCCAAGTGCAAAGTGTGATGGCGAAGGAGATCGTTCAGGCCTTCAGCATCATCACGGAAGAGGAGGTGCGGCTTGCATGCACTGTGCAAACATGTCGCAGTGCATTTCAGCACTTTAAAGACTTTTTGCTGCATGTAGAAGAAAACTATCCCTTGGTTAAGGTGGGCAGATACACTAGGGACATTTTGAAAGGGGCATAGTGCAGCGACAAGGCAAAGGAGATCGCAGGGGCGTGTCAGATTTTGTCGGAGCAAAGACTACGGTTCTCGTGCACGGTGCACCAAAGCGAGGTAGCAAATATCAGAAGGCTGAACCACAAGAAAACAATGCAAGCGATTGGGTATAAAAAATAAGGAATGCCCTGAAATATCATGTGAGACACAACAAATGGGATTTATGATGTTTGTGTGTGTGGGTTTAGGCCACATCAATGACTTCACTTCACTGAGGCAAGTTAGGAGCAAATAATTATATCCCTTTCCTAAATGGAAATATGTATGCCTGTATACTTTATCTGTTCAGTATCATAAAATTGATAAGTTATACATGAATAAAGAGACATGAAGAGTTTCAAATTACAGGTACATGTCCACCAGCGGGTTTAACCCGGTAGCACGAGCCTGAAAAATCACCTTATAAAAAATCAATTTTATTAATTTTCATTTCCACTTCATACATCTTCAGTGTATACAAGTGGCATGAAAACTAAAACTTGTTTAAATATCTTTGTTTGAATTTGTCAAGATTCAATATCTGTTCTAATATAACCTGTGAATGACAACCTACAAGTCTGATAACAGAGTACATGGGGGGAAATTTCTCCCAGCTAAATACACAAACCTTACACATAATTGAATGGCAAAAAAAATGGTATATTCTGCAAAACTATATGGCTAAATGTGTGCATGCTCTCTGTTCTTAACCAAATATATGTAGCATTATGTCCAGGTGCAATCAGTTATCAAGAGCCATGAAAACAATTACCAAATCCAATACCCCTCACCCTCGAATTACCAAAAAGTATAATAACTAACAACAAAACGATTGATTTACCTGTGGGTTCTATGCAAAAGTGGCCAAGCAATTTGAGCTTGCCTCTCAACCCTACCCCCCCCCCCCCCAAAAAAAAAAAAAAAAAAAAAAATTAAAACAAACCCCCTGACACCCATTTAAGCACTAAGCTCACATGCTTCCATATTTTAAAGATGACCATATGAACAACTTTGGTTGTTTGCACACCCCAGATATGCATACATGAAAGTAAGTCTGAATGAGTCATATACCAACCAGTACCTTAGATACCACAAGTTTCATCATTCACAACTAACTGTTAACACATATCCTCATGTCACATTTCACCTTACAACTTGGACAACATTTCATTCAACAATTATAAACTCAAAGAGGAATTCAAATATAATAATACTCGGATCGCATCCCCTTCAACCATCTCACATTCAGCCGCCATTATCTCCTCAGAATCTTCTTCACAGCTTTGTCTGTCTTGATAAGCTTGTCGTCCACCCTCTCCACCTTGCCCGTTATCCGATCGATGTCATCGTTCTGTCTTTCCAGCTCATCCCCCAGACCCATGGCAAGGCCCTTCAGACGGCCAATCCCAGAGGCTATGTCATCTAGTGGGTGGAGACAAAGGAGAAAAGATACATACATCAACAAATTGTAAAAAAATAACCTCTATCAATCCTCTCATAAATGATAAACCATCGTCATGGCCGTCTGTTACAATCTGGCCTGGCAATGGCTTCAGGTCAAGCAGGTTGATACCAGAGCCCCGTAACACAAACATTTGCAATCAATCACAAAATGGCAATGGCAAATCAACATCATTGTTGCATACATTTTTTGTTCAAAAGACTGACTAGTAACCCATCAGAATTTGTCTATCAAATTTGCAATTGATCGCCAACCTTTGTCTTACACGGCCCAGTAAAAGAAAAAAGAAATATAAACCAAAGCCCAAAAAACAATATTTTACAAACAAAAAACACATTATGCTACAAATGCAAACATCAATGTGATTAATATGATGGTTTCTGATTATACACAACAGCTCAAAGGAATTGGCATAGGGAAAGGGAAAGGGAAGGAGCCCCAATTTTAAACCCGGTATATTTTGTCCAGTTCAGAATGAAACATGACGCTTTAGCCTAAATAGCATCATGTTTCATGCTGAACTGGACAAAATATACAGCAGTTTAAAACTGTGGGTCCTTCCCTTTCTTCCCTTTCCCTTACCCTATGCCAATTCTTTTCAGCTGTAGTGTACATCGCACAGAGGAAAGTTGACAAAATTCAACAAAAAGGAAAGTTTGCCCATTACTTATGGTATTTTACTTTCAGACTGTTTTGTAAATTTTGAAATTTTATTTCACTGTGTTCACGTGTCCTTTTGACAGTGTAACTGCTGACTACATGTATTTCCAGAAATAATATATCTGAAAGTTAATGATATTTTTTGTGGGGCTAGGATTTTGCCCTTGTTCTACACTGGGGACCACCCGGCATATACTGTATAGTCTGGTTTCAGAATCACAAATGCATTGATCGGTGCACACCTTTGATAACACTTCTTCTGCTATCTACAGTGTATAGGTCACTTCCCAAGGCTCCAATGGTGGGGATTTTACTCACGCTCTCACTCAGGAAGAGTAACCATGGCAATATGGGCCACTCGTGAGAGATTGTTATCTACCGAGGGGAGGATCACTTCCTTGATGCCCTTGGCTGTGTTCACACTGGTATAAATCTTGTTTAGAATCATGATCGGAAACAGATTCACTAGATACGAGTTTGCTCTGTTTAAAACCTGCCTGAACCACTATACTTGGATCTAATAAGGGGCATCTCACAATGTCTGGAAGTGTCCCAAGTTTAAATGATTTTGAAAATGGCTTGCCCTCTCGAACATGATGAGGCACAGCTAGGCCTTTCATAAACCTAACAATTTACCTTGAACCGATTGGCTATGCACTTTTAGTGTTTTTGCCCTATTCTCTTATGAAAATAAAGATTTGTCTGCAAAGGCTACTTTCCGAGCCTGACGTGTAATTTACATACTGAACCATGCAGTGCATTACACTGAAAAGGACATAACTTACACTACAGCTCAAAGGAATTGGCATAGGGAAAGGGAAAGGGAAGAAAGGGAAGGACCCACAATTTTAAACCGTGATAAATTTTGTCCAGTACAGCATGAAACATGATGTTTTTTAGGCTAAAGCATCATGTTTCATGCTGAACTGGACAAAATATATCCCGGTTTAAAATTGTGGGTCCTTCCCTTTGACACACTATGGTGCATGTACACAAAATGAGCACATATCGTAAAGTCACCCGTATTACTGCAATTGCGTGTTTGTTTGCCGAAGTTATAAGGAGATTCCCGGATGTTAACCAAGCTGGGCCACACTCCAGAACACCTCAATTTGCGACTTAACATGAGATCGCTACTTACACAGGTTTGCAGATCTTGAGGGTGGGGCAGTGCCGGCACTGGAGTGGGGCTCATAAGACCACTGCCGAACACCATCAATTGCAGCACCCTCTATAAACAATATCGCGCCATAAAAGCCCAGTTGTATGTCTCTTTAGTTTAATAAGGACAATCACTTTGTGTCCTTGTACACTACAGCTCAAAGGAATTGGCATAGGGAAAGGGAAAGGGAAGAAAAGGGAAGGAGCCGCAGTTTTAAACCGCGGTATATTTTGTCCAGTTCAGCATGTAACATGCAATGCTTTTTAGGCTAAAGCACTGTGTTTCATGCTGAACTGGACAAAATATACCGTGGTTTAAAACTGTGGCTCCTTCTCTTTCTTCCCTTTCTCTTTCCCTATGCCAATTCCTTTGAGCTGGAGTGTATACGTCTGCACTAACCCAAACTAGGGACCACTCACCTAGATAATAGAGACAGTCATCAAATTTTTACCACACAAATTATATGGACGGCTGAAAATCTCACCTAGATTTTCGTTCAGTTGGTTATCAAACTCCTTCATAGTATCAGACTGCCAGACATTACTCCCTGAAGAAGAACCGCCCTCCTCCCCGCCGACCCCGAACCCTGACGTTGCTCCAGGCTCATTCCCCCACGACGACCCCCCTGTGCCCCTCAGCCGGAGGGCGGGGTGGTCCGTGTTGGCCCTCCGCATCTCCTCCTCAGCGTCCACCCTCTCCATGTGTGTCTGCAGCGAGCTGGGGCCGCGGTTGGGACGGGAGTCTGCCTCATCCTCGGGCTTTGGCTTGGGCTTGTTGAAGTAGTTGACGATGCCACCAAAGATGGACTTCATGGCGGTGATGTGCTTCTTGGAAGTGTCCAGGTCTTTGTCCATCTTGTCCAGCTTAGTGTCCACTCTGCGCAGCTGCTCGCCCTGGTGCAACAGTTCCTGTCAGGAAAAAACAAAACAGAAATTATGAAAGTCTTTTGTATCATATGACATCAAAATGTCTGAAAATTTGTTGTGCTTTTACCGGTTAGTCTCTTCTGTCATGACACCAAAAATTCTGAAAAAAATTTCTGCTTGAGTGAGCACTACCCACTGTCATAAAATAAAAACAAAAACATGACAATGAGGTTGCACAGCAATTGGCCATCCACCTTGATGAATTGAAAAGTTATCCAGTCCACAATATGACAAGTTTTAACTCAAGTCAAATCATGCTAAAACTTCACTTGAGCATTACAAAGTGAAATGCCGTCATATTTTTTTAAGCACGTCTCATGACATATTAATATTCTTGTGGTAATTCTTTGAACATTTTATCATATTTTTACTTTTTGACAAACAAGGACCAACATAATTGAAGACTCAGAGCCATACAATACAATGTGCATCCATCACACATGTCAATCCAATAAATCTTTTCTGCAAGAACTGAACAAAAAATAGCATCAAGAATCATTAATGACACTGGGACAGCAGGAGTGATTACTCGAACATAAAATAAATTGGCATTTACAAGAAGTATACTCGTCACTGTAGTGAAATGCCTTTGCAATGAGGAAGACTACTGGTTAAAATACAGTTCGTTGAGTGGTTGACATACCGCTGCCGTTTCATTTCCCACTTGTTCGGTCTCATACACGAGCCCCCTACTCCTGTGTGTGCTATCCAGCATATTCTGTTTTCGCCTCTCAATCTCCATTTGCTTGCTCTGAAAACCGAATCCATAGTCGGCATTTGGGTCGTAGTCCGACGATTCTTTTCCGATATCTCCCCAGTCGTTAAACGAACTGTCTGCTCCGCCACCGCCTGCAGATTCTCCATCGAAAAATGGGTTTTTACTGGACATTTTTAGACAGTTTCGTCAAATATCTCGCAGCAACCTTCTGGGTTGTATTTTTTATGCCGATGCCGATCGCGATATACACACAAGTGCGGTCGTAACGCAACCTGTACCTTTGAGTGCAGAGCGTACCACTGATCTGCACAGTTTATTTACGAATTTGATACGCCAGCAGTATTAGTCTCTTGAAATTCTTTTCTCCTTTTACAAATAATTATACTCTGGACAAATGTTTTCAATCTATCTTGATTAGAAGTTGATATAATTAACTGGCTTTAAGAGCATTACAAATTTGAAAGTTTGCATTTAAAATCCAGTCAACAATAAAAAAATATATATAATATTTACCCGTACTATTATCGACATTTACCTTTGAAAAGACTATTCCAACTATGCTTGAGAAGTATGACAAACAAATATTTTTTATAATGACTCATCAAGCGTAGTTTGGGAATGATGTGATGATTGTGTTATGATTATACACGTGTCCGTGAAGGTTAAGTCTGGGCTGCGGATAGTGGATATGACCTAAGTGACTTTGGCCTACGCGAAGAATAAGCATAAAAAACAAAATCATGAAACCAAAAAGAAAGAGGTACAATAAGCCCGGGCAATAAGCCTATAGGACTGAATTGTAGCAGACCGCGAATCGTGCTAGAGTACTCTAGTGCACCTGCCAAATTTCCATCGCATAAAAAGGCATAACTAATATTTCAATCGAAATATGTGAAAATAATCAAACGGAACTTTTATGATGAAATCATAAATACATGTATTGTGATTTAGAAGCAAAATTGTAATTTCTAAGTTCAGTATTACTGTTTTAGCATGCAAATACCTATATTAATAACTCAAAAGAGGAACGCTACGTCTTCGATTGTACGTTCCACGTTTTGTTTTGTTTATTTACTATTGAGCTTGACTCACGAGTTGGTGACTCTTATCATGGAGGTAAGAGAGATGAAGCGGACAAGCGGTGACGTATAGAGTGCATGGGCGCGGGTAAGCGCGACTAAGCAGGGTGCTGTAATGGTCCGGTGATGGTGGTGCAGGTGGTGATGGTGATGGTGGTGGTGGTGGTGGTGGTGATGATGATAATCGATGATGATGATGATGATGATGATGATGATGATGATGATGATGATGATGATGATGATGATGATGATGGTTGTGGAGTTGTAGGTGTGGATTGTGATGGTATGATGGAACGTGCATGGTAATGTAGATGATAGTAAATGAAGATAATGGTGGTGGTGGTGGTGGTGGTGGTATAGTGGCGGTATAATTGTAGTGATTGTGGTGAATGATGATGATAGTGTTGGTGGTGATGGTGGTGGTGGTGGTGGTGGTGGTGGTGGTGGTGATGATGATGATCAATGATGATGATGATGATGATGATGATGATGATGATGATGGTTGTGGAGTTGTAGGTGTGGATTGTGATGGTATGATGGAACGTGCATGGTCATGTAGATGATAGTAAATGAAGATAATGGTGGTGGTGTCGGTGGTGGTGGTATAGTGGCGGTATAATTGTAGTGATTGTGGTGAATGGTGATGATAGTGTTGGTGGTGATGGTGGTGGTGGTGGTGGTGGTGGTGGTGGTGGTGGTGGTGGTGGTGGTGATCCGGGTGGTGTAGTGGTGGTGGCGGCGGTAGTGAGTGGTGGTGATGTAAACTTTGTTTACCAAAAAGGAGCGTTTATATACAAAACGATAGCGAAACAAAGAAAACACCCAGGTTATTCTAAGAAGCACTTTCTCGGTCTCCAAGCGTTTAAAGAAAGGACCATAACAATAATACTTTCATTCGTTTGTTCTTATGTATGTCACCCCCTACTCCCCCTCCCCCTCTTTTCTCTCTCTCTCTCTCTCTCTCTCTCTCTCTCTCTCTCTCTCTATTATATATACATCTCGATACCGCTGATTGAGGCTTTCCTAGCCATTCACAAAACAAATAAATTATAATGTTGTTCTATTTCATAGTTCATTATTTCATGAATATAATTGTATCTACACCACATGTATGTGTGACGAGTTTAAAAAAATAACATTTACCACGTCTGTTTCATTTGTAATAACGTCGATCATTTAACGATAATTTTTACATCTTGAAAAGGTATATAAAAATGTATATTTATACTTAGTTTTTATAGTTAGTCGTAGATTTGTTTCTGGCTTTAACTTGTAAATCCTTTGCAGTGTTTAAAGAGCTTCTGAAAAAAAGGACTCATCCAATTTATTTTCTGCGTCTCTGTCTATGAAATAAAGAACTTGAAAAAAAAAATAACTCTGTCAGGGAAAATAAAGGAAAGAGAGCAAGAGGAAGCCAACGGACCACATTAATCTCAAGAGACTTTCAGAATGGAGAGGGAAGTCATCTGGAAGAAATAAATCGCCCACACAACATAAGGTCGCCGAACGGCACTAACAGAAGAAGAAAGAGTATGTCGCCCTCTTGCGATGAACTTTGATGTGTTATCTCATTTACATACAGACGACAACACAAACGAAAGACGTCATTTCGACATAATCGAATTCGCAATTTTTTCGATAAATTTTAAGTATTGTTGACCTAAATTTGAAATAAGGAGAGCATGGTGGGATAGCCAAGGTTGCAAAGAGTGTCTTCTGGAGTTTCGAGGCCTGTGTTGGCTGTAAACAAGGCGTGTGCACTCGAAACGCCTAGACGACAACCGGCCGCTCTTCCGTGCCCTTTCTGTTGGTGAAGATCGAGACAACAGAAAACAGCTGAGCTGAGCAAGGATCAAGTTTGCAGTGCAGAGAGGGTCAGTGTTTGAGACTCAAGCTGGGCACGGAATCTGACGCAATGTCTTACGAAGCGAGGAAAGCTTCCCGTGGAGGGACCACAGTCAGGCCGCAGCCTGCAAGGTTTGTTCTATATATGTATATGACCTAACCCCCCCCCCCCCCCCTCTTTGTTCTGAATTCAGAAGCTGAAGTTCAAAGCCAGAAAATGCGAAACCAAAGCCAGGGTTTGCCTTGGACTCGGGCTCAGAACTGCAATTTCGACCTGGACCAACATTACATCAGTGAAACTGAAACAGAGTGATGTTGAAGAAACTGTTTGGACGTTGTCGTTGGATAATCGTAGCACATCATGATCATGATCATGAAAACAAATCACATTATTTTCCTGCTATAGCATATTTGATTGGCAATGCCCATTGAAAATACATGTGCAAGATGCAGGTGTAAAGTAAACATAACTTTTCGATGATGAATATTGGCAGACTGACAGTTTTCCCCTGAAAATACCATTGTTTAGTTAGTGTTGACTCAAGATGATTTATAAATATGAAGTGCAGTAAATGGAAATTAGCCTGTTGGAGCGTAATATTCCAAAATGCAATTTTCCTGTCTCAAATCGTACGTGCACAGTGTATGTGAACCATTGTGCCGGAAGAATTGGCCCCCCATTGTACTGATAAGAGGTGTCCAAATTTCCCCTCCCAATTTCTGTACTGTACTTTAGATCAGGGGCTCAAGCTAGTGGCTAGTCTAGAGTAAAGAAGACTGTTGTAGACTACAAAATACTTATTTTGTCTCAAAGGATCTCTCTGAAAAAACATGCAATTAATTCAAATAAAGAGTGTGACATTGAAAGTATGGTACCCACACCTCTCTTTAAGTTGGTACACTAGTATATAGGCAGAGAAGAAGAAAGGAAATGCCCTGGTCTACTCTCTCTCCTGCCGATTTTCACCCTTTACAATTGTGTACATGTATCCGTACATCTTGATCACCAAGTAACAAAAAAGACAAAAAAGAACACTAAGCCAAGTTATCAAATAGGCAATGTAACTCTCATTACTATACATGTAAGGGACGCTGACTCCAATTCATTGTTGCTGCGCTATACTGTGTTGTCCAGTAGTTTATGCTATCCAGATCCAGATATATATCATTAATGAGGGGCCCTGAATGTTGGTAAATTTTCTTTTTACTCGTAGGAGAGGTTATAAACAGATATGGAATAGGGCAAAGCCAAATTTGGGTGAGATATTAGAGGTAGTGTAACTGTGTAACCCTTATACAGGTGAACAAATATTTGAAAATTGTGTACAAAAAATACGAGCACACAGAAAATAGAAGGAAATATGTTGAGGGAACTTTCCTCAGATTAGAACTGGAAACTGGCTTAAAGCAGAATTATGTTAATCGCTACATACATGTAGTTGAATTTGGAAGTTTGTCCCAAAATTTCTGGGTTCCTTGACCTCAGAGACCTCAATAGTGCATGTTACAGCTCTCTGCACTGGAGAAATACATTGAGGTTAGCAATGCACCACTGACCGATGCACTAACTGGTGTAATACGGTATAGAGTACCAAAGTGGTGTCGTCATATCCATTGTTACGCTGGCGTCTGGTTCTAAACAATATCACTCCAGTGAGACTTTCACTGTTCTGACATTGCCTAGCGGGCTAGTGCTGGGCACTCCCAATGAGAACCCCTGCTTTGATCACCAATGTTTGCTCAACCCAGATAGTTTAAAATCATTGTTTGGACAACATACATGTATGACATCTCACTTTGGTACTTTAGTATAAACATGAGGGTTGCAAACAAAAGAAGGATATTTAGAAAGATATTCTAGGCATACACCCAGTAGTAAAGATAGCGTGCTTCATCCTGTACATGTACATGAATGAAAAACAAGAAAGTTTTTTCATTCATTTACAGAATGGAGCACGCTATCTTTACTACTGGGTGTAGGTGTAAAATTTATTTGTAAATTGAAATTACCCCAGAAAGCCCTTTCACTCAAGTCTATTAAAAAAGGATAGTTTTTCACTTTTCCTGGAAAAGTCAATGAAGCTATTGACTGAGATTCCACATTATACATTATCATTAGGGTACGTACTGGGGCACACTATATTTACCTTCAAATGCCATTAACTTGCAAACTTGGCCTTTTTTTGTACATCTTTATTCCTACAAGACTTAGATTATAGCACTGCTATATTGTCCATGCTTCTTCATGGATTGGAATGCTGGACTGTAAGTAAATCTATGCAACAGCATTTGGAAGCCACCAAAATGAGGTTTTTCTGTAGGATGGCGAGAGTATCATGGACTGATCATGTTACAAATGAAGATGTTCTAGAGAGAGGAAAGCCATCTCAAAAGTTACTTCAAACAATTGCCACAAAACAGATGAGTTTCCTCGGCCACATCCTTCACAAGAAAAAGCAGAGACTGACTTTCCTCTCTTGGCTCAGAGATGCCACTGGCACAAGGTCCCTCGATATCATACGCCACTGCCAGCAAAAAAGAGGAATTCATTCTGACATGCAACGTCGGATTCTGACAAGCTTCTCCAAATTGATTGATTGATTGCATGACTTAAAATGGCAGAATGTCACTTTTTGTCAGATATCTGTGCTGGATGCAGGAATGCAAGGCTATCAAAAAGGTGTGCTGTCAAGAAGGGCTGGTCATATTTCTTCTTGAATTCTGAAATAATCTGCCAGCTGTAGCTCATTGACCTGCGCAGGTGTGTAAACAGCAGGTCGTTGGCTTCATGCCAAGTTTAAAGCGCACAATACATAAATTGTACAGTGTAAAAGATCATTTAGACTTGGGAAGAAAGCACATTATTCATCTAGAGTCAATATTGATTGACTACTTACATTGTGTTTGCATACATTTTGATAAGCATTGCAAGTTGTAAAGGAATGCGATAAACCCATGAACGTACATGTACGCACTATTAATACTGGGTGTACAGGGAGTATGCCTAAAATTTCTTTTCAAATACATGTCATGCCTAACATATATATATTTTTTTTCTTGTATCACTGAATGGACACTGTGGGATTAATTGCTTCTATACTTAGTTTATTGTTGCTGCCCGCTTTTACCTTTTTATGCACAAAATTAGTCATCAAATGTTTTTTTACAGAAGCACAAATTCTTTGAAGTGAAATTTGAACTTTCTTGGAGACTGTAGTTCATGGGCAATTGAAGTTCCAGAAGAAAAATTGGTTTGGAACTGCTCCCATACAATATTAACATCATGGGGGGAAAAAAATCAAATAACACAGAACTTGCTCCTCTGTTGTTCTAAAATCTACACATGCCCGAAACTAAGCATTATTTGTACCTGGCCCTAGGAATCGTTTGATTGTTTGTATGTTTTCAAAATGAGAGATACTGAAATGGAATCATCCAGAAAAAAAAAACAAGTAGAGAAACAAAGTGTGTCAAAATATTTATGTATTCAATTTTTTTTTTCTATCTGTTCCTCTTCTAGTGATAAGTCGTACATGGCCTCTGTGGTAGACTTTCTTCATGACGCCTACACGGGCTCTACACCCATTGAAAGCGACAAGATCACGTGGGTTAAGTTTGAGAAGCCCGATGTCACTGGTAAGTCTGGCACATGTTTCAGCTTGCTTTATAGTTTCCATTGTTTGTTGCTGGATACTCAAAACTTACTATCAAGATTATATTCATTGCTTTGAACATGATTTCAAGGACCTGACTCTCAAGTTTCAAGATGAAACTTGAAAAATATCTGTGAGGGTGTGTATGATCTTTTCTTAGGGGAATGTCCTTAATATTATTGTGCATAAATTAGTACCAAAGACCAGTCAAATTTGCTCCAAAGTCTATTGGATATGAAGATTTATGAAGGGCACAGTTTATGGATATATGGTGCATTGCACATGTGTAGGAATTAAATAGGTCGATAATCAGATTGATTTTCCTAGTTTCATAGTATGGACACATGCATTGCTAACAATACTGATTGAAACGTGTTGAAGTGACATCACAAGTAAGTAGTTTCAGTTTCAGTTGCCTGAATATCAAAAGTTAAATAACATTTAAGGACATGCAGATTTGCCTTAGATATTGTGTATCACAAGGTACATTTAGTATGTGCCAAGACTGTCTGAAAAAAAATGGGTGTACAGTATCTAGGCCAAAAAGTCAAGAAAACACCAGAAGGCTCATATGATTGTTGAATCACAACCACAGAGCCAGAGTTCACCCACAGAGTTTTGATTTTTGTTGCCTTGGATTGTGTTTTCATTTACATTTAACTCATTCTGTGCCTAAAAAAATGCTAGTCTATAGTAAGTGTGTGAGGTACACTCCAGCTCAAAGAAATTGGCTTAGGGAAAGGGAAGAAAGGGAAGGAGCCGCAGTTTCAAACTGCGGTATATTTTGTCCAGTTCAGCATGAAACAAGATGCATTTTAGGCTAAAGCATCATGTTTCATGCTGAACTGGACAAAATATACCGCGGTTTCAAACTGCGGCTCCTTCCCTTTCCCTTTCCCTTTGATGCCAATTCCTTGAGCTATAGTGTACATTTCACTTTTAAATTGTCTTAAAACATGTACCATGTATTCGTGTGTGTATAGTTTTTACTGGTATGACCATTGCAGAATAAATGATAAAGATGATTATGATTTATTATTTTTGTCATTTACATTGCAATACAGGGAGATGAAGATGGGCCTGTCTACAGTAATGGGTACATTCTGTTACATTTACTGTAACATTTGCATAAATCTCTTAAATGCCAACTATTTTTTTTTTGTCTCTTAAAAAAAAACAGGCAACAGACAGACGAGTGTGTTACAAACTCGTTTATCCCGTTGAAACCAAGATGCTATGGCAAATTTGTACATGGCAAATTTTCTGAAGCGTACAAAACATTGTAAAGTGCAAATCAATACATTTCTTTCATATTTTATTATTATTGGCTGGTTTATTTGAGAGACAAAACAAAAATGGAATTTAATAGATTTATGCAAATGTTACATTAAATGCACCCATTACTGTAGACAGGCCCAGATGATGTATTTAGAATAAAATGGATGTGTACATAGGCATGTATTCTACATGTAAGTTGGCTTCATCTAGGTGCAGGCTAGTCCTAGCTTTGTAATGTTAGTGAAAAAAGTACAATGACAATGATTGAAGTATCGAGGGCAGCAGACAGCACAGAGCATTTTCCCTCAAGGGATGATTTGATTAATATTGACCCGTTCCTTACTTAGCCCGAATTTATGCGGGCTAGCTCTTCAGATACAAAACAGCACAACTCCCATACAATTTGCTCTTTGGACAATAGACAACAGGCTATGAATAAACTTTGAATACCTTATAAGACATAATTAAGCCTCAACGCGTAGGTTATTGCAGTTCCTTGGTAAAAGGAGAGCATCATCCTGACAGCAAGTTGGTTTAGGTTTTAAAACACCCAGACGATTCAAGTGAGAATCAGATTAGCGCTTGTTTCAGGAAATATAATGATCAAAAAGCAAATGCCTCATCCAAACATCATTTGTATTCTCTGATATTCATCATATTTTGCTCATTTCCTCTCATTATATGTTCCCTTATACATGTACATATTCTGCGTGCTTTCTGCTTTTAAAACATATTTTTATGTGTTTAGTCTGCATATAGTGTAGTGATTCCTGCATATAGTGTAGGTAAATTTATTATTTTAATTTTAGTATACAGTGCTCAGTTGAGTTCAGATACACTGTATCCATAAATTGATTACAATATCTCTTGTGCTCATTCAGACTATGTCTACCACTCTCAAGAAGCCCCTGATTGCCCCTTGTTTCTGGTGATTGGCTACACCAACGGTGTTCAGATCTGGAGCATTCTGGTAAGAATTTCATTATCTTTCCTCATAAAAGTTAGAGGTGCTATAAAAGACTGTAGACAGTTGTCATTATACAGCTCGTTTCAGAGTGGGATTATGACGTGAGGTGCAATTGGTATGACACAAACAAACATTGCTCGTTATTAGTTAAATGGGGGCTCAGAGAGATTTAGCCCACTCCAATGTAAAAAAAGAACCCCTCGTATTTGGTACCATGCACAATATGGCTCAAGTTATGTGTTTCATGACCTCGGGCATGAAAAGGAGCCCTTCCCGTAAGAAATATTGTCCACCTGAACACTGCAATTTGCTATGATCACCGCTGAAAATGAACGCGATTTTTGAGAGTTCCTCTTTTATAGAAATTCGCCCTGCAGCCATATGTATGTTACTTTAACTAGTAAGTATTAACCCTATATTCTCATGGAAGCACTTTGCCACTTATGCTTGACATAATTAAACTTCCTTTTGGTCATTCTCTTGTATTTTTCTTTCCTGGGAAGTGATGGTCTGCCCTGATATCTATAAATGTTTACCTTTCAGCCAGTTTGTTGAGTAAATCATGTGTTGAAAGTAAATCCGTGTTGAAGTGCATGCGGCAAGCAGCGGCATCAAACAGCTTGTGTGCGAATGTTCATGTGTGTGTGTACCCATACCTTCCAAAATGCACTTAACTACGCTTCTTTTAGTAACTTAAGTAACTGGACTAGATCGGTATCAGAAATACAACCCGTGAAGCATAATGTGGACAGGTACTACGTGTACAAAAGTACAATATCCGATGTGAAAAATGAAATGGTGAGCTTTGGCGATCTTCCCCCAAAATTGCCTTGAAGGGTCGTAGTACTGAAGATATCAAAAGTGCCGAGGGTTGTAAATATTGAATATGATACACAGCATAGTTCAGTGTATTTGTATTACAACATCAGGCTTGAAAAGTAGTAAGAAGTTCTATCCATAATATTGTTAGTTCCCCCCCCCCCCCCTTGTCCAGTATCTATGTTGTTGGCCGCTCTTTAATTTGTATTGTTATTAAGTGTTACTTGAATGAACTTTAGAGAGAAAATGAATTGATGATATACATATGTAAATGAACTAGAGATTCAGCAGATCAAGTTACTGTTATTGTGCAGGTGGTCCTTTATGTTGCTGTTAATGCCTGCCTTTTGCAGTTTAAGCTCTAGGCAACGGTATCTTCTGGATACAGTCTGTGTTGTCTATTCGTGCATTTTCCTATAAAAATCATTCATACAATGCATACAAACATTGTATTACTTAATTTGCACAATATTCTATAATGCTTGTCAAAGCTTAGTTTGTAACATATTAACACATTGTATTTAATATTGATAAGTGTGTGCAGATGTGCATACTGTACAGTGTATATGTACTACATGTACTTTAGAGTGACAAACATGTTTATAGTTGGCTGCTTGTACAAGTGAAAAGTCTTACTGCATTATTGTATTTTTGAATTGAAAGTGAAGTCTTAATGCTTTGCTCAAAAGGGTGAGAACTTCTAAGCTTCCATGCCTGTACCAGCCTGCGGCTGCACATCAATTGTCTGTCGAGTGACAATTTAAAAAAAAACCCTCTTGTTACCCATAATAATGAATATTTCTCACTGTAAAACATCAGGTTCAGAATTATGCAAATTACACCATTGAATTATAACTTTCTATTTTGTGTACACTGTATACCAGTATGTGTACATGCGTAGTACCTTTACTATATCAATAGTACATTTATTATAGAATTTCAAAATTTGACATTGGGTGGGTCATTTTTTATTGAATGTTGCATTTCTTTGTGTAAACTAAACAGAAGTTTCATTCTTTACAAAATTTGCTTATACAGTGTAATCAGGGAAGTGTTATAGGAAGGAGTAGAAACTTGAGCATAATACATTCAAACATCTGTATGGGTTCTAAAGCGTGCTCATGAATGTCAAAAGAATTCCATAATCATGACAATGCTTTGATGTTCCATGTGCCGAGCCGACATTTAGCTGATGTCAACTTGAAAAGAAATTTCTTTAATTTCCCATTTGTCTGTAGACGTTTTGTTTTTGACAAATTCGTTTGCAAACTATAAGGAAGTTGACGGCAGATAATGACAGATCCTAATACTCTGCTTTTGTTTTGAAAAGTATTGAGGAATCATTAAAAATCGGACATATAAGCTATTTGTATTACTTACAAAATTGACCAATTTCTTCACTTTCCGACAACTTGTGCATTTGGGAGATTCAACCATCCTCAAAATGATATAAGCTGTGTGTTATCATTAACGGCGTTTGTGTGTGTTTGCGTGAAGCAGAGATATTTTACTTGAAAAACTTGTTTATTTGTGTTTGCTGATACCTGTTTTGCTCATGGAAGTATTAATGTCATAAACAGAACGGGACAAGCGAAATTAGAATGTACCATTCTTTTGTTCTCTCTGGGAAACCGTTGCCACACAATCATGTTCATAATTGTTCAAACACCTGAACAGCACCTGTTGAGAACACCATAACTTTTCAGCGGCTTGGCACATGGGTTCAAAGAAAGAAAGTTGATTCCTATCCTTCCATAACACATCCCTGGTGTAATTCAATGGCATTTGGAAGCTTCTCTCAAGACTCTCATGTACAATGTTCATGTATTTTTTTTTTTGTTGTAACATACATATAACATGTACCGGTAAGAATAAATCATATACTTGTGTATGTTATTTCTTGGCTGGTTTCATCTAGGATATGATGCTGTTAAAAAATAGTATTTGAATGAGCTTGTATAATGAGTATTCATTGCTTATTGTTGTTTTGTACGTGTATGTGCGTGTGTGCATTGTTGCAATTCAACCATCAAAACATGCACTTCATATTGTTGAAGTGCTAAGTATGCTGCCATGTCAGATTGTACACTATGTGGCAGCCAAAATTACTGATATGTTCCACCTGGCAAATTCTGTAGAATTATGCTCAATGACTAAAACATCATGAATACTGTCTGATGAATTCACAAATATTTATTTGACAAAAATTTGTATTACTCTTTTTTCTACTCTCCAGTGAAATACTAAGTACATGTATACTTGTCTGTATTCTCAACGGTGGTTATCAGACAATGAACTAAATGTAGACTAACGTTATGGGGTGCAAAATACATGTAAATCATCTGATGCTGTCACGTATCATAGATTTTCATCACAGTGTCTGAACAGTGGGTGGTTTCAAGTGTTAGCTGTTATTCTTACATGTGCACGTATGTGGACAAACCCAATATGCCATAGTCATTCCGAGTACAAAATGTTTCATGTTTTATTTAGCGCATCCTGCAGAGTTTGTCCAGGTTTAGTATATTGTTTGTCTTAAACTTCTGAAGGGCCTATCATTTGTAAACAGCTACTGACAAAAGCACAGAGAGTGCACTCTTAATCACACAGGCTAAAGAACACGTATTTCTAAGCAAACATTAAATCACCAACTTGGTCTCTCCATGCTCCAGTGAACCCGCCTGTAAACACAGCCTAGCTGGAATGAAAAATTGCACCATCAGTCCCACTAATTGTGAATGTGTGTCCTGTTCAAAGGTCAGTTCCTGTTTGATTGCACAATACGTGTACATGTAGGTCTCCTCTATTGCGTACCAGGTGTCTTTTGTTTGTATTGTTATGTGGATATTGATGAACCACTGGGCTTGTTTTTTTGCTTTAGTACAGTATGCGTTCATATTAGCCTAGTTGTAGATAATTCTACATGATCGTTGCCATACATGTTGAGTATGTGTTTGTCAAATGTATTGTTTGCATTACAGTGTGATGAGATTTTTAGATAATTGATGTGTATACTAATTGTACATCAAAACTGTGCTATGATTGATAAATATTACAGCAAAATTACTCTGTACAAACCTGTTCACAGTGATAAAAACCCTACATTTTATCATTACACCTCATCACATGTATGCAAAGCTGGTAATCAAATGTTCTCAGTACAGTATCTTATTCCATTGAATCGATGAGACTGTAATTTTCAAAATGAAGTTGTACTAGTGCAATGGTCCGCAGATAGTAGACAATGAGTCAGTTTGAAATGTTACAAGTATAATTCCACTAAAAGTCACATTTCAATCCTTACATATGTGCAGGTGTAGGGCATGATCCTGGTACTATTATACAGAAGCTACCGGCATTCAACTTAATTTTTTTCCTTCTGTTACATTTTAGCATTCTGCCTTCAATAGTGTACATAGAATATTACCATACTAGTATCATTTGTAAGGCTTGTAAGTCATGAAATGAACATTATCAGTGTACAGAATATTAGTAGCATCTTGTTCTGAGTGGCATGTAAATCTACCACTTTGTTGACACCTCGGTCTGCAATCCCTATCAGGTTTCTAGTGGTTAGCAGGATCTTGCTGCATAGCAGTAGATCTGGAGGGGTCTTCTGCATGCATGAATGCCAATCACTCCTACGGAGGTTACCACATTGACATGAATGATACAATAGCTTGTAAAACCATTCACTGATACATGTATGTAGCGATACATCTGATTTAACTCTTTGTGTGCCAGGTGTGCATGTTGTCACTAATAATGCACATAAATGCCATTGAACAGAATGTTATCTGGTAGAGGAAGGGTTAATATGCTCCAGGGAGACAATTCAGTGAGTGTCCTTGGGGACATCTGATGATTTTTTTTTGCCCTGAAAGCAATTACTGATGAAACACAGATGAAAAATTTGAAAAAAAAGTTACCCTTCTGCACCCCTTCTCAATTCATTGGTGGATTCCCCCTCTGGTTCAACGGTGGTTACGCAGGAGATGTTGGTCTGAAAGGTATCATGGATGAAGCACTGATCATGAATTTAAAGGGGAAAGGTCAGTTCATCTTTAATATTCCTGCATTGGTGCTAACCAACTGCACATACAGTACATGGTGTGAAAGGATAGGTTGACCAGGGAGGTGGGAGTTGAGATTAATCTGTATTTATGACCAAATGTTACATCATTTTTCATTGGAGGCTCACAGTGGTTCATCGGTGCTTCACTGGAATACCTGGATTAAAAGCGGTTAACAAGGAAATAGAATTTGATGCTGCCCCATGCATTTCTTATAGAATAGTACAGTATACATGTACCAGTATGATGGTGTGAGTGACTTCTTGAAATGAAGTATTATTAATAATTTTATTTCATAAGATGAATGAAGTTTAACAGAGGAGGATGTGTTGTACAGTAGTGAAAAGGATGTATGAAAAATATGTTTCATTTATTTATTTCATGTACATGTATTTACATGCAAGTAATGTGTAATGCTCTTTAAAAATTTGTTTATCATTGAACAGTGCAGATGACCATTCCATAATTCTACAGGCTAACATACAGTATGCACATGTGCACACTGTATGTCAACTTGAGGTGCTGTAATGTTATGTGTACATTACTCATTATGTCGATTTCAACATTAGTGCACCAATTGTCTAATGCATGTGCCCTTCAGACGCGTCAGTGTGAACAAGAGAGACAGAGACAGAGACAGAGAGATGGGGGGGGGGGGCAGAGATGGATGTGATATTAGGGAGGTGAGATTGTGACAGAGAGAGAAGAGGGAGAGTGAGAAAGGAGAGAGGGAGAGAAGAAGGAGAAGAAAGAGAAGGGAGAGGGAGAGAGCAAAGGGAAAAGAGGGAGAAGGAAGGGGTAGGGAGAAAGGGTGAAAGGAGAGAGAGGGAGAAGGGGTAAAGGGAGAAGGGAGAGAAAAGGTGAAAGGAGAGGAGGGAGAAAAGGAGAGAGAGGGAGACGGGGGAAAGGGATAAAAGGGAGAAAGGGCAGAGTTTTCTGTATGTTAATGTTATTCCTTTCATAACGCTTGAGTTAGGATTGAAATAGACAATCTGGCGACCACAGTGGGTAATTTGCATAGATGCCAGTGAGCAGGTCACGCCTAGCCAAGAGGGATGCATGCATTACATGTTTAGTACACACCACTGTAACGGCAGGGTTTAATAACGCTTTATTACGTCTATGGTTAATTTGTGATGAGATCGATGGGAGACAAAGAGCAGAAGCATGCAAGTCCCATGCAGAAGGGTGTGTAAAAATGCCCTGGATACGAGTAGCAGTTATCCTGAAGTGTTTGTACCTTAAAGTGTCACAGGTGTCTGCAAGAAAAGAACTACATTTACATACTAGTACATGCTCATTTATGCACTGAAACAAACATGTGCCAATAGTGTGTTAAAATGCCTTAAAACTAATTCTATTTAGAACACATACAGTACATGTACAGTACAGTATAGAGGAATTAATGATCTTTGATGTTTGCGTACACAATAAGCATGTTCATTTTTGTTATAGATGTGGCTACTGTTCAAGCTTAATGTCATGAATCCAACACACGGAACCATGTTGTGCATTATACCCTATAAAGATTGATTTTTTCCTCTCAGAGGAGCTCTTCTGCTATATTCTGTTAATACCAAGACACACGGTCAGAGGTCTTTCCAGTTTGCCGCATCTACTTTTATATGGCGTGGAATAAACTCCCAGACTTTATTCAACAATGTACATGTAATACTGAGGATCAATTTTGCACCAAATTGAAGTGATTTTTGTTTATTAGTGAATTATAAGTTTCAAAATTATCTTTGCTTAAATGTGGACTATTTTCTCCTTTTTATCTTTTATGCTCACGGAGACTGTAAAATTGCACACTATAAGAATGGACTATTATTATCATTATTATTAAGCGTTTGTGTGTGTGTGTGTGTGTGTGTGGGGGGGGGGGTTGCATTTCGTGGGCTTTAGTGAACTGAGCCCCCATGTAATGAGTGTATTCCATGAAATATGTAACCGTTTAGAATTGATGATCATGATAACAAACGTAGGATTTCTTGTTGTACAGTATGTGTATTGTGTGTGCAAACATCAACATTATGCATTCATTCCCAAAGGCATTCACTGCAGAAAACATAATGTGCGGCACTACATCTTTCAGGTTTTCTGTGGGAGGTGTAAGATCAAACAGCACTGTTAGCCCATCAAATGTCTCAAAATGCCAGACTTGAGGTGCACTTAGTAGCTGCCCCTCTATTTATTTTACAGAGGAAGATACATAAATGTGTATAGTGTGATTTTAAGAGTGCACTTTCCTAACTGTCTTTTATACACATGTGTGTCTTTACTCTTTAAGAGAGATTTAAGTGTTTTCTGTGCACATACATAGATAAAGAATTAGTACATGAACATGTAGCTTGCAAACATGTGCAGTCTATGTACACATTATATGCTTGAAAGAAACTCGCCACAATTTCCCAACTCAAGATTTACATGTACAACTGTATGGATGAGTAGGATGAACTATATGTACATGTACATATAGTTCAGTTTTGTTTTCATCCTAGCAGTGGTGTTCTTTTATTTTCATCTTTTCTTATTTACAGAGAGGTTCAAATCCCTTTGCCATTTCGAAGATTTCTTCTGACTTGTTTGTCATCGATTTACAGATATAGCACACTGTCTTCATTGCTGGTTGTAAGCTAAATTCCTCATGGTTTCTCTTTATTATCGATCTATGTTGATTCAGTAGAGAAAAATGTCTGGGTAATTTGGCATAATTTACATCTTTTTTTTTTTTTTAGCCAAACGGCGATGCAGAAGAGGTGCTATCGTTACGGCAAGGCCCGGTGAAGATCCTACGCATACTCCCCACTCCTCAACATTCCAAGAACCATCACCAGGACAAAAGGCCTCTCATCGCAGTGTGTGATGGCGCTAGGTAAGGCAATATACAGTTTGAACGGAACATGCCAAGCAATGTCCAAATCATCTACAAATAATTAAAAACTGTTTCAGTAGTAGAAACTTCACCACAAGCCACCACTTGACTTAATGCATGTTTCTGAGTGTACTTTTAGGCTGTGCCTAGCTCCAGGTGGAAACTTACGATCAAATGTGTGTGAAGATTGATTGAAATCGTGTCAATGCTGAAAATGTTTGTACAGTAAGTTCTAAATGCAATCAACATTTCAGCTTTGAAAATGAAGTGGGGATCATCCTTCCATGACCAGGTGAATGTGATCTGTATTGTATGACATACCTTCAACCATTTATATCTGCATGCTTTTACAAATTTAGGGAAATTGTTCTTCTAAACAAATCATTTTTATAATGTACATATTCAATAAAAATATTCATAAAATAAGCTGCAATATGTGCACATGCATGTTTAAAAATGTTTTTGTGACTGGCTCACAATTTTTCAGCATGTTCTCTCCTTCTATCTCTATTCTATTTATTTTTGTTCAGTTTAAATACCAAATCTAAAGCTAAATATAGGTCTTGTGTCGTTGTTTTATTAGAAGTAGGATTAACGTACTTTCACCTTCAAAACCTACCAAGCACATTTCATATTTTACTGGTAATAAACAAATTCATCCAGCATTAATTTGTACAGCATTCAAATGGACTAGATATTACACACACACTATGCCTGGGATGCTGTGAATGTACATAGATTACTGTCACCTCTTGAACCACAATCCTGCAATGGATCACTCGTCTCTACTTATCTCAACTAATTTCAGACCTCGTATTAATAATGAATGCACTTAGACATCAGACAGTCTATCAACTTTGATTTTATCAATATTAGACAAGTGAGGATTATAAGACCTCAGCACTTTCAGCACAGAGAATGAATACATTTACAGTCTGGAATGAAAATGCATGAAGTTGATAAATCAATATAGTGTATTAAAACTCAGTGAGGAAAAAATACATAAGGGATCAGGAAAATTTTGCCCCAAAAATTTTACAGGAGCCTGACTAAAGAAATGCTGTATCTCATGGCTAAAATGCACTTCATGGTTCAGTGTGTTCATTGTATGATATCAGGCTTGGTTTTAGCCCCTTTCAATGTATTGTATGGATGGAAGTTACATCTCCCTGTTGTATGTAAAGTTCGAAGAAAAATATAATGAAACATCTGATCTTTATCCATGAAAACACTTATTTTTCTAGCTAACCATGATTAATTGAATGTAACACAAAATATGTGCCTTCTCTGGCATATGATGCTACATGCACAGTGTATATATGCATTATGCATGTTTTGCAATATTCTTTCAATGATTTGTTTTTCTTCCTTGTGTTCTCTCTCTTTGTCTCCTCCTAGCTCCAGCCAGCCATTCTGCTCAGTCACTATCCGGTCCCTGAAGACCAACGAACAGGTTCACGCTGTCTCCTTCAAGACGCCTGTCTGTGATATCCTCTGCAATAAAAGGTATGGTAGCTTGGGGGTTGGGGAGTGGGTGGGGGAGGGGGAGTGGGTGGGGGAGGGGGGGGGGGTAGGTTGTGGGATAAGGTGTGAACAGGTTCATGCTGTCTCCTTCAAGATGCCAGTCTGTTATATCCTCTGCAATAATAGCTATGGGAGCTCGGGGGTGGGGGGAGTGGGGGGGGGGGGGGGTGGGAGGGGTTATGTGATGTGGTGAACAGGCTCACGCTGTCTGTGATATCCTCTGCAATAATAGGTATGGTTGCTTGGTGGGGGAGGGGGGGCGGGGGAGTGGGCGGGGGAGGTGGGGGGGAGTATCTTCATGAGATGAGGTGCATTATTTCTATGGCGCCTTGTGTGCCAGAACAAGCTAATAGGTTTTGTTTTGATTTAATTGTCTCTTATTTAAAACTTCCATTTGATATCCTCTGCATTAAAATGTATGGAAGCGGGTTGGGGGGGGGGGGGAGCGAGGGGTTGCTTAGTATTGGAAGAGGTGCAAAATTTCTATGGTGTCCTTGGGAGCCAGGACAGGACACGGTAATGGGTTTTGGCTTGATGTGATTGGTACATTTTGATTGTATGACACATGTTCGGTGATGATTATTGCTCCACGGTCAATTGCTAATAATAGTCCAATTACAGTGATGATGATCATATACATATCATTATCTTTACTGTCTGTTCGTCTCTCACTCTCTATCCATCTTCTTGTATCTCTACCTCCCCATTTCTTCCACTTGCTACCTCCTTAACCCCTTGTCTCTCTCTTTCTCTTCTTCTCTTTCTCTTTCTCTTCTTCTCTCTCACTCCATTCCTCTTTCTCTCTCTTTTTCCTTCTTTCTTTCTCTCTTATTTTTCTTCCACTCTCTCTCCCTCTTTCTTACCCTCTCTCTTCCCCTCCCATCTTTCTGTTTTTCTCTCAACCCACTGTTTATTGCTCTCCATTATGTCCCCCTCCCCAATACACCCCTCCGCTCCTCAACCTTTCTTCTCTCTCATCCATCCCATCTCTCTACTGTCCCTCCTCCCTCTACCCCTTCCCCACTCTACACCCCCCCCCCCCCCCACCACCACCACCACCTGCTTTGCTACAGGTTAATGATAGTAGCCCTGCAGGAGAAGATAGCAGCCTTTGATGCAGCCTCCTTCAAGCATCGCTTCATCATCACTAGCTGCTATCTAGCAGGCCCACCCAACATTAACCCTCTGGCTCTCAGCACAAGGTGGCTAGCATACGCAGACAAAAAGGTCAGTGGACTTAACTTGTTGAATATATGATACAAGTGCAGAAAAGTGCCACTTCAGGGCCCCGTAACATAAAGGTTGGCGATCAATCGCAAATTTGAAAGATGAATTCTGATTGGTTACTGGTGAGTCTTTTAAACTAAAAGCGCATGTAACAGTGGTGTAAAGAGAGTCCTAAATAGGCCAATCAGATTGATGTCATCATCATCAGCTGCTATTCAGCAGGCCCACCCAACATTAACAATCTGGCTCTCAGCATAAGGTGGTTAGCCTTTATGCAGACAAAAAAGTTGTCTAGTCTGGACCGTACAGTAGGTTTCTATCAGCTTTTGATCCTTAGCAGAGGATTAAAGAGGAAGTTTTTTGAACTATTTCATTTGTTGTACTATTAAAGAGACCACTACTGTTACTATTGATACAACTTTGACTGTACCTCTATATTGCTACCTCTATTACTACTCCTTATATCACTACTTACTGTGATTACATCTGCTGTTATATTTGCTTCTTCTTCTTCTACTTCATTATCAAATTGTGTGAATACATAGAAGAGTATGCTCCTACAGAACTTCCTTGAAATGGTAGGTAGGAACCAAGAGTGACTTACAATAGGTTCATATTGACTTGTACCTTCATAAAAAAGAAAGACAAATCAGTTTTCATAATAATTTGATTGTGCTTGATGTTTGTAGCTGATACCGTCACACCAGTCTGGGGGTGGGGTGTGCAGAGACGCATCCAAGTCATACAAAGCAGCCGTCATCCATGCAGCTAAGGTATATATATAGTCTTCTATCCATCACCACAAAGGCAGGGTGTAACATCACCAAACACTTTGCCTGAACTGTAATAGTACTATATCTGATCCACGTGACATGCCACAGAAGTTTTTGATCTCTTTTACTTCATTTTGTTTTATTATTTGTTCCCAAGCAGAAGAACACAGGTCAAAGGAAGGGAATATATTTCATTTGATTTATTTCGGTCATCATAAAGAACAAACAATAGAAATGTTCAAGTTTATTTCCGATTCTATCTAGAGAGTATCATGAAATTTGATTGTAATCATTACAATTTTTTTGTGAATTTGAATTTAACAATTGACAGAGGTGCAAGTACTAAATATCTAAATGGAAATAAGGGGAAACTTCAACAAAGCACAATGCTGATGAATTGTAGATTCATACAAAAGTGTTACTTAAATTATTATCACTGTTAAAAATAATGTTCCACATTATTTCTATTAATGAGACATTAACAAAAGCAATTTAACTATACTGAATTTTGCAATAGAAAGATGCAGACTACTTTGGATAACTCAGTTGATTGCGTGGTCTTTGCCCCGGCGACGGATCCTTTTGAATGTGTGCCCTTCAAAGACAAGATACATGAAGAGAGAGAGAGGAAAAAAAGGGGGAGGAAAAGAACAAAGAAGAGTACAGAAAGCGATAGAGAAAACCATTACATTGAATATTTTTTACGTCCTTCCTTGTCACCTTCTCCGTTCAGGCCATCACTAAAGGCATCTCAGTGTTCAGCGAGTCCCTGGGCAAGTATGCCTCAGCCAAGCTGTCCAACTCACCCCCACGGTCCCCAGAGAGTCCGGGGGAGAAGACCACAGGGAGCCCCCCTCACAGGCAGGGCACTCCTGGTGTGGTGACGGTGGTAGATGCATGCTCACTAGAGGGGGAGGTATGTAGAGGGTGCCCTCACTGATTGAATTTTTGATTATACAAAATAAAATAGAGGCTCAAAATAGGTAAATTGTCATTACACTTATTCAAAAACAGCAAAAATTGATCATAGTGTTATCTTTCTCCACATATCTAGAAATGTAATTACCAAATTATGAAAACAACTTGCTTCGAAAGTGAATCACTGCATCGAGTTACCCTGGAGAGGTTAGCGGTGAATTAGTGAAAGTCAATGAACTTTACCAAATTGGCTAAAAATGGGGTAAAAGTGATATATTAGGGTATTACTAAAAATTCAATGGTCCAATTTCAACCCAATGTGATGCTACGATGGAGTACCATATTGAGATACAGTAGACTAAGAAGATTTGTAGTAAAATTATTCAGAGGTCAAAGATCAAGGAATGTATTTACCATCACCCAATGCCACAGTTGAGCATAATGCAATGCATGTTAGCATATGAATGTACATAGTGTAATAACTATGACTTTTGACCCCATCCCACCATCCTGCAGTTCAACGTGACAGATGACAGCCCTGGTGATGGTATCGTAGCGCACTTCCAGGCGCACCTGGGTGAGCCGGTGACGGCCCTGACCTTTGCCCCCTGCGGCAGATTGCTCTTCACAGCGGGTGCCCAGGGTCACGTGTTCCACATATTCCGTATCACCAGCCACCCCTGTAGATCTGGCCTAGGAGCAGTACATCACCTGTATATCCTGTATAGGGGAGACACAGCAGCTAAGGTATGTAATACTAGTCTAGCCTTTAGAGTGTGCAGGCAACAAATGAAATATTTATTTGCTAGGGCTTTTCTTACAGCCTGTAGTCCTAGAATGAACACCCTTAACCATGTAATGCTGTTTACCCTGGATAGAAAAGTACATCTCTGGAGCTCTTGTGTTGCTGGTGGTAGGTTAAAATCGCCCTGAGCCTCCTTTTAGTTTTTTTCACTGCCGTGGAATGTTCTTAGTCCTGGGCGTTGTATCACAAAGAGTGAGTTGCAAGAGATACCATCCATCACTGCTATCTATTGCAAGTTCAATACAATGTTAGATATGTTTCCTTGTATGACCTTGTATATGCTTGCTTTCCCCCAGGTTCAACATGTATCCTTCACCAATGACAGCCGCTGGGTGGCTGTGAGTACGATGAGGGAGACCACACATATCTTTCCCATCACACCGTATGGAGGTAAGCATCTTCCCTACCTCTTTATCTCTCATGTGTATCACTTTTTTGTAGAGTATCCACTTTCTCTTACTGACATAAATGTTAACATCATTAGTGTTGAAGCACTTTCATGACTGATTTGGGAATAGATCAAAGTATAATGAAAGTGGGTTACTGTTTTTCTACTCTTCTTTCTACTGCATACCAGGCCACATTGGTAAAATAATTATTTGGAAGGTAAAAATCTTTTTCTCATGGGAGTCTTGTGCAGAGGAATATGTTAGCCAGATTTTACAGCCCAGTAAAGTTTACAATAATATGAAAGCATCCTGAGCATTTCAAGCACATTCTTGATGCTCACTGATTTTGGACTAGATCTGAATCAACATGGGTTATTGTTATGTATTTGATCTGCTTTCTACTCATATTTGGATGGTCAAATCTTTTTCTTATGGTCCAGTGAAGTTGCATATATTAGCCAGTATCACTGCCATTTGAAGTGAAGAAAGATTGGAGAACTTTCCGGAACAATATTCAAGGAAATTCATGCTTCTCAAAGATTTAGGGAGAGAACTGTACATGTGAAAGTGGGTTATTCTTGATATGTTCCTAGAAGGAAGGTCCTTGCATGGGGAGAAATACACAATGTGTTTGCAGTACACCACATGGTAGTCCTTAAACTGGTTATTCTTGAGTTTCTGCTCTCCTTTTTTCCCGCTGCCCAGGCCAAGTTTGTGCAAGAACCCATACATCTCAGAAGATTGTCAACAAGGAGAGCAGGTTTCACAAGAGTGCTGGTCTAGAGGAGCTGGAAGAGACAGGCCGGTGGAGCCCAGTGCATGGACTGTCAGAGAGTCCTACGTCATCAGGTCAGAGCAGACTCATCTAGTTTTTATGCCTCCGCCACGAAGTGGCCGGAGGCATTATGTTTTCGGGTTGTCCGTCCGTCCGTCCGTCCGTACGTCCGTCCCGAATCCGTTTAGGCAATATCTTGAGAACCGTTAACCAGATTTGCTTCAAACTTGGTACATATGTGTATTGCATAAAACCAATGAAGTGTGTAAAATAGGGGTCAATTGTGATTGAGGTCAAAGGTCAAAGGTCAATGAACTTTGTGAAAAATTGCCCCAAATTGACCTTTTTCACAATAAAGCCAAATCCAAGGATGCAATTCTCATGAAACATATTACAAAGATAGATCACTACTTGGGAATAGACTGGTGACATTTGTGATAAAATTCGTGAAAGTTCAGAGGTCAAAGGTCAATGAACTTCGTCAAAATTGGCTAAAAACTGCCCAAGACTTCATATTTTTCACCATAAAAGTCAATCCAAAAATGCAATTCTCATGAAACGTGGTACTAAGATAGATCACTACTTGGGAATAGACAGGTGACATTTTTTTGGTGAAATTCCTGAAAAGCCAGAGGTCAAAGATCAATGAACTTTGCAACAATTTGCTAATAATTGGCTCCAAATTGATATTTTTCACAATAAACCCAAATCCAATGGTGTAATTCTAACCAAACATGGTACAGTGATGTATCACTTCATGCAGGTAGATTGATGAAAGTTTGTAAAATTCCTGAAAGGTCAAAGGTCAATGAACTTTGCCAAAAATAGCTAAAAAATTGCCCCCAAAGTAATATTTTTATGCCTCCGCCACGAAGTGGCCGGAGGCATTATGTTTTCAGGTTGTCCGTCCGTCCGTCCGTCCGTCTGTACGTCCGTCCGTCCGTCCGTCCGTCCGTACGTCCGTCCCGAATCCGTTTAGGCAATATCTTGAGAACCGTTAACCAGATTTGCTTCAAACTTGGTACATATGTGTATTGCATAAAACCAATGAAGTGTGTAAAATAGGGGTCAATTGTGATTGAGGTCAAAGGTCAAAGGTCAATGAACTTTGTGAAAAATTGCCCCAAATTGACCTTTTTCACAATAAAGCCAAATCCGAGGATCCAATTCTCATGAAACATGGTACAAAGATGGATCACTACTTGGGAATAGACTGGTGACATTTTTGATAAATTTCCTGAAAGTTCAGAGGTCAAAGGTCAATGAACTTTGCCAAAATTGGCTAAAAACTGCCCCAAGCTTTAAATTTTTCACAATAAATCCAAATCCAAGGATGCAATTCTCATGAAACATATTACAAAGATAGATCACTACTTGGGAATAGACTGGTGACATTTGTGATAAAATTCGTGAAAGTTCAGAGGTCAAAGGTCAATGAACTTCGTCAAAATTGGCTAAAAACTGCCCAAGACTTCATATTTTTCACCATAAAAGTCAATCCAAAAATGCAGTTCTCATGAAACGTGGTACTAAGATAGATCACTACTTGGGAATAGACAGGTGACATTTTTTTGTTAAAATTTACTGAAAGGCCAGAGGTCAAAGATCAATGAACTTTGCAACAATTTGCTAAAAATTGGCCCCAAATTGATATTTTTCACAATAAACCCAAATCCAATGGTGTAATTCTAACCAAATATGGTACAGTGATGTATCACTTCATGCAGGTAGATTGATGAAAGTTTGTAAAATTTCTGAAAGGTCAAGGGTCAATGAACTTTGCCAAAAATAGCAAAAAAATTGCCCCCAAAGTAATATTTTTCCAAATAAATCAAGATCCCATTGTGCAATACCAACCAAACATGGTGCAAAGATAGATCACTACTTGGGGGTAGACTGATGATATTTTTGGTGAAAATTCTCAAAGGTCAGAGATCAAAGGTCAATGAACTATGCCAAAATTGGCTAAAAATTGAGCCAAATTTAACATTTTTCACATTGAATGCAAAACTAATGGTTCAATGTGAACCAAACATGGTACAGACATGTATCACTTCATGGAGGTAGACTGGTGAAAGTGTGTGTAAAATTTCTGAAAGGTCAAAGGTCAGTGAACTTTACCCCCAGATTGGCTAATTTTAAACAAACTTGATACAAGGATGGCTTTAGACGGACTGATTAGATTGGAAGTCAAAGGTCAATGAACATTGCCAAACATGGAAAAACAGAATATGATATTTTCATTTCACATAGGAATTAAATGGTTCATTGCCAACCAAACAGGTTTTCTGAGAATAAATCTAAATAGATTTAGCATAGAGGCGGAGGCATATTTATCGACTGCGCGGCAGTCGAATTGCTCTAGTTCTTCCAGTGTATTTTCTCCATTTTTTGTCTCGCCCACCGGAGGTGAAGGCGAGACTAAGGGATCCAAATGGCGTCCGTCCGTCGTCCGTCCGTCGTCCGTCCGTCGTCCGTCCGTCGTCCGTCGTCCGTCCGTCGTCCGTCGTCCGTCGTCCGTCGTCCGTCGTCCGTCGTCCGTCGTCCGTCGTCCGTCACAAATGTTAAAGTTTACCTGCAAGACTCTCTTTTGACAAATAACTTCACATGGGTTGCTTGGATTACAACCTAACTTGGGTCATAGATGCACTGGGGGTACCTTCATGTTATGGTACCGTTGGAGGTCACAGGATAAGGTCAAAGGTCATTTGAGGTCATATGTTAAAGTTTACCTGCAAGACTCTCTTTTGACAAATAACTTCACATGGGTTGCTTGGATTACAACCAAACTTGGGTCATAGATGCACTGGGGGTACCTTCATGTTATGGTGCCGTTGGAGGTCACAGGATAAGGTCAAAGGTCATTTGAGGTCATACGTTAAAAATTATCCTGCAAGACTCTCTTTTGGCAAATAACTTCACATAGGTTGCTTGGATTACAACCTAACTTGGGTCATAGATGCACTGGGAGTACCTTCATGTTATGGTACCGTTGGAGGTCACAGGATAAGGTCAAAGGTCATTTGAGGTCATACGTTAAAGTTTACCTGCAAGACTCTCTTTTGACAAATAACTTCACATGGGTTGCTTGGATTACAACCTAACTTGGGTCATAGATGCACTGGGGGTACCTTCATGTTATGGTACCGTTGGAGGTCACAGGATAAGGTCAAAGGTCATTTGAGGTCATACGTTAAAGTTTACCTGCAAGACTCTCTTTTGACAAATAACTTCACATGGGTTGCTTGGATTACAACCTAACTTGGGTCATAGATGCACTGGAGGTACCTTCATGTTATGGTGCCGTTGGAGGTCACAGGATAAGGTCAAAGGTCATTTGAGGTCATACGTTAAAGTTTACCTGCAAGACTCTCTTTTGACAAATAACTTCACATGGGTTGCTTGGATTACAACCAAACTTGGGTCATAGATGCACTGGGGGTACCTTCATGTTATGGTGCCGTTGGAGGTCACAGGATAAGGTCAAAGGTCATTTGAGGTCATACGTT
Source organism: Arbacia lixula (assembly GCA_963669155.1). Classification (NCBI taxonomy): domain Eukaryota; kingdom Metazoa; phylum Echinodermata; class Echinoidea; order Arbacioida; family Arbaciidae; genus Arbacia; species Arbacia lixula. The sequence continues at coordinate 23,850,206 of OZ022583.1, read as the reverse complement.
AAAAATTATCCTGCAAGACTCTCTTTTGGCAAATAACTTCACATAGGTTGCTTGGATTACAACCTAACTTGGGTCATAGATGCACTGGGAGTACCTTCATGTTATGGTACCGTTGGAGGTCACAGGATAAGGTCAAAGGTCATTTGAGGTCATACGTTAAAGTTTACCTGCAAGACTCTCTTTTGACAAATAACTTCACATGGGTTGCTTGGATTACAACCTAACTTGGGTCATAGATGCACTGGGGGTACCTTCATGTTATGGTACCGTTGGAGGTCACAGGATAAGGTCAAAGGTCATTTGAGGTCATACGTTAAAGTTTACCTGCAAGACTCTCTTTTGACAAATAACTTCACATGGGTTGCTTGGATTACAACCTAACTTGGGTCATAGATGCACTGGAGGTACCTTCATGTTATGGTGCCGTTGGAGGTCACAGGATAAGGTCAAAGGTCATTTGAGGTCATACGTTAAAGTTTACCTGCAAGACTCTCTTTTGACAAATAACTTCACATAGGTTGCTTGGATTACAACCTAACTTGGGTCATAGATGCACTAGGGGTACCTTCATGTTATGGTGCTGTTGGAGGTCACAGGATAAGGTCAAAGGTCATTTGAGGTCATACGTTAAAGTTTACCTGCAAGACTCTCTTTTGACAAATAACTTCACATAGGTTGCTTGGATTACAACCTAACTTGGGTCATAGATGCACTGGGGGTACCTTCATGTTATGGTACCGTTGGAGGTCACAGGATAAGGTCAAAGGTCATTTGAGGTCAGGGATACAATTCTTTTGCGTAGCAACGGAGATCGCGATATTTCTGGTTATTTTCGCAAGTGGGCGAGACACAATATTGCTAATGCCTTGTTTCTGATTTAATTTTTATGCCTCCGCCACGAAGTGGCCGGAGGCATTATGTTTTCGGGTTGTCCGTCCGTCCGTACGTCCGTCCCGAATCCGTTTAGGCAATATCTTGAGAACCGTGAACCAGATTTGCTTCAAACTTGGTACATGAATGTATTGAGGTCAAAGGTCAAAGGTCAATGAACATTGTGAAAAATTGCCCAAAATTGACCTTTTTCACATTAAATCCAAATCCAAGGATACAATTCTCATCAAACATGGTACAAAGGTGGATAAATACTTGGAGATAGACTTGTGACATTTTGGGTAAAATTCTTGAAAGGTTAGAGGTCAAAGGTCAATGAACTTTGTGAAAAATTGCAAAAAATTGACCTTTTTCACAATAAATCCAAGTCCAAGGATGAAATTCTCATTAAACATGGTGCATGGATAGATCAATACTTTGGGATAGACAGATGAAATTTTTGGTAAAATTCCTGAAAGGTCAGAGGTCAAAGGTCAATGCACTTTGCCAGAATTGGCTATTTTTCACATTGAATCCAAATCTAATGATTCAATTCAAACAAACATGGTACAGAGATGTGTCACTTCATGAAGGTAGACTGGTGAAAGTTTGGGTAAAATTCCTGAAAGTTCAGAGGTCAAAGGTTTATGAACTTTGCCAAAATTTGCTGAAAATTGATACTTTTCAAAATAAATCCCAATCCAATTATGCATTTCAAGAAAATATGGTACAAGAATCACAAGGATACAAGGATGGATTTAGACAGACTAGTTAGATTGGAAGTCAAAGAAGTAAGAGGTCAAAGGTCAAATGAACATTGCCAAACTTCGCTAAACATGGAAAAACAGAATAAATGGTATTTTTATTTCACATAGGAATTCACTGGAACAGTCCCAACCAAACAAACAGATTTCCTGAAAATAATCTAAATGGAGCTAGCAATGAGGCGGAGGCATATTTATCGACTGCGTGGCAGTCGAATTGCTCTAGTTAACAATAATTCTTCTTTGAATATCGCTTTAATTCAAATAAGATACAATGCTGCATTCATCACTTACTAAACCGTTTCTTTAAACAGTGATTTCAAGGTATCACTAGATACCCTATGGCTTTTTGAGTGTGATAACCTTTAACATGAAGTTCAATGCACTATAAGATATCATGTTCTGTCATGTAGATTCATTATTTTGCAATAATGTGTATAATATATTTGGGGGGGGGGGGGATTGTCATTAGCTTGATAACATTGAATGGAGTCTTGACATCACAAATATCTCATGCCTGAAATCTTCGCCTCCCTGTCACAGAATATACTCTTCAAATATGTATTTGACTTCTGCATTTCCATCTTGCGATTTCAGATTTCCTTACAGCAGACTCCATTACATCCCTGTCACAGAATATACTCTTCAAATTTATATTTGACATCTGTATATCCATCTTGCTGTTGCAGGTTTCCACACGCCAGACTCCATCGCCTCCCTACCCCACAACAGCACCCTAAACGTGGCCATCGGCAACCCTCGCCTGCCCCCCTACCCCCTCACCGTCACCGTCCTACCCCTGGAGCAGCTTAAGCTATCCTCCACCCTAGGCGCTGTGGCTACCTCCATGGCAGGCACGGCTAAGCCAGGGGGCAGGGGCAAGCCTACCACCACCCAGGGGCCCGGGGCTAGGGAGTGCTCTGGACTGGCTACGTGCTTTGGTATGCCCAGGACCCATGCGCCAGCAGCCAGCCAGGTGCCCAGAGAGAAAGGTAGGCAAATAGATGCCCCCATCGCTTAGGTGTTTTAAAACTTTCTGATTTAAACATCTTGATTAATAATAGTGGGATTTTTATCCGATGCTGGGTTAAAAGTTGTCCCCTTCGCAAGGGTATTTTAACCCTCTCAGTACCAACCAATAATAGTCCCATATTAATTGCAACACACTTAATATCTTATGGGACTGATCGGGTTTAACTTTCAGTTAGTAAACATACAAGCAGCTTCCAGTGTTGTAGATGTCTATTCTTCATCAGTGTTACTTTAGTGAAATCTGCTGAGCAAGCATTTCAACAGAATGACCACTTGTAAAAATAAAAATTAAATCTCATACGGGCAATTCCACAGGTTTGGCTAAAGTTGTGTAATGTGAGTAACCAAAGCTTCTTTATTTTATATTCTGTTATAGTTTTGCAGGAAATATGTTAATAATTATTTAGGAAGCAAACAGTCCACCTTTCCATGACACGCAATCATATCCTCAGCACAGAAACTTCTTTTTCAATCAAATAAAGAAGCTTTGGTTACTCATGTTACACAACTTTAATCAAACCTGTGGAATTGCCCATATGTACTCTGTGAAGATATTCCGCATACACTACCTTGTTCTTGGTATTCAATTTTCATTTTCTACCAGAAATGTTGTGCAAGCAGCAAAGTCTAGCTATATCATACAATGAAGCTGAGAATCTATCTAGTATGATTCAGTGTCCAAAACTTATGGGATGACCCACCAATAAATTGTGTACGTGTACAGATACTCTTGTTTCGGCCACTGCAGGTGGTATGATGGTGGCAAGACTCTGCAGTCATATGGGCCTACAACCAGGAATGTGACATCACCTTCTTATTCAAATCCCATTGCCAGGACCTGCGATTCAGCCAGTCGCAGAGTTATACTTGTTCAACTGTTCAGGGCCCCATAACATAAAGGTTTGCAATAAATCGCAAAATGGCAATGGCCAATCAACACCATTGTTACATGCGCTTTTTGTTCAAACGACTGACCAGTAACCAATCAGAATTTGTCTTTCAAATTTTCAATTGATCGCAAACCTCTATGTTACGGGGCTCTGATCATGCTGTCTGCTGTTGCCATTAGTGGCCCTTGCCGTTATGTCTTGCTATATCATTTGGAATGACTTTACTATGACACTGATTACCCTTTCTCTGTGTGATGCATGTGTGTAGAGGCCACCCGGGTGTCTCCCGTGCCATCTATCTTCATCATGTCATGCCACGGTGTGCTGGCTGAGTATGCGCTGGAGCCCAAGGCAGCCCAGCCTGGTAGTGTCAAGAAGGGAGATGACTCACCCCTGGAGCTAGCAGCTACTATGACTGCACAATGGGTCTTACAAAGGTAGGAGAGCTTTCCAAAACACATACCCTGAAGAACCGTCAAATCTTGTAGAGATGGTCAAAGCTTATTCTCATTGGGGTCTGGTGCAATGAATATGCCTACCTCTTGGCCATGTTGCATATAGGTTTTCAATTATTGCAGCTAATCATTACATGATATTCAACTCATACAATATTCATAGTGATGAATGCAATATATCTGATATACCACTCAAGTGCATCCAATATCATTATTATAATACATACAAACCACTTTCCACGAAAACAGCAATGGCTTCAAAAAAAGAAGATAAAAAAGAAAAAGAGAAACAGGGGTTTACTCACCTGGGTCAAATCTGCCTCGCACATGTTACAAAATTGGTGCGCGCTATCAAACCCGTGTGCAATTGTCATGGCGAGAGTTGAATATGGTAACAATAATACACTCATTTTCAGTATTGATACTGGTAACATAAAATACATAGGACAGCTAATATGCTAACAAAATTGCTTGCCAGCAAGTAAGCCTCTGGAAGGATAATTAGTACAAGGTTTTATTGTATTGAAAATGTGGCTTGTATGTGTAATAATCAATGGTAACTACCGGTACTATGGCAATAGCCAATGAGCTATCATTATTGCACATGTTGCTATGGTAGTTATCATTGGTGACAAGTTACAATAATTGAAAATCTATATGCAACATGGCCCTGGAGCTGGCATCTACTGTGACTGCCCAGTGGGGCTTACAAAGGTAGGAGAGCTGTAATTCACAACAACCCTTGCATAGTGAATACCAGTTAACGCGGCACTTCCTGTGTACAAAAAGTGAAATAAAGTGGAAGTGGTGTGGTAAATCATTCCCATATCTCTCGGATCAGTAGTGTTTGGGCTCAAACCCAGCAGCTACTGCTTATGTTCGTCAGCAAAACAGTTTAATGAGTATAGCACCTAGGAAAGAAATATGGGCCCTCATGAAAAGCGAGGTCCTCAGTAATGAGGCTATCCTAGGTATATAAGACTAGATATTTGTCGTTTTTATACCATGTAACAAGATTTATGTCGTTATTATACCATGTGACATGATTTTGATTGTTTTTTGGGCAGACCCTTCAATTCAGGGGAGTGTCATCCCAGGATACCCCACAACAGCCTGGTGCACCTCTTCACTGACGATGCAGAGAGATCCATCACCACCACACAAGGTCAGATTCAATTTCACTTCAAGTTAAAGGTAGCCCGTCCCTTTTGCAGACCTAATTCTGAAAGTTCCCTGACTTTGTCAGCATTTGAGAGAGAGTAGCTATATATCCTTTCCCTGGAATAGACATAATAGACATAATAATATTCGGTTTTGAGGAAATAATCTTCGATAATTTGATCAAATTTCTTTTTTCGTTCCACGAAAATAGTGAAATATCAGTGAAAACTAGTTAGATTTTCTTTTATTCTATGGGAGTTATAGTACCTCTGACCATAAAATTTCACAGTTGGTATCCCAAAGATGCGTGCTAAATATGTGCAAACTTTCATGAAGTTTGCAGAAGTCTGTAAAAGGGAGGGCCATCTTTAATTTATTTGGACACTTATAAGAAAAACCCCACATCATTTTAAATGAAACAGTGACAATAAACACAAACCAAGATATGAAAGGAAAGTCATCATATAGAACATTGAGTGAAGGCAGTAGCAATAAAGGTACATCCTGTATAATTGTAGGTAATTCCTAGATTAAGCAGTGTGATGTAGTTTTCTTTTAAGTAGACATGCATAAACCACACAAAACACAAATTAGAATTAAATGAAAGGACAGTAATACTCTCACAGACATCATTACTTCTTGAACGAAGCAGATGACGTCAGTAACCCGTGATATGCTTTGTGTAATAGGCAATTGATTGTCTGTTGGCTTCCTTCACTCATCAAGTGGCAAAACACATATTATCGCCCAAAAAAATATGCAAATGTGATACCATGAGCTCAGATGCTGAATTTGTAGGATAATCCTATATGTTTATTGATTGTTTTCCTTGCCAGGCTCAGTCTACCAGTCACTACCAAGGAATGAGTCTTGTGAGAGTCTAACATCAGCACACAGCAGCAGCCAAGATGGAGACTTTGATGAACCATGGCTCGCACAGGTCAGTTATTAAAAGAAATATACTGTACTAGGAAGACAAAAAGCCTTCAAAAGGTAATCGTGAGCAATCTTCTTGCCAATGGTCTCAAATTCATGTATTGTCCATTTTAGAAACTTGCTGAAAGTTATTTGCCCTCAAGTGATCCACATTTGGAGTACTTAGAAATTAAAACACAAATCCTCAAGTGTTTGGGCCGAGCATTTGGAGGATTTGTGATTCAATCACTCATTTCTCAAAATGTGGATCATTTGAGGGCAAATAACTTTCAGCAAGTTTCTAAAATGGACATTACATGAATTTAAGACCATTGGCAAGAAGATTGCTCACGATTACCTTTTGAAGGCTTTTTGTCTTCCCAGTACAGTATATTCCCTTTAACCCGAGGGATGCTACCTTCTTACTCCCCACCTTATACATGAAGGTGTTTCACAGGAGTCACAAGGGCACAATGAACTGTAGGTTACTCTGGTAGAAACTTTGACTTCAAGCTTTGTCAGGTGGATTTTCAACATCAGGCTGTGATTTAGCTGCATGCTGAGGTGTTTGGATCACAGTTTAGAAAGTTGTCTGAGTCCAGCTGCATCTGTACTCACTCTTGTTTAAATAATTTCTTTATTCAAGAAAAGGTAACATTCACACGAGCTCCACTATTATGCAAGACAGTGACAAGTAATACAAACAAATACATAAACAAAATGATAATATTTATGTCATTTTACATATAAATTATTATCATACAAAGTGATTTAGAATGAGATTTGAAAGCAGACTTGTACATACTTCAGGAAAAAAAAAAGCAGCAGCCGCATTAAAGTTAAAGGGATTTCCTGAGGTTAGCACCAATCTAACTAAGAAGTAATGATTGAAGTCCACCCAACCTGTCAATCATCAGCCAAGATTTGTCTGTTTTCCACACTAGGTGGAGATGGTGACGCACGCAGGCCCACACCGGCATCTATGGATGGGACCACAGTTTGTCTTCAAGACGGTGCCCCAGCCCAGCAGTACCACGGTACTCTCCTCTAGCTCCTCTGCCTTGCTGACCGAGGGCACCGAGACCAACCGCTCTGCCATGGACATGACCATCGATGACATGGACCTCAGGTCACTCAGGTAGGCTAGACCACTGGTCAGTGTACTGTCAAACCTGTATGTAAAGACCACTCGTGGGAGACCAAAAAAACTGTCAGTATGCGTAGGGGCTGTCTGTCTCTGCACTGTCAACCCAATTTCTTGAGAATGCTGAACTCAATTGCTTCAAACTTGGGACCTGTATGGATTCATGGAATCAATGAACTGTGTGAACTGCAGTCGAATTGCTCTAGGTCAGCAGTTTGTCTTTATGTTCAGGCTACCTAAAGTTTTCAATGATAATCATTGTTCAAGGGATTACAAACAAACTGTAGTCATTATAGACATGAGTTCACTAATTTAACCTCTCTCTATTGCTTTACCATGGATGAACTGTGTGTCCAGTGTGGAGAACTTCTTTTTATACAATCAATAGATTCACCTGTTGTAGGTAAGCTTCTCCTTACTGGATCTGTTAGCTTCCTCAGACCTCTGATGAGTGACTTGATGTACAGTGAACCTGTCTATAGTGGCCACCCAAGGGAAACAAAAAATATGGCCTTTATAGACAGGTGGCTGCTATAGACAGGTTCTTTAACACATGATCTCTCTCCGGAGGAATCATTTCAGTGGCCACTATAGACAGGTTGGCTGCTATAGACAGGTGGCCGCTAAGTCAGGTTTGACTGTACTTCTTGTTTTAGATAGAACTGGTACACTATGTCGGACAGTTCACCTATCACAGGTAAATCGCTCGATTGTGTATAAAGAACTCTTCATAGTCTAATTTTCCAGTCAGATGAAACTCTTTAGTGATGTGTTTCCAGTAGATTATCCTCTAACTGAGTGCTGTTTGTTCTTGCCTGTTGTGTTTTCAGGATCCAGCCTCTACGATCAGACCCTCTCCCTACACCCCAGGCCAGGGATGGGAGAGTGCATAGGCTATCAAGCTGTGAGGGATCAGCAGGGGCAAGCATAGAGTACGGATCAGGTAAACCTCAGATTATCCTAATCCCTCTCTCTCTCTCTCTCTCTCTCTCTCTCTCTCTCTCTCTCTCTCTCTCTCTCTCTCTCTTTTAACCCCAAAACAACTCTTACAGGCAGTCTATTTTCCTTCTAGATTTCATTTCAATCAATGTTAGTTTGTATTGGTCCTTCTTAAAGCCTCCAAAAGCAGCTCAGAGTAGCCAAGAGTAGACAAGGGCAGCAGAAGAAACCAGAAGACAGAGTAGATCTCTTTAACAATGATAAAACAGCTTCCCAGTGGGGTCAGTTATTTTCGAAGACTTTTAGATGAAATCTCTTGACGGTCTCGTAACGGCGAGAGCTATAACTTATCACAAACTCGGCGGTCAGTAAGACCTGTCTAATATTGATGATAACTATTTTGTGAGTTAAAATTGATCACATGCATTGATTTTATCTTTATATGTATGAAATGGAGGTAAATTTTATAGTATGATCATAGCAATAAGTGAACTTCTTGCAAAATTGTAGATCCTTGTATTCGTGTGAAGTGACATGCTTTGTAAATTAGTGACTGCTTGTTCTGTACTGTTCTGTACTGTTCTGATTTGTGTGTATTGAAAGTGTTAGAGTATAAATAGAGTGATTAAAGAGTTGATTCCCCCTTCCCCTTGCAGGTACCTTTGACCATGCCTCAAACCTGCTGGAGGTGAGCTGTGGTAGCTGGCCAGAGAGCTACCCAAACCAGCAGCGCAGCTCAGAGATGCTTGAAGAACACCTTAAGCAGACAATAGCTGAAGCCATGGCTGAATCACCCTGCAGTGAAACAGGGCCTGGAGGGAGGATGAAAGGTGAGGGGGGTAGGAGGGGTGTAGATTGGAGGGAGGGGGTAGGGATGTTAGGAAAGGAGGGGTACTACTATCAGGTTAGGAGATGAGAGATAATGGGGAACACATTAAGCAGACAATAGCTGAAGCCATGGCTGAATCACCCTGTAGTCAGACAGGGCCTGGAGGGAGGATGAAAGGTGAGGGGGGTAGGAGGGGTGTAGTTTGGAGGGAGGGGGTAGGGGTGTTAGGGAGGGAGAGGTACTACTATCAGGTTAGGAGATGAGAGATAATGGGGAACACCTCAAGCAGACAATAGCTGAAGCCATGGCTTAATCACCCTGCAGTGAGACAGGGCTGGATGGAGGATGAAAGGTGAGGGGGGTTAGAGGGGTGTAGTTTGGAGGGAGGGGGTAGGGGTGTTAGGGAAGGAGGGGTACTACTATCAGGTTATGAGATGAGAGATAATGAGGGAACACCTTAAGCAGATGATAGATGAGGCCACAGCTGAATCACCCTGCAGTAACAGGGCCTGGAGGGAGGATGAAAGGTGAGGGGGGTAGGAGGGGTGTAGTTTGGAGGGAGGGGGGAAGGGGTGTTAGGGAAGGAGGGGTACTACTATCAGGTTGGGAGATGATCGATAAAGAGGGAACACCTTAAGCAGACAATAGCTGAGGCCATGGCTGAACCACCCTGTAGTCAGACAGGGCCTGGAGGGAGGATGAAAGGTGAGAGGGGTGTAGTTTGGAGGGAGGGGGGAAGGGGTGTTAGGGAAGGAGGGGTACTACTATCAGGTTGGGAGATGAGAGATAATGAGGGAACACCTTAAGCAGACAATAGCTGAGGCCATGGCTGAATCACCCTGTAGTCAGACAGGGCCTGGAGGGAGGATGAAAGGTGAGAGGGGTAGGAGGGGTGTAGTTTGGAGGGAGGGGGGAAGGGGTGTTAGGGAAGGAGGGGTACTACTATCAGGTTGGGAGATGAGAGATAATGGGGAACACCTTAAGCAGATGATAGCTGAGGCCATGGCTGCATCACCCTGCAGTGAGACAGGGCCTGGAGGGAGGATGAAAGGTGAGGGGGGTAGGAGGGGTGTAGTTTGGAGGGAGGGGGTGTGGGGGGTACCCCTGTCAGGAATGGAGGTGGTCGGTCAAAGCATTCACTCCAACAATATGGTCTTGTTGTACCACACTTCAATTCTTTTCATGACATCAATAAATGATTATTACTCACTTGTATGTATTTATCTTTGGCACCCAAACCTTGTTTCTCTCTATCACCTTTTAACCCACAACTCATTCATTTTTATTCCTAACTTCTTCATTAAGGGAAGGCATTTTAATTGTACAAAATCAATTATAGTAAAATTGGAGATATATCATATGGCAGCAGATCAATTCTGTCAAAAATGATACTTGATGAGATTCATAGTAAAACAGTCTTTACTGATTCAAAATCTGTACTATGGAATCCTTTTCAAACTGAAGCAATTTCTTATTTCACACATTAAATACGTTAATATATACCACATCAGAGTTCGTCTGTGTTATGTGACATTTCAAAAATAATTTTTTGTCCATGCATAAAAGCATCATGAAGTTAATTAGGAGTTCAGAAGTAAAATAGCCAAACCAAATGTCATGTCATAATTCTTCATACTAACTGTATCATTCTAACAGCAGTCTGTTTGTTTCTTCTTTATCCCATTTCTCCCTTTGTTGTTGATGGTGCATGTCTTTGTGTCTGATATTGTCCTTATGTAAAACCTGTCATTCCCTTGTTTGTGAAGTCTCCCATTGAATATGTTATTCTCTGTATGTAATTTATATTGTCTTAAATTATGCAAATCTTATATTCTCTATCATGTTGCATCATTGTCATAAAAAAAATGAAATAAAATCTTATTTTCTTTTTGTTCCTTCTAATCAATTTGCCATGTTGTGCTTCTAAAATTATTCATATTTCTAATACTCTCACCATGCTAAATTAAAATGAAAACTCAATTTTTTAAAACATCATGTCTTTCAAATTTGTGCTGTATAATAATTCCCTGCTACATCCATGTGACAAATGATTGCATTGATTGCATTGATTGTGTTACTTCGTGCCTTATGTCCTGTGTTCATGTCTTTGTTTTCCTTTAATGTTCACCATTGTATTCATGTGCGCACCAAACTTGTACAAATGGCTATCCATAAAAAATCTACTTATGTAATATATGCTGCACCATATGTCAAATTGTGAATATGTCCACGTGCATTCCCTACCAATATCCTCTGTTCACCCAAACCTGTGCTTCCATGTGGTTATATATATTATCTGTACACTATGACACCCAACCTCTAACTGCACATCATCAACACTCCTGTAAGTAGGCAAGCCAGTGCCCTTTTGACTGCAGCACTCCTCCATGCGCATAAACAGTTGAGTTCTTGAAAAGCAGCCCAGCCATGTGAGTTTCTAATGCGCTGCAAGAGATAGAGAGCATAGAGCGTGGAAGTCTGTCACTGACCTGGCATGTGTAGGGGATGCCCCTCCCATGGCTTGTGGACCTCTGTGTATGACCTCATGCTGCTCTAGTCAGTCCCGCCTCTCACCCCCTTCTCTCTCTCTCTCGCTCTGCCCACCAGTAGCGGCCCACCACCACCACCCTGTCCCCCACGCCCACACAGAGGTAGGGGGGCTAGCAGACACCAACGGGGTGCTGAGCTCCAGCGGGGGGTCTGCAGACAGCATCCCGCACTCCTTTGAGGCCCGGCTGTCACCCCAGCACACCATGGACCACATTCTGGTCTTCCCCTCGGTCAGTAGCAGCTCACCGCCGGACTATCATTGACCAAGAGTTTGTGTTGTGTCGTTGGAACACACCCCCGTGCAGCTATATCTATCTACAGCAAGTTTGGTTACCGGTAGTTCGATGTGACATATGTGTTCAGCAGTTCACCTTCTGACCGTTTATGCTGAAGGGTTGTTCTACCACAGTGAAGACAGGCCCACTCCTTGTCTACAGCCGCCTCACTTACATAAATCACTCATAGTGTCTTAGTGGTCAGCAGCTCACGTTCTCACCAGCACTGATCAGCAATGGAGGAAGTACTGCAGTGTGAATGCACCTCCCCCATATTTACACTGCTAAACAGCATCTACAGCATTACGGTATATGTTGTAAGCACACCACACATGTCTCCATCTACAGTGTACTCCCTACTGTAAGCATTTATTTGCCGAATATTTCACGAGGTCTCCCACTTACCTGTGATACTAGTAACACTTCGCCCATAAGAACCTCTAAACTCTATGTGTGCCATTGATGTGCTTCTGCACAAATCTCCCAAAGTAGCATTTTGTCTGGCACACAAATATTCAAAATATTCAGAGTGTAATGGTAAAATCCTTCCTTTTATGTTTACTAAGCAGACCTTACAGCTCACTTTCAGCCTAAATTGACAAAGATTAACAGAATTGTGAATGTATCCTGCTCACACACACATACGCTACCTACTCTCGGTATGTTTTAAATACTGGTAGTCAAGTCCCAAGACTTCTCCTGAAAGATATACAGTTGATAATGCCACTTGTCATTGAGTGTTACCACATTATAGTGCAAGTCTTGTGTATGATATCTCTTCATAATGGTATATATATTTCAGGAACATGCTATGTATCTTTCTACTCAACATTTCCACCTGTGTTGTGATGAGATAACTTATGTCTGTATATATATGGCATGGATGCCAGGTACTTGTTTAGACCCAAGAGTCACATATGTCTGAGTTCCGTATATCTATTGAATTCATTATTACTTGATTGATGTAGATAATGTGTTACTTGACATGTGCATTGGTTGCCTAAGACTACACCTACTGCCAGATGAATAAGCAAACTGTTGATAATCCTTTCCTCTCTGAGACTGAGAAATACAGAAGATGACTATAAAAACCTTACATAATTATTCATAATGATAATAATAATAATGTGTAACATTTGTATAGGGCTTAATACACTGTTTCTATAAAGCGCATAAAATGAGAACTAGGACACGCGATGTTGGCGTGTCTCATTAGGTTGAAAGGGATACTGATAGAAATGGTCATCAGATATTGTGAGTTTGCTGAGGAATTCATGTAAGCATCGTACAAGAAAAAGAGCTACACGGAATGAGGAGCGTCATTCATTATCATGGCTTATGACGTGGGGGAGGATTTTCATGAAGAGAGTTTGACAAGTTTACTGACCTAGTCAAATACTGCTGCTTGTAATCAAAAGAGAAGAGGATGATATTCTGCAAGAGAGGTTTACAGGTAACCCAAGCTGTCTTGGGGTTGTCTGATACCACAACAAATAGGTACTGTAAGAGGTGGAATGTCACCAAATGAAATACAAGTTTGTGTGAGAGAGAGAGGTGTGCAATCGATGGATACTACCGTGAATATCACTGTAGAGGATATGGGGTGATACGTCATGAAGATTACCATCCTTGTCAAATACTGCAGCATTGTCGAGAGTGATTTTCTGGAGGGGAGGTCTACAGATTACCCAAGTCGTCTTGGAGTTGTCGGTGATCACAAGAAATAGGTAATATATTTCTTGAAGGATGGTTGTTTAATGGTGAGAAGTATACAATGAGTTTCACTGTACACCATGCGATAGTCTTGAAAAAGACTTATGGTTTATTCTTTCGGAGTAGCTCTGAAATGAGGTACTCACAGAGCAAGGGAGAACAAATTGAAAAAGACTGATGGTTTATTCTTTCGGAGTAGCTCTGAAATAAGGTACTCACAGAGCAAGGGAGAACAAATTGAATGGAGAGAGTCAGAGTCAGAGTACTCTTTCTGAGAGGTGAACTCTGAAAAGAGCTGTTGACTCTTAAAAAAGAAATAGGTACTGTAACTGGGCCCCGTTGCATAAAAATTACAATTAACGGTAACTCTGTCTTCAATGATAACTACCATGGTAATACCGCTCAACAGCCGATCAAATTCAAAGTTTCCAAAGATGTTACTATTGATGGCAGAGTTACCATTAATGGTAAGTTTTATGTAACGGGGCCCTGGTGGACTGTCACCAAACAATATTGAAGCAACAAGTACTTGCGTGTAAGACTGTATGAGTATGAGAGAGGCTAGTATCTGTGCTGTCATCAAAATTTGTGAAGAAAAGTTTTGAGAAATATCTGTCAGTGTAACTGCTGGTCAACTATCATTTACATGAAAGAAATGATTGGGAAGTGTATTGGGATTGGAGTGAAGAGTTATGTTTGTGAAAACTTATGCTGATTAGCAAATGTAACTGTCAGTTTTCTGTATGATAGAATGAGAGATAGAAAGCAAGAAAGAGTGAGAATGAGAGAGAAGATAGTAAGAAGAGGTTGAATGGAAAGAGACATAGACAGAAAAATGCAGAATGAAAGAATGTGGCCTTCATAGAGATGTATGTACGTTTAAATGTGTGTACTATATAAAGTGATAAATAGAAAAAAAAAACATCCATTGTGTGCTGCCTTCCTACTTGAAAATAAGTGTGGGTGGAGGTATCAGACTCTGTTATGAGTCTGATATTGTTCTATTAGACATTTACTCTGAAGCAGCCTTTTGTGACAGAATGTGCTTTACATGACCTGGCAAGCTGCACTGAGGCATGGAGGCTTCAAAGGAGAAGGGAAGTTGAATTGACTTGAAGCAAACAAAAACAGAGGAACAGATTGGCAAGAGTTAAAGAAATATCTAACACACAGTTGGGCCTGAGATCAACATCACAGCTGATTGTAATCTATTACAGTCAGACTGCAGTCAATGTATGGAGCTGATTGCATTTGATTGCAATCACTGTGCATTTGATCTCAGGCTCTACTCTATATGGAAGTTGTGACGTTTGAAAAATTATAATTACTAGCTAAATGCTGGTTGTTAATCTATATGGGCAACTCTATTAGTCTGCAATGACGTACTATACATTGGTTTTGTTGTGCTCGTTTTCTATGCATTAGCAAGCCAATACACTGAGCATCACGTGTTTGCCTTTGATTTACAGAGCAGGATTACATGGCTCGTGATTTCGATTTTTTAACACAAATCACTTCCTTATGATATGTCTAATTATGATGAAATTCCTCTTCACTTTCTGTTCTTTTTGTTTTGCTTATTAAGCTTATACAAAATAAAAGCAAATTATTTTGCTTTCCTTTTTCTCTGAAGTGTCTATCTTATTTTCAATGCATCTGATGATTGGGGTTTAATTTCCCTTTAATGGCATTTCTTAAGGGTTTATGTTACATCTAACAGGATGTGTGACGTACATGTGTGTGATTAGCCCATTAGACATATCGGTACTGGTATTGAGTGCTTATATGTGATGTTATCAAGCCAGAAGATATCAAGGACAAGGATTCCTTGTGGTATCAAACCTACACAAAGACTGATAGTATCACATGCACTTTGTTACCATTTCCCTTGGCTGTTGTTCATATCATTTAATTTTCTAAGCTTACACAAAATACAATTAACTTGCAATGCTTTCCTGCTAAGTGAAGTCTCAGTCTATGATTGATTGATTGCTTTTGAACAACGAGACATATATGTCCTATTTTTGCGTGTGAATGGACCAAGGAGGAAAAGCAAGCACACTAATTAAAACACTTTTGAGTATGGTAGTACGTACTTAATGTGTCTGCAGATAGACAGGAGATGAAACTAGACTTGAAAGAGAAGTGAAACAAGCTGTTCTGAGAAATTAGTACTGGATTGAGTGCATGGATGTTAAGTGTCAGAGTAATTTCCTGACAAGAAAGTAGTCCATTATGCTCATCACCTAGTAACTTCTTCATCTCCAAAGAGAAGGTGACTATTTTTCAGTTGGCATTCTGTGTATTTGCAGAGGAAGATGACATGAGTCAAACACTGAGATTGTGTAAAGAAGAAAAAACACATCCATTACCCAACCGCTTCCCTTGAATCAAGTTCTTTGGTCAGGCATAGTTATTCAATGACTGTTCCTCTGATGGAAGCTTCGGATACCACTGATCCCTAACCGCTCGAGATTGTTCTTGTGAAATACTTTTTTGAGAGAATAATATCTCTTTTTATGTTTCGCATTCAAACTGTAAATTCTTGCTTCTGTTTTTCTGACAGGCTGATCGAGCAAGATAGCCTTATCGTGCTCAAGATGATTATTAAGTCATTATATGCCAATGATGCATATTTGCACATGTAATACACACAAACCCATTGACCAGCTGTGTGAGTGGTGCTGGAAGGATTAAAGCAGTAAATCTCTGCCCATGTCACGAGGGCATTGTGGTATAGTGGTGAGAGGCCTTGACTCTCGCAGAGAGATCCTGGGTTCAAGCCCAGCCCGGTGCATACACCCTTGGACAAGGTGTTTTGCTCATGTTTGTCCCTCTCAACACGGGTGTAGTTAATGTGTACCTGGCAGGAATACATGCATAGTATTCCTTATCTGATTAGATCAACTAGCTTTTAGCTAAAGCCAGGGAAATAATCAAGCACTTTGGGTAGTACTTTGTACTAGGAAAGCGCTATATAAGAACTGATTATTATCATTATAACCGTCATTACAAGTAGACATAATCTGCGATCATCAGGCATGTCACTAATCATCATGAGTGACATTTGAAAATGTAGAACACATTAAAAAAAAAGACAAAATGGAGAAAACCTGTAAGTAAGCGGTCTTGATTGTATGGGCTACGCGGTGTGCTGTGATACAATGTAATGTGTGTGATGAAACAATATAGGTTTGAGCCGTTCATAGAGATGACATATCCACATCCCTTACGAGCATTAGAAAGATTTGTAGAAGCGGTCATTAGTAACACACATTGCCTATCAACAAATTGCATGCCATAAGTCTTATATGTGCATATTTTAACTTTAATTAACTCGCCAGGCAAAATGAAATGAAAAATAATGACTAGTTATATGGCTGCTCTGAACTTATCCCAATTCCTGTCCCATATTTGGCTATTAGGATGTATATCTGTGGCTTCTGCCTTCGCCTTCTATTGTTAGGTTTTCTGTGTGTTTATACAATGCTTTCCATGAATCCCTATTTCTCACTCATTGAAGTCTGAAGAGAATTAGAACAAAATAACTAATCAATCTTATCTAAAAGTGTCCCTATCTTCCATTTATATCCCAAATTCCCAAGTACTTTTGCGGAAAAAGTTATATTGTTGTGTAGTATTAATTTGTACCAGGCAAATGTGTTATTCAAAGTTTCATACAGTACCTGCTAAAAAGTGTCATGTTCAGCAGAACTTGATGCAACAACAATTGTATTTGTGTTGTAAGGAGGTGTGAAAGGTCCCCTACACATGTTTGTGTTATTTTTTTTTACCAAAATTCATTAATTGTAATCTAACTTGTATTGTTTTTAAGTCAAATACTTCATGTTAGATTTTGTAATACCTGAAATTTGTGTTTTTTATGGCAAAAATCTTCTGTAATGAGAACGGACAACATAATTCCAAAGCATCATTAAAGCTATGTTTGCGTACTGTAGAAGCATTTTCACTGCTGGCCGACATGTGTAGTTTGAGACTAGCATTCTCCCTCTATGGCAAGCTTGAAATACCAAGTTCTGTACCAAGCGAGTCCGCTGCTTTGCTGGCATGAACATAATGTGTGCGAAGCCTACCTGGACAGTAGTGAATGGAATTCTAGGACTTTGGACATTTCAGATAAACAGTCAAATGCCTTCACCCCCTGCATTATTTTTATCTTCTCACCCATTGAGCAGTTGATTTAGAAAGAACTCCTTGATGATTAATGGGATATTGTAGAGTTAACTAACTACCAAGCGATGCGATATGAATTTCAAGCTTCCACTAAGATGACATACATTGGACATGTAATGTGTGTAACCTTATATTTGACTCTTTTTCTTACTTAGTGTTCATGTCATGTCGTAACTCTCGTAGTACCCCGCCAGTACAATGCCATTGATATAGTTTGTGTTTGTTGTGTGCCATGAGGTAATAAGAGGGTAAATGTGTGTCTGCTGTAGATAACATACCTGTATCATAGTCTTATTTATATGATATTTGCTAGTGTGTGTTTCTGTTCTTCTGTGAGCGGGCCAGTGTCATCAGCATATGTTACATAATACACAACCATAATGAAATCCTCAGGAAAAAATCGCAATGCGTTAGTGTTGAAATAAAAGAAGAAATAATCAATATTTATACCCCAGTCATTTCTAGTTTTCATCAGTAGTCAATGTTGATATTACTCATATTGTATGACGTTCATTCCTTTTTCAAGAGTTTCTATTCAGCTCTTCTTTTGACAGTTTGTATCAATCATTTGATGTTTATGCTGGATATAGTTGCCTGTTTGTCCATGTATGATGCAATATGTGCCAGTATGTGTGTGCACACAATCATCTGATAGGAGACTAACACAGTAGCGATATCTTATTCTTCTCTGTAATGTTATTTCATTAAATAGGAAACATGTGTTTTACTTGTTTTTTATATTCCTCAATTCATTAGTTACCATTCGACCAATTGCTTGCATCCCACAATGCATGAGTGTGTCTGTATCTGTACAGAACAGTCAGATGTCACATGCTAAGATGCTATTTCTTTCTTTCTTTGCTTGCATGTCTTGCTTACTGCCTGGCTTGCTTCTTTATTGGAAAGTAAGAAATTTCTGTCGTTCTTCCCTTGCAATAATTTTTTTCTTGTTCTTCTGTGATGATTTAGAATTTGTTGTCTTAAATTTCCCAGCACTATGTACTGATTAACACATGTATTTGCAATTGTATTTTCATTTCATTTTTGGAAATCAAGCAGAAAGTAAATAAATCAAATCAAATATAGGAATTAGTCCCTTCCGCCGACGTATCCATGAGGCATTTGAGTAAATAAACATTCACGATACAAGTGGATGATTTCATTGTAAGGGAATTCAAGCAAAAATATGCTTTGATTGACTGAGGATTGCCACCACAATCTGGTAGCAGATTGGATGTTTCAATCATTTAATGCTGCTCTCACGTTGCTGGTACCTGATGTCCTCTTTATCTGATCTCCCAGTACCTGATTGCATTAGCATGCTGTATGCATTATTACTGTAGCATGACTTGACAGGAGTGTTTGTACAAGCTGTTTGACCTTTGAACTCTATTGATAAAGTAATGTGGCATTGTGGGAAATGGGGACAAGGTTCCGGGTCTGCACATTGCACCAATGAGTCATCGGCTCAGAATGGCCACATTGTGACATGTACCGGGGCGACGAGACAGTGCTATGTGGTGTTGTGTGTTTATTGTGTCAGGGGCGGGGAAGGGTTAAAACCGGGGACCCCCCTAAAATATTTACATTAAAAGGGGCGCACAACTGCAGAGAAGGGACAAATTGATATCTTGTAAGCAGACTGAGGCACTTTGAGGAGCGTATTATACTTTGAAGGGTTAAAAGAAGCAATGAAAATCGACCAGTCTGCATAATACAGTGAATCCTGTAAAGAAAGACCACTCAATGATGGGATATAAGAAATGTGGTCTTCATAAGCAGGTGATGTTCATGTACATGGTGTGCTGGTGTATTACATGTTAAACAAATAAGAAACATTGTTTCAATGAAACAATCAATACGTTTATAAATGTGTGGTCTCTCTCTATACAGGTGGTGGTTAAACCTAGGCCCTGTTGCATAAAACTTACCATTGATGGTAACTTTGCTATTAATGGTAACTACCATGGTAACATCACTGGACAACCAATCAAATTCAAGGTTTCCATAGAAATTGCCATTGATAGCAAAGTTACCATCAATGGTAAGTTTTATGCACCAGGGCCCTGGTTTTACTGTACATGTACGTCATGCAGGTAGCCCATAGAGGCTGTAGCATGGAACTCGATGGGACAAAATGACTTGCCAATACAACAAACAATTTCATGGCTAGTCAATATGATTTTCAACCATCCAAAAATCTTGTGTGATATGTGATATGTCTTGTTTTTCTATTAAGGCTCTGTTTCCCTTTAAGCTGCAAACGTATATGCGTGGGATAGTATAGTACGAGTGGCTCTTGGTGTACGATGGCATTTCATTACAGGCAATGTGTCAACCAATTTGTTTGTGAACCAGAATGAGGAAGTGAATGAAGATTTAATACATGACTCTGACAGTGGTGGATTTCCCTTCCTGGGGGAAATGCTCCCTTTGGACAAATACAGTGTTTTGTTTGTCATAACTTTGTCACGCTTGCTCTCACTTTAGAATGTCCTGCTCAATAATGAAATATTCATCTATATGAATACCAGTAGTAGTCTTTATAGGAAAAAATCAAGAGACAGAAAAGATTGCAATGGAGATAAAGATCTCAAGTTCAATTTTCCAGCAAAGACCTAAACCAAAAGTAGTCACTGATATCATTCACTCATTATGTTTGCGAAGGCTCGTGCCCGAAAGTTGAACTTTTTTGTCTTTAGCGCCTATGCATTGTTCTGACTTGTCAGAGCTACAAGAACTGGTTATTTATTGATGTTCATTTTTGAATGATTGACTTCATTGGCAACAGGGTAGTACATTCTTATTGGGAAGCTGTAATCACATGATTGTATTTTCATTTTGCTTTATTAGAATTGAAGGCCAGTAAATCTACAGTAACAACATAGAGACAAGGTTGTATGCAACCATATTGATTGCTGGCAATTTTTATATTAACACCCTAAAAAGTCTGATGTCTGGGGGTGGGGGATTTTTTGAAGGGAGGCAAGCAAAGTGTCACATATGTACAAATATTTAAACGGAACACCTGTATTGGATATCGTATTAATTTATTGTACTTTTCAAAACATATGCCGGATATCTGTTTTTCCATTAAAAGTACCAACAATAGAATTGGAAAAACAGGAGGAAATGTCCCTGATCAATCCCTTTATGGTCATTAGATTTGATATTTGTTGCTTCCTGGTTTTAACAAAATGAATGTAACTGCTGTCAAAAATGTATTTGTGAAGACAAAATTTTTAGTTTTGCAGGAGCCCACAACCCTGCGTGCAATCTTTAACAATGAATGAGTCAAACAAATACAGAAACAATTGCATGGGTGTCGCCCATGTTTGTAAGCCACAGGAAAAAACACTGATATTTGTTTCAGTGTTTACTGATTTATGGATTTGGAACTTTGTTTTGTTGTTTTGCGCTGATCCGTATCTTGGACGTCTCGAGTTACGATTTTTTGGCCCTTTTTGTTTGTGTTTGAGTCATGTACAAGTCCAGTAGCTACATGTAGGTCCCTTACTCATTTTAGTAGCTTAGAGTATGTATCACATTATGGGTTCGTTATTTGTTACGCTCTCCTTTTAGACTGCCGTGTGTCATTTATGTTGATTCCTACAAAAGTGTTCCTTAGAAAGATACACCGACTATGTGACAAAAGGGAGTTGAGATACTATGGGATGCTAATGAGCTCATACATGTATACCTGGATGTAGGAAATATGTACAGTAGTTCTACATATTCAGGATGGTGTTGTTCCTGGTGAATGCTTAGCATGGCAAAAGTCATAGACGATGATTGTAGCTAGGCTCCTTGTGTGACCATATCACGCCTTGCAAGGTCAGGACAAGTCAGATTCAGAGAGATAATGAGGGGGGTGGGGCGAGAATGTGGAGAGCAGTAATGAATGGG
The DNA here is from genome assembly GCA_963669155.1 of Arbacia lixula. Taxonomy (NCBI): domain Eukaryota; kingdom Metazoa; phylum Echinodermata; class Echinoidea; order Arbacioida; family Arbaciidae; genus Arbacia; species Arbacia lixula. The sequence goes on along the minus strand of OZ022583.1, from coordinate 23,828,569 downwards.
TTACACCTAGCTAAGCTTAGTACTTATCCCCTGCCTTCCCTTTCTCTCTCTCTCTCTCTCTCTCTCTCTCTCTCTCACACACACACCCACACGCCCTCACACACACACACACACACACACAACCACACACACACACATACATAAACACAGATACATACACATATAAACACATACAGAAACATACATTCACATACATACATACATACATACAGACAGACACACATATAACATACACACATACATACACTTGCACATAGACACACCCACACATACATGCTCATGTGTCATGCCAGCTGTGCATCTGTCACACTCAGTGGTCACCTGTGCGGAGTCATACTGAGTAGCGATAGGATGTCAGGAAATTTGAGCAAGCTAATAGACACGTTTCCAGCATGTGTTGTACTAGGTGTGAAAAAACCTTTGACACTTTTGAAAAATAGTAACACAAAAGTCACGACTCAAATCAAGCTGAAATTTAGACATCATAAAGTCAAATGGTGTCAAATTTGCTGTGGTGCAGGTTTTTTGGCATTTTATGAATTAATATTCTTGAAATGATCCTTTGAATATTTGATTAGATTTTCACTTTTAGCAAATGAGGGCCACAAAGATAATTTACTCAGAACACAACAATGTGCAATGTACATCACACCCCTGAATCCACTTGCAACTGCCATCACAGTGTCATTTCGTAATGAATAATGCCTTGGGTAGGAGAAACCTAGTGGATTGTCCAAAATGAGATTCATTGACTTTGTGATTTTTACATTTCAGTTTTTTTTTGTTGCAACCTTTTTCAAATTTGTAAAAAGTGTTGAATGTCTGGGGTTTTCTTGTACCATTTTCCCACAAATTATTTGTGTCTAATTACCTGTATGCTGTCTCACTATAAGCAAATATAACTTACATGTCCTGTACATGCCCTTCCTTTCTATCTGTACTGTGAAAGAATAGTGAAACTTGAAATGAGAATATTCCTCCCATGCTCCCCCTAAAAAATATTGATAATAATGATAATGAATTGAATATTAATCCATAAATCCAGAATATGGCCCAGGCTTGGAATTTGATCAGCCACTGTATTACTTGCTTCATATGTTGCCACGATCGTGTCATATCAAACCCTGCACTAAAGCAACGATGCACATCAGTATTGATATAAAAATCTCCTTCTATGGTAGTCCATTGCGTTTCCAGTTGACCACAAAGTATGGATAATGCTTGTTATGATTGTGTCCTTGGGATCAAGGAGTCGTGTGTTTGTTTAAGAGCGTGGTGACATCAGGAGTGCATAACAACAATACAATGCAACCGAGATAATAACACTGACACTGGTGAATACTAGTCTGTTTTTCAATCGGACTTCCTTATACCGTGTATTTTGGAAATGATGTTATATCTTTTTCTGCTCCCCTTTTACATACAAATTACAAGCCCTTAATTTTGTTTTATACTTCAAATGTGTAGGTAGTGCATAATGCATTTTAGATCTCAAATTTTATAAATGGCGGTTAATTGTAAAAAGAAAAGAAAAAGAATGAATAGTGTATAGAGACAAATGTAATCCTTCATTAAATTACTACATGTACTTGTATGATATGATAGCTTTTTTCAAGGGCTTTGCGTATTGAACATTGATGTATCTCGCACGTTGAATATTAATATCAATGTAAGAAAGAATGTAAAACAAAATGATTTGCCCATGGATACATGTAATTATTACTGCATTTCTATTTGAATTTTTTTTTTTTTTAAAAAGGGATTTTAAAATGATGTTTGCCAGTATTATGGAAATGTGTTAATAATTTTTTTTTTCTTAATTTGTTCTAACAAAATGTGTAATCAAATGAGCACCAGTGAAGCCTTAAATGTATTTGCTTGAATATCCCTTGTTTGTTGGTTGGGGTATGGGTCGGTATTTTGTGTTGATTAATATATTAATACAAATCATAAAAACAATCCTTAAGATGATGTAAAATTTTGAAGAGAAGAATTTCAAAGGAAATGAAATCAGGGGAAAATCTGAGAAGCAGAAAGTTCAAGATTGAAAAAAATAAGAAATCATTCATTATCCACACATCCACAGTCCACACCAACGACCACTTTTACCAAGCCCCTTACGTCAACCCTGGTCAGCGAAGAAAAGTACTTTCCTATTGTTTGTGTGCACCATGGAGTGCAAATTCATTTAACTGTTGTTAATGCATCCCTTTTTGTTCATCAGAGCGCTTTGTCTCTATATAAAATGGTTTCAGCAGAATTTGCAGTACCAGGGGGCCCCCTCTTCTAAAGAATTGTGATTGATATCAAACTGTACATTAGAGATTGGGGATTGGACTTGCAATCAATCAAAACTCATTACAAGATGGGGCCCCAGTAGTGAGATTGTTGTTTTTTCCCCACAGATGTGCTTTCATATTTAAAGGAAAGTGTTAGTAGCCGTTGTTATCATCAAATGTTGAGACATTGCTTGAGAGGACAGTTCTGTTTGAATGAAAGGAGCGTACTTTGAGCTGCCAATGATGTTGGTGATGGCTAATGATATTGCGCGTATGAACACTTAGAAAATATGGATACGCTGTACAGATGTTAGCACCTCGCATCTTATATCCGGTATGCCATATGTCAATGTTGTCTTGCATTGCGAAAAGAAAGAACTTGTATATTCTGAATGTTAAAAAAAATGTACCTTTGAAGATTATACATACAATTTTGAGTAATATGTCTTTTCTTCTTCTTTTTCAATTGTAAATTTGTGATATATTTAAAATGAATATACTTATAAAAATCGAAATGAAATAAAATGCCAAGAAACAAGTTTTTGATGTGTGGAAGAGTGTAATATTGATAGTCTACAGTTGGTGTGGTGTATGTTTCACTGGTATGTCTGTTTTGAGGTCTATAAGAGAGTGCATATATAAGAACAATTCAAGGAACTGCTCAGTGAAAGTTCTGTGCCCCATCGTCATTCAATCTCAATTGTAACCCGTGTGTACATAAGAAAAAGGGCTTGGACTAACGATTGAACCACTGTGGTTCTCAAATTTTTCTGCTTTAACTGACGACAGCTTTCTGTTGAGGTAGACTTTCATTCTAGCTGTGGTCATTCTCATGAAACCTTACTAAGCCTAGTGCTTCACTGAAGTGTACTCGGCTAAATGCATTTTTAGAAACGAATTAGCCTAGGCTACAGTGTAGTAAGGTTTCATGAATGTGGCACCAGGGGCCATATGACACCTTTTTAAGCCTAGTTAGCTTGCCTGGTAAAATGCATTAAGCTTTTCACATTTTTAGTAACTAGGCTCATAATGTTTTGTGACTATGGCCCCTGATCTATGGGATGTGTGTGCAGTAAATATTGTGCACCATTGATGCAATTTTTGCACAAATACGTGCATAAACCAGAGGGTGGTGTTTCACCAGCCGTTCGTAAGCTATGCATGATTAGTGGCTTGTTCTTGTGCTAAATGAGATTTTTGTTTTTAACATAGTGACAATTAATTTCCAACATTCCTAATCAAATTTGACATATCATAAACTTTGTATTCAGATGCTTGTTAACAACAAGAATTTTAATTTCCAAACATCAGATTTCAACTTAAGCTGATGGGAATCAAAATCATTGAAAATCTGATTGAGCGCAAGGACAGGTCACGGGTAAAGTCATTCGTAGCTACTGTATGTTCCGCTTGGTGAAGCACCCCCCTGGACACATACAGAGCAAGAGAGACAAAGGGAGATGGGGAATATAGCATGAAGAGATCATGGAAAGTCATATATAACATAACACACAAACTCAAATGAAACACTTTGGACATGGAGGAAATTTGGGGAGACATTGAGAATCAAGTCTGCAATTTATTGTGGTAGCTATTGCCCAGCAACCAGGCGCAGTTGCTGATGCAGACATTGTGTAGACGCATTATTTTTTTCAGTTATTTTTTTTAAATGTGCAAAACAGAATCAATTCTAAAACAATCACAACAACAAGGACATAGCTCCAAATAGGCTCAGTTCAATCTGAAATACATACAACTATATATACTGGTCTACCTTCAAATATATATTTGACAGTGATCAGAGAGAAACAGAAAACACAACTGTTGGAATATATTTCCATACTCAATTCTCTTGTGCTCGAATACAAACTTTTTCAATTTTTTTGAAAATTACATCATTTATTTTTTTATGGTCGGTTCCATAGTTACTGATTTCTTGTACTAAAAAGATGGGAGAACTGCCCTCCAGACTTAAGAAATGTTCAAAGATTTCTGGTTTGCAGCAAAGGAATAATACATGACTGGGAGTAAATTGTGGCTGAATTCAGTGTTCTCAACTTTCATTCTAGACCATGGTATGACTGGAACAATCACTGGCACTGGATGTACTTGCCACAATGTCACACTTCCGAAAAGAATATCCACATCCATGAATTTCAATACAAGATTTCTTTTAAAACCCACATTTTTCTTGATATTTCCATGATGGTTGTATAGAAGCAAAGAGTCGCTGTTCAAATTTTTCAGCTGTGATTGTGCCCCCAAAACTAGAACTGTGATTGCCTGTGCATTTCATTATGTGATTGCCAATCGTCATACAAAAAGAAAGATTTTAGTGCTTAAAGCCAATCAGTCCTATTATCATCTAGTCCATACATTCTTAATGTTCAATTTGATTTCACTTTTTGGCTACATATATAGATATACAGATATATATATATATTTATATATATAGAACTGCATTTTCTTCAATCAAGTGTGGAATATGACCATGAGACAAGTGAATATGACAAACTGTAGAGAAAAGAATAGACAAGTTAAACACCATTTGCACAATTGAAAACAGCAACCATTACATCCACTCAAGTCAAAACTAGCACATCTAATCTGTCTTTTTCCCTAAAACACACTAAGTACATGGTGTACAGCATTATAATTTTTCAAGAGTTAACATTTTTTTTCCTTCTCTTTGTAATATAATTTGTTAACATTAGTCCAGCACAAATGAGCCCGGTAACATTCTCACTTAAATGCAAAACAGATTAAAAAACAAAACAAATGATAAACTCACAAATTAGTCTTAGCAGAAAAGCGCAATAGATTCTAATCAGGGGGCAGATTTACACAGATCTGCCGAACAAACCACTAACAATGTGCAGATTGCAAAAAGCATGGCATTTGCAAAACGAGGGGTGCATTTGTACTTTGTGTCTCCTTTTGTCTTGCTCTGAGCAACTGCAAACCAACCCCTACACCAAGAAACCTTCGGAGAAGGGCCCAAAGCACACCAATAGATTATGCTGCCAGAATATTTTTCACACGAACAACAGCACTAACAATGGGTCCGATCAGACTCTGGGATACTCCCATACTTCAAATCATGTTTTGTAGTCAACAAGAGATCATGCTGTTAAGATACTCTGCACAATCATCTGGAGGGAATGCATCAGGAGATATGTTTTACTTTCTAATGCTGTAAGAAAAATCTGTACAGCATTACGTTTGTGTTCTTCCACTAGGGTGAAAGAGTTCAGACTGCATTATGCAACTACATGTATTGTAACTTTGTAAATTTTTTTTGTGTTCCTCTGTCTCTTTGAGCTCCACTCATTGGTTCATTTGACAAGAAAGCATGTCTTCACCCAGTCCATATCATGGAATAATGAACATTCATGAAGCCCAACTCCAATCCACTCCATCTTCAATTCCTTTCCTTCAAATCTACTCTCATTTCATGTTCCCTGTGCTTGCAGTCATTCTCTTCATCTCTACTTGGAGCCATATAACGTATGCCATTCTAGTTCCATCATCTTCCTACATAACTTCACTGCAGTACAGAACACTCTTCAAGGGAGACTGTAAGCTCAACGCATGGGAGTACATAACTACCATTTTCCACCAAGTAAAAACATTGGATACAAGCATGACAGAATAGCAAAATTACATAATTAAAGGTTGAAACATCACAAATGCTTTACAAAGAGAGAGAAAAATATCCATACTACAAAATAAAATAAAATGTCACAATAATATTCACATAACCAAGATTTTTTTTTTCTTTTAAAAGAGAGAGATGCAACAAAAGAGTAGGGATCACTAGAACAGATTTTGGAATAGAATAAAGCAGTTGCGTGATCTCTCTGGGTGGAATTTCTTTGTTAGCACTGTTGTTGCAGCCCTTGCTAACTGGCACTTTCAAGAATGCTTAACTAGAAAATAAAAAGCAAAGTACAGAATTAAGCTATGTCATATATCACACAGTGCCAACAATGACAGAAAAGAAATAAAAAATAAAAATAAACATGACTGTCACCTAACATTGGCATGTCTAATCTAGCCAATCCCAAACTAGTGCAATTTTAAGCAATGACGGAACATAAGATGGCACAGTTGATTAATAAGAGACTAAATATATACACATTCATATTTTTTCCTTTTTTTTCGTCAAATTTTGTTTTTGCTCTGCCTAACATGTTTATACGAAGCTCAAAAAGTTACAATATCTTACACAATATATGTATACATTATGCTTCAAGTGGCTATACCTCACACTTATAGACTGCTATTGTACCGTATGGTGACTACGGTGCATGGAGGTTTCATAAATACCATGTGCTGTTATGATAACTTGGTTAATCTAACTTTCTAAATCTAAGTAATCCACACAACACTCAATAAATTATTTTGAATTTATCTGTAAAACCTATAAGTGTGCATTTAATCATGATATTCTTTGTGCCAACTGGTTTTTCTTTTTCTTTGCGCTCTCCTTTTCTCTCTTGGAAAAGTTCTATGAGTGAGAAAATGAAAAGTGCCATTTTACATAGAAAGGAGGTAAAATAATGACGATGATTAGTAATATAAGTGAAACACGAAACACACAACTGCACTGTAGATAACTGCTTCCTTATGTGTGTCGGGCGACCCAGATTGACCTCTGACCTTTGATTAAGAGTCCTCCACCTGTTGGTCTTCGATGTCCTGTACTTTGTCTGAGGGGTCTTTATCTGGAGAAAGAAAATAAACAACAGGGACAAATCAATGAATATGAGGGGTATTAATCTCAATTAAAGGAAATAAAGTAGAAGAAATACACAGAGATATATTAAAAGAGATAAATCAATGATCAAAAATATTGGGGGATATTTCATCAGATGTCTTTCAAATACTCACAACCTCATGACACTAACCTATCAATAATCAGGGAGATTACATCTATAATAAATAGGTGACGTGATGAAATCCAATGCAGTAATATTGGTCTACATGTATTTTCAGCGAGTCTCCTGAGAAATCAGGGAGACTTGGAAGCTCTGATAATGTTAAATTATTCACAATGCATTTTGCTATACTTCAAATGTTGACAAAGCGGATTATTGCCCTCCCCCGCCAATCTAGGGACAGGGGTGGGGCTAGGGCTAGAGCTAGAGCTAGGGCTAGAGCTAGAACTAGAACTCACTCATGTCAGATGTCCAGAGCGTTAGGTTGTCCCTCAGGAGCTGCATGATGAGAGTGGAGTCCTTGTAGCTGTCCTCGCTCAGGTTGTCCAGCTCTGCGATGGCGTCGTCGAACGCTGCCTTGGCCAGGCGGCAGGCACGGTCAGGGGCGTTCAGGATCTCATAGTAGAATACGCTGAAGTTCAGTGCCAGGCCCAACCTGTCCAATCACAATACACAACAAATAATTAATTGCCATCCTATGCATTTACTTTTCTAGCCTTATGCTATGACACAAATACACTGAACTATCCTGTGAACTACACCTTATAAAAGGAAGTTTCCGCAGGTAGACAAATTTTGATACAAAATATGCTGTGCATTTTGCTCTACTTGACAGCTACTTTCATGTGACCAAGCCATGATCAAAGAAAAGGGGAAAACAAGCATTGGAATATTTAAGGGATTGTTTTGACATACATCAATCGAGTGCAGTAATCCTGCAGGATTTTCAAAACTCCGCAACTCGTGAGGCTAGTCTTACAACTGCGCATACCACCCTTTTCACAGGGCTAGTTTAACTGATTAGTGCAGGGTAATCCCACTTCTATATAACAGGTGTAAACAGAAGAAAAATATGGGCTATTGCTAGCACCGAAGTAAAGATTTTAGCCTATATTCTTCACCATTTTTTTCCTGACCACACTATCTTCCGAAAGACTGCATGATGTGGCTTTCTGTCTTGACAGATGTCATACCTGATGGGGTGCGTGGGCTGGAGTTCTAACCCAGCAATCTCGTTGGCCTTCTTGTATGCTTCTAGACTGTTTTCGGAGGCGTCTTTGCGCTTGCCGTCCGTTGTGAACTCAGCCAGGTAGCGATGGTAGTCTCCCTTCCTGTTTACACAAGGAGATTGGTGACCAATGTCAGCTCTTTAACTTGAATTCACCTTTAACTGAATATCATTACCTCAATGTAAAATCAAACCCATTTATATTGTACAAGTTTCAAATGAATATCATCATTTATATGACTCTTCATTAAATTAATTTATTGTCTCTGATAATATAATTGAAAATATGAAATAACCATATATGATCCAATACTTTTGCCTTAATGGATATCTATCATGTTTAAACTATCTGCTCCAGCAATGTACTGTACCATCACAAATTTACATTATTACTTTAGACTTTAACATTTGACAGCTATTCCAAAACCCCTAACAACCCCACATCTTGCCCAAAACTACCCCGTCAACTTGCCAATTTGCTAGGCTCACAGAGTACCCTTTTTAGCCTGCTCCAGAATATCCTTGGGCCAAGTTTCGATAAAAAATCCTAATCCAATTGCCGGGTTATTGGCAGTCATACATTTTCAGTTAAGGTGAACTTGAGCACTGATAGTTGACCTTTGGACCACAAAATGCACACATGTTGTCCTTTCAGTGTGTTTTGTATATTTCATTGCAGTTTGGTTCAAATGAATGGTAACATGTTATGCCCAAGTAATAGGCTATTTTCGTCGAGTAGGAAATTGTATGCGTTCCTTGCTTGTCTGAGGTTTGTTCGAGTAGCAACAACTAAGAGTGCATTCTACCAAATGAAACATGAGATACAGCTGATTGTCATAATACGTTACTATGCAGTAAGAGGATAAAAGGATAATTGTATTTGTTTTTATTTCCCCCTTTTTTCATACTTAAGACCCCATATCCATGAATGTGAAATAAAAAACAAACTTACATTTTATGGTAGAACACTCTTGACTCTGATGATTTGGCATTAGGGATCAAGCAGTTGACTAAAAGTTTCAGGATATCTTCGCAGATATCTCCCAGTTCAGCCTCGATCTGAATGGAAAGAAACACAAAGAAATCAAGTATGATGCATACATACTATACTAGACACATGGGAATACACTGCTGTCATGATGCTTTTTACCATAGTTCAACAATTAATTTTTTAAACTAAACACCAAAGCCTTTGTTGTCATAGCTTCATATACAAAAGCAGTGTATGGCAATTACAAAACACAACAAAAGAAGTCCCCCCCCCCCCCCACCAAGCAAAATAGCATAACTTTTTATCAAAGAAGTTTTGTGCAAAATAATTTGGCAGGATTGTTCAACTGATTGACTAACTTTTGTGTGAAAATCACATTAATCCAATTAGTCATGCATGAGTAGGCAAATTTTAAATGCAGAAATGTCACAAGGGTAATTTTGGAATTCTGTCAAATGAATTTTTGATGAATTCCATTTCTGGTGCACAATTTATGTCCTTTCAATGTTTATCATCCAGCTCTCGATGCACTAACACCTATCCCGACACTTAACCCATTGTTTTGGTTGAGTGAGCACCGTTTAACAAAAACTCTTTTGAGTTTGAAACTTTTTTTGTTGTACTTGGAAGTATTCTTAACATATCAAGTGTAAAGAGACCAGTGATAAACACACTGTAACTCAGTGAATGTGCCCATAGCAATGAGGGTTCATGAAGAAAATTTAACATATTGCATGTGTCCCATCTGTCTCTTCATGCCTTGGAAATTATGTGCCTGCAAATTTGGCATTTAATCCCTTACCAAGGCTTGCCTTTAACTCTTTTTTTTTTTTTAAGGTGACCTGCAGAACCACTTATATTTAAGTGGCCATATATTTATTTTATCCTAAACTACAAGAGATCAAAGTGGCTATTGACCCCTCAGGCCATTGTTAAAGGCGATCCCTGCTTCCAGAGTAGGATAAAGGAAATTTATAGAAACAATTCAGTGAATGTTCTTACAACAACTATTGATGTAAATTAATTATTGTAACATACATGTACAAGGGTCACAATATTGCATTCTACTTCCCTATGGCCACACCATCATAGTTCATTATAAGCATGTACACAGGTGGCGGTATTGATTACTTGTTAACGACACTCCAACACTCTAGCAGCTCTGTCCCTGCAACTCTGTCATTCTGATTAGTCACATCGATATATTCTGCCATAAATCAGTATCCACCCTGTCTCCCCAGGCCAGACACCCAAGTGACACATCAACAGCTACACACCACTCCACTGTCACCAAACCACAAACACTCACACACATGTATGCCATGCACAGTATTGCTCATTAGGAACCAATTCATTATTTCCTTTCTCTTTTCACCTTGCACAGGTTCTTTCATTAGAAGTCTGTTACATGTACATGTGTATTGATACACTAAACCAATACACATCACTGTCTTTACAAATGGAAAAAGTGTAGTGTCGGATGTTATTTCCCATGGCATAACAGCTTATCCAGTTTGGAGATTAAAAACAAAACTCGTTGATCTTTCAAGTTTGATATACCCTTTAGGCCTCCATACATGTTTCAAGGTAAGGGGTGGTAATGGTAGAGACTACAAGACCCATTATCCATTGAGCATCATTCTACTATGATCATGGCTTATTTGTGTTTGATTTCAGGGTACCACAACACTGATAGGCATTGAAACTAAACCACTAGATACATGTGAATGTACTAATGCATTACTCTGCACTTTGGGGGAAGTTATGAAAATGGGCTGCTCAGAGCAGGTTAGCCCCAGCTACGCAAGAGAGAGCCCCTGTGAAAAAGAAGAATGTCCTCATAGGCAGGGTGGTCACTAGTGTAGCAAACATGCAGTGTTTGCACCCAAGTCGGGTCCAGAAAGTGACCAAGAGCTACGCATCAATTTACAGCACAACCCATTAAACCAATATAAGTTTGATTATTAATGCGTTTGCTTTCTTTGAGACATGCGTTCTAAGACAGGTCCTTGATGTCCAGAAACGAGCACCCTGAACCATGTTTTGCATTCCTATGAACAGGGTGGTCACCAGACAATCTTACACGTGGCTCAAGAGGGCAGCATGTCACATTTTGCCAAATACTAATTCCACCATTGGGTGCAAACTGACTCCACGATTGATCAAATCAATCGTAAGTCCAGAGTTACGATTAATATCAATCGGTAAGTCAAGTTGCTATCAATCGCAATTCTTCATAAGATAGGACCCAGACTTGAATTTGCTTTCCTTGGTGCACAAGACTGACCCTATGAAATACAACCTGCTTTCTCCAAGTGACAGAGCATGAGACGCTTACCTTTTTCCTGTATTTCTGGTTCTCGGCCTCCTTAAAGTCCTTGCCATCCTTCGAGCCGCCATCTTCCGCTCTGTTCTTGTCTTTCTGCTCAATACTGCTGATGATACGCCACGACGCACGCCTCGCTCCAATCACATTCTTGTATGCTACCGACAGGAGATTCCTCTCTTCCACTGATAACTCATCGCTGTTCTGTGCCACCTGCTTCATATGCTCAACCATTTCTGGTGAAGGAAAACAGAAATGTTACAAATGATTAGAAATTAATGTCATATCCTTTATACACTCCAGCTCGAAGGAATTGGCATAGGGAAAGGGGAAGGGAAGAAAGGGAAGGAGCTCCAGTTTTAAACCGCGGCATATTTTGTCCAGTTCAGCATGAAACATGACGTTTTAGCCTAAAATGCATGTTTCATGCTGAACTGGACAAAATATACCGCGGTTTACAATGGCGGCTCCTTCCCTTTCCCTTTCCCTATGCCAATTCCTTCAGGCTGTAGTTTATATTGTAATGAAACAATAGAACAATTTCAAATACCTGGTACATGTATTTCAAATGATACCTTCCCTTTTTGTGAGAGAAGCTCTACCGACATATAATGTGTTCAGGTTAACTTTTTTTTAGACAACCTAAATTAGCATCAATGCAGAAAATTAGCAAAGCAAAGCAAAAAAAAAAAAAGACTAGTAGCAGTTTGGAGAAATTCGGTCAAATCATTGGAAAATGATGGATGTTTAAAAACCTATCACTACATACACATGTACATGTAACCCTGAACATATGCATTACCAATACATGCAGTGTAAATGTACATGTAAAGCATGTGCATGTATGCTAGAGGGTGCAGGAACTGTGGATGCTTCTGAGATATATGAATACACAATAAATATGACACTTGTAACTTGAGCCATAATGAGATAGCCAACATATTCCCACCCTCACACTTTATTCTCACGCTAATATTCTCTGATACAGGCACCAGCGGCTCCATGTATTACGTTCAATACATGAACCAGTGCTATAGCACTGTATTGATATTACAGGACATACTATACCCTGCAAACAAAACTCAAAGGTGCATGAGGATTGTACATACATGTATGTAAATTAAATGTTAATACATGGCTTTCTAAATGTTTTTTGATGTTTTTGATGTTATTTTGGGTATAGACAATCACCGATGTACATGTACATTGTACTTCCATACAGTTTATGACAGGTGTGTATAATAAAGTACTCCTCTACACTAGAACTCAAAGGAATTGGCATCGGGTAAAGGGAAAGGGAAGAAAGGGAAGGTATCGTGGTTTTGTCCAGTTCTGCATGAAACACAATGCTTTAGCCTAAAAAGCATCATGTTTTCATGCTGAACTGGACAAAATACACCGCGGCTTAAAACCTGCTGTTCCTTCCCTTTCCCTATGCCAATTCCTTTGAGCTGTAGTGTACATGGAACAAGTAATACTCATATAAATGATCATATCATAAATGTTATCTTTGAAATGTAAATAATTAATATACATGTAAAATATCCCATTGTCATCAAAAAATGATACAAGAGATTCACTTCTGGCATATCAATTATCAAATACTGCTGCACAGTACATGCAAATATTGCTCTTGTATGTGTGCATATGTTATACACTAAATTACCCAGTAATCAAGTTTGACACTAATGACAGTACACATCCAGTTACATTAAGTTTGATTTGGTTGTTTGCAAAACATTTTATATGCAGTAAATACAGAATAATGAGACATTAATGTATTCTTGCTTAAATGAATGTGCATATTGTACATCAAATAGATTTAAATTAAAAATGTCTTTATAAACATGTAATTTCAATTGTCATCAGGTATATGTACTTATACATGTTTCATTTGTTATCCCAATTAATGGCTGAATAAAAATATAATGAATTACATCAAGTTTACTCTGTAAATTCCAAAAAAAAATTGATCGAATGCATGTACTTAACATGGTCTTGTTCTTAAATGGGAATGCAAAACTAGTGAATGAAACAGACTTCGATGTAATCAATTGAAAAAAAAATAACAAAAATGAAATATATGACCAAGGCTGCTGTTGAATGTGTATGTTCATGTATAATGTAATGTTCAAGTATGCAAATACATGTAAGGACTAAAAAAATTAAACAGAGAAAGCAAAGCACTTGAGTACACATTGTATCAAGGTACATGTACGCTATCCATAAAACCATTGCATATGATTGTGAATCTAAGCCTGGCGTTCTCTCTTTACCAATGCAACAGCATGTGCTGCCAGTGTGACAAAAGTCACCACCTTCAACATGTCAGTTGAGAGCTTGTGCTCTGATTCCAGATGGCCAGACTGCCAACAATTTTTGGGTATATGCATGTGTATTAAAAATCTTCCCAAGTTAGAAATGCCTGTCAGCTGGCAATTTGTGATTTAACTAACAAAAACTCCAGTGTTTAAGACAGAATACAGACAAATATTTCAGTAAAGGTTATATTGTCTAACCACAATAATATATTCATGTATGTAGATCTTGCAAGGTCACCATCATTTTTAATCTTCAATGATAAACAATAAATAATTTACATTTACATGCATTAAGTGACTGCATGTATCATAACTCTACTATGTGCTGTAGGATTGCCAATTTCTAATACATTCATCAGCACTAAGCCTCACAGGTTCATGAAAACAATGTATTTTGTAAGATTACAGAATCCCTACAAGGTTGATCTATTCTCCACAGAGAATGTACAGAAATAACCAGAAAATGTCAATGAAATAATGAGGGGCCTCAATGATATTATTCCATACTGTACATGTCATCGACAGAGATCAAGCAGAAAGAGAAGATTTTTTCGTACATGTACGTGTCGTATCACGGTTGTAGACAAAATCTGGCAAATCCACTTTATACATGTACATGTGTACTGTGGTATATGATGTACACAAATAGCTTTTGATTAAAATGCATATTTGTATATTTATGTACATTTACAGGCTGATGGAAGGCTTAAAAGGTAATTTGTTCTACATGTGTGCATGCATAGCTGTAAAACTTCACGCTTGCACCAATGCCCACAACTGCACAAAGGCCCATGGGCAAGGCAGGCAGGCAGGCTCCAGTGGTTCCCTGAATAGCCAAATTATGTTTCACATGCAGCTGCGTCTCGGCAGGGAAGCAAATGCACACTGTGCACTGTGTGTTTGGGCATGGGTGTGTATGTTTAGTGTGTGGATGTCTGTGTACATGTACCGCGTACATGAATGAATGCATGATCATATACACTGTATGAATACCCAATGGACACATTACAGAGCACTGCATTAGTTACTGGCGGGTGGAGTGCGGAGCAGGAGAAGATGGAATTCACAGCGTGTACATGTACTTCCTCATTATTCCCACTTTTCTGGAGAATGCAACTGATGCATGCAGGACCGGGGCAGATATTGGGCAACAAGTAGAGGGTGACGAGGAAGCAGGAATAATTCTGAGCTTTCGTACTGAAGCAAAGTAAAGGGTCTACCAGACTAGTAACCATTCTACATTTTAAGAAACAGATCAGTTTATCGATGATAAGTGAATTGAAAATGAGTTGTTCCTTTTTCTTTCTCTGACCACATTAGCGTGAATCATGAATGCAGATAAAGACAATAATGTAGAAGTATACATTCTTCTGCATACCAGTATATTTGACTCTAATTGTCTGTACACAAAAATATATCATAAACAAGTCATAACAATGATCATTCTTTCCAAAAAAAATGAAAATGTTCATTCTTTTCCGATGTTGACATGCAACTATTTCTAATCATTTCATTCAATTTTATGTCATTCCTATTCAGAGTGAAGCATTACAATTCATGATTTATTGGGTATTATGATCCCATACTTGTCAAATTTCTTTCTTTCAGTTTACATGTTCATTACCCTATGTGTGGGATCTTGAATCTTACAAGCGTTATGCCATAATTTTATAATTTTGCCTTTCCATGTCTATACAAGTGTAGACAAGATGTTTTTAAGTTTTAAATGAGAATTATTTCTTTTCCTACAATTTCATTTTGAAGCCTTAATGAAAGAACTCATGAAATGTTAATCATTGATATGCATGTACACCGTACATCCACGGTATGTGCAGATGTTTACTCACATAATACATGTTACTGTACCGTAACAAAATGATGCCTCAATAGAAAAGAACATAACGCTTTCATTGAGGTTAATATCTAGGGAAATGTACATTTACATGTACATTTACCAATCAAGCGAAGACGAATCCTTATGACATGTACATGTACTTTCATTCTGCTATGCACTATCAGAAAAAGGATTCAGCAGTCAAGATGTTCTGACAAGCCAGTCCCATCTAAGTCCACATAATTTAAAAGCACTCTATGTTGATCTACAACACGCAATGAGAAAAGGATGGGTGGCTAACAGCCTTCATGTACATGCAGGAGTGCATAAATAGACAAACTAGCCAATCTGCAGAGAGGAGACTATGGGCTGATTACATGGGATACTGTCTACATGTACATGTATGATGTAGGTGTGTACAGCATATATAGATGATTCATGCCCTGCCTCTGTGCTGTACGCATGGCAGCAAACTGTGCCCCATACTGAACATGAGTATGGCACATTCAAGCTGCGTGGTTGAGTTTCAGACGGGCTGGGCAGACAGAGACACTTGATACAGTCTACACTTATACATCTCTAGCCATTATGTAATAAGTGGATTCAAAATTAGTTCAACTTATCATTTACACAATAGCATGTACATTTACCTGTATGTAGTGTACATGTATGTGCTATAGATTCAAGCTTTCCTGTTCTGTTAATATCTGGACAGATATATTTACAACCCAAATAAATGCAATATGTAACAATACACATGGTACTACTTAAATTTCTCTCCTAGTCATCGAGCCAACACGACATGTGTATCTTTGCTTCTATTTCTGCCTGAATAATAATCGAAAGCAGTCAGCATGAACGGAAAAACAATTGCAGTAGTTAGCTTGGTAGACTTGTATGGCCTTCAAATGGTAGTGGACAAATAATCCATCTCATGCTAGCTGTAGACTGATGCAATAAACATATGTCTAATCCACATGCTGTACATATTATCTTGGTAGTCATATGCAGCTTAACCCTGGTTCACATCAACTTCACATCAATTATGATGATGTAAAAAACTGAAGAAAAAAAGAAAGAAATATAATTTAAAACAAATTCTGATGTACACAAGCTAAGGTGTACACTTTCAAAACTGTGTAAATGTAGAGCTAACAGTGCATACATGTGCAGTACATATGGTGAGCATTGCAAACATGTATGGCTAGTGGCCCATTCTCACCGCGGGGCCCTTAATCGACGCACTTGCAAAAATGCATATTAGAACAAAATGGTAAGCGTATCACCGTCGGCACAACGGTTTCTGTCGTGCTACGCAATTACGAGTCAAAAAACGCAAGTTTCATCTAATTATCGTCTTTTGAAATTTTAAGCTTAAAAAAATCACATTCGGTAAATGTCAAAATTATTTGCCGACCAGAAAGTCCTTTTTCTCCAAAATTCCTGCCGCGCACCCGCTCCGCGATCGATTCGGTAGCCGAACGGAGAAGTCAGTGTGATCGTGATGCGCATGTCTTCGGCACTACATCATGCGCGTTCCGAGAAAATGTGATCGAAATGAAGACTCTCGTATTATGGCAGTCTCTTTTTTTCGGACCTCGTTCCATTAAACATCTAGGGTAGCCTTAAAGAAAATAGTCCACTTCAAACGTAAATCACATGAACAAGCAAACTACAAATTTTTTCTTTTTTTTCTTTTTTATTCAAATCACCAAGTCACCATAAAATCGAACACATAATCGATCAGGAATAAGCCCATTGACAATACACGTAAACGGTGCGGCGTTTAAGGGCCACAACTTTATCGTCGACAAATATTGACAGGGTAACAGTTTTGCACTGAAAATACATTTATTCGTAAGTGCTTACTCAAAATGTCTCTGCAATATGATTTTGAAAATATAAAGCATGAAAGTAAGTGTGATTTAGTGTAAGAGTATATCGAAATACGTATTTGTTTTCGTTTCAAATCGTAAGTGCGGCGAGAATGGCCCACCCATCATACAATACAGCAGGAATGATACCATACATGCACATTATACATGTACATGTATGTACACAACAGGAGACATGGGTGGCATTATCATTGTGGCTTCACATCTAACTCTGACCAAAATTCATTTTGAATACTTTTGATAAAATACATTGCATTTGACAAGCAGCTCCACAGAGATACGCGCAGGCTTATATGTCCATTTTGCAATGATTGTTGCACATGAATTTTTAGATTCTAGCGCATCATTGCTGCGGTGACACGCATGATGTATGTACATTCCCAAGGGAATGAGTTTTTATAGGTGTACTGCATGCTAACATGGCTTAGCCAGAGAGGTATTGTCAGCTACCTGGACCCCGATATACATGCAGCATTCTTGCGAATGAAAGTAGCAACAAACGATGAACTACAAAAAAAATCACAAGCTTAAAGTTCCAATCTCACAGAAAGAAAACAGAAAAAGAAAATCAAGAGTGGTATGAATACATTTAAAGAACTAAAACAAAAATAAGACCATTTCATGAGACTTATGCCAAAATTTACATTTCTTACATTATGCATTGTATTGTTTCATCAAACACGGAATTGGAAAAATCAAATGGGGGCCCTGACGGCTTCAGTGGGGCCTGGTTCACTGATCGATCAGACTCTGGCTAATTCCTTTCTTCATTATGCATTTAAAAAAGTCACCCCTTGTCTATCCATCATTTTCTTAAATTCTCATCAGGGAGAAAACAAAACTTACTCACTGGTGTTACTTTTCAAACCTGGTGTCATAATACCAACACACCATGCTGTGTATTATACTCAAAATAATTATTTTGTTTTCTTCACAGGGGGGGCTTAAGGCTATATCGCCCTGAGCTCCAGGGAAATTTGATCACCGATACTCACAGGTCCTCCTGAAGTGCTACTCTGTACCTTAAACAACAACTTCTGTCAGATTTTATGTACATGTACAATCCATTACCTATGTGTACTGGAGTCAACATTCATAATGCAGTTTCATGTTACAGCAGCGGGACATCTCCAAGTGCAAAAATGCATTATAGAATTGCCTAAATTCAATATATCACCATTCTTGTTTACAGGGGACATGTTACATTCTCAGATGTTACAATATCTAAAGTTACAGTGATATAATTTTGACAAATACAAGTTGACAAGATTTCCATGAATCGTTTAAGTTTAAAACCCTCCCAAGACCTAACAGAATACAGCAATTCAATTTGATGTATTAAATTGGTTGGAACATCCAAACTATTTTGACTACCAGTATGGCTTTGCAGCAAACAGAAATCTCAACATAAGTAGGAATTATTACAGAATGGGTAACACTCAACTTTACAAATGTCATCCACAGGCTTTTGTATCATAATGGCTCTAAAATATGCTGCACAATATACCAATTCACGTCACCAGAAGTTGATCAATTCAAACAGCAAAAGGGCTACATGTTTATCCGGGTGCTTTTGCCTATTGCCGACAGTGAGCATTGTGATGACTGGACAAACAAATGTGTCATAGTGATACTTTGGCCTCTCTTCTAAGAAATGGGAGGTCTACTTGCATATGTGTACATGTACACATACTGTAGAAGAAACTACATGTATGCAGCAGAATCACTGCTTGCCTCTTCCAACCACAAACCCGGCAAGGACAGATTATACATGTACATGAAGCCAAAGTTATAGACAGCAAGAGCAGTGATATGCATGTACTGAATATCGGGGTGCACAATGTTCATTTTTTTCTTGCCAACATTATAACAGGTTTGATGGTAACTGCGGTAGAGGAAGATCTCAAATGGGAATGAAATGTTTACCGGTTAATATCTACCCAAGTTCTTTTTACCACTGCATTTTGTCAAAATATGATTTCTATCTGAGAAAATGCTTGAAAAAGTAGGAAGAAATATCAGGAAAAAGCATTCAGTCAAATTCCAATATGATGAAAGAAATCAATATTACATGCAACTTTCGCATGCATTAATTGTACTATTTGATTTCCACACATACTTAAAAGCACAGTGCATACTTAAAAAGTACAGTGTAATGTAAGATAGAGAGAAAAACATTGATGTACTAATAGTTTTGTAAGGATCACAAAAAGTCATGCTTAACTTTACAAATTTTCAGACTTTCACATGTTTCTATACTCCTCAGATAAAAGACATGTTGCATATGATCACGATTTGGTCTGAAGGTTGACAATGAGTGAATGGGTTTTAGAATGTTCGGCGACTTGCTTTAATAGCAATGATGTTAAAAGGGTTTGGTGCCGAACGATGTAAAAAAATTACATGCAGGCTTCCAGTGATTTAAGTTTAACCCCCTGCAAAGCAAATTTAAAAGAGCCCCTGTGAAAATGTATGTTTCACATAGGATCAAAGGCATCAAACTTACAAGTAGCCCCCACAAGCATATCTTATTTTTCCTTCTTAGTAACGAACCCAGAGGCCCCCTCTCATCATAAGATTTTTAAAACTGTTGTCTTTGGCATCCTTCTGTATGAAAAGAGCTTTAAAAATACAAAGACTTCAGTTTTACCTAGGACGTGGCAGTACCAGCAGCCATTTAATTACTGCAGATTTATTGCACTCTCCTGTGAGTCACTAAGATTTCAAGCTTTATACGGGTTTCTCTTTGATCCCATGTTAGATCCTGTCAACTCTCGATAAGTTTTAGCTGGATTTGATGAACAAAATAAGATGCGTAAGTGATTTGGGGTAAAGATACATAGCCTTCATGCTTGAATTGAATTAAGATGTAATACAAGCAATGCATCCATAAAGATTTAACAAAGAAATTTTGTTTCAATAATCAATACTAGATCTGTACACTGCACTAGAAAATGATTGATCTCAAACTTTTCTGCATCAATTTCTATTGCCAAATTGCTCAAATAGTTCATCATCACACACATGTGGCACTACAGAGCACTGCTGTGATCTTCACAAGAGCACGCCATTCAACTCTGTTCTCTTTCAAGTAGGTTACAAAGATCATCCCTCTTCCTCAGTCTCTTCGTCATCAGTCCAAGACACAGGTGGACAGCCTCTTCCATGATTACCTTCTATTGCTCCATGCAATATATCCTCCACCCTGCTATTTTGGGTTACTACATATGTGGCCAAAGAATGATTTTTTTCTCTCCACTACCCCCCTTCTGATGGTTAACTTTTTACCAATTTTATCAAGGACCCATTCATTTGTTCTTTTGTCTCTCAAGAGACACTCAGAACCTTTCTGTAGCACCATATCTCAAAAGCATCTTCTCTTTTTCAATCATTCTTTGTCATTGCCCAAGATTTGCAACCTGAAGTGGCAATAGAGAAGGAAGTTCAAAGAAGCCCAGCTTTGAGGCTAAGTGACAGGCCTCAACTCTTCCATATGTTAGACATGCTCTGCACTGTGGATTTTGCTATTATTAAGCTTATCTCTCTTGAGCTTCCTCCCTTGGTGTTGATTATAGAATCTATATAAATATTCAAAGTGCTTGACCACTTTTGATTTCTTTCCGATCTATTGTAAACTCATCTTTTTGTCTGTATCAATAATCAGTGTTTCATGATTTCTTTGTGTGTAATAGGAGGCCTTTCCCTTCACTTGCCTTCTTAATGTGCTTCAAGAAGTCTACGAGCTCCTTTCTGCTGCTGCAGACAAGGGTAGTGTCATCTCCATACCTACAACTTGTTAACCTTGCACCTTCCAAAATTGTACTCTTCCCTCAAACCCCTCCAGTACTTTTCTCATATCAGAGTAAATGGTAAAAAGGTCTGGGGACAGACAACATGAGAAACAAGTCCAACCACACCCAAATTAATATTTTCATCTAGAAAAGTCGCAAATCTTGTATTCGCTTGTCCTCATTTACAACAGGGCAAATGATGAAAGAACCAGTTCATCAGCGGCACTTGAATGTATGCATGTTTACAAGTAAGCGTGACCTATTGTAAAATCCAGGTAGACACGATGCATTCGTGTATGCATCATATCATTTAGAGCAGCTGCCAGTCATGGAAATTGTTTGGCAGTACCAAATATTGTCTCGAAGAGACATACATGTATATAGCCCTCTTATCACACTTCCTTGGTTTTACACACAAGTCTATTCAGCCTCTGTAGTTATTCATGAATGCAAAATATTTTGCATTCATGAATATATGTTGCATTAGCTCCCTGTATAAAGCACCAGATTAAAGGGAGAGTTCATTCCTATTATAAAAAAAGTTCTTAGTGAACAAGAGAAAATGGACATCCCATAAAGCATCGTTTGAGGAATTTGTGGAATCATTTACTTTGTTTTAGTAGTATACACAATGTTGACTGTACGAATGGAGAACATGAATGTGTGAAAGCTGCAATGGATATATCCAGCATCGGTTAATCAAATTCAAACCAAAGTTAGCAATTTTTCCGTTAGGTTTGTCAAAAAGTTTGTCAAAATGTTCTTCTTTGATTTTACCATATCAATGTTGAAATGAAATGTCTGAAATGTGAATAGCAACAATATTTGAAGTCATATTGTACCTTCACAATATATGGACTCAACATCCATTCAGTATTTTGTAAACATCACATAAATTTTATACCAAAATATTGAGCAACACTACCTCTGATACTACATGCCCTAATAGAGCCAGATACACCCACCATACATTTTGCGCAGTGTATTTTCTTATTCCTCACTGCAAGAAGTGTCCAAATTTGTCTTCTCAAATTTAGAAATTTTAAATGAATACAGAGGCTGATATTAGTGGTTAGTGTACACATTGTAGAGCAATTTAATTTAAAGCAAGGGATCTCTGAAATATGTGTAGCAGAAAAGTATGGTGCGTATATCTGCACCATTACTTCACTTGATATGTGATTTTGGATGCGTTTATCATCTCTTTTCTTGGGTAGAATTAAGGTTTCCAAACGCCTTTCAGGGAGATGATAAACGCAAAGGTGTTTTGATTGTGGGGTTCGGAAAGCCTTTTTGAAACGCACAAATTTGTGCGGTACGGAACGCATTTGAGCCAGAAATGCGTTTCTAGAAGCGAGATAAACGCAAAGCTGTTTTGAAACGACTTCCTACTTCGATAAGCGCGCACGGCATCTGGGCCCCGGAACATAAAGATTTGCAATCAATCGCAAAATGGCAATGGCAAATCAACACCATTATGAGATAAGTTCTTTGTTCAAAAGACTGACCAGTAACCAATCAGAATTCGTCTTTCAAATTTGCAATTGACCCAAAACCTGTATGCCAACCAAAAAAATACACGGGGGCGGCGGGCGAATTCGCCCCGGAAACACCTAAAAGAGCCCCCGAAACTGGCCAAAAATGCAATTTTGTGGGCGACACAAAAATAGGAAATCGCCCCCGTAACATTTGCCACACGACTAGACTACAAGCAGCCAATCCTAGCTTGACGGCCGCGCACTGCACTGCGGCAATTTGCACAGCGAAGATTGAGAGCGCGCAAGCAAACACAGCATGTTTCACCGACTCACTGTACTGCTGAATGCATGCTGTGTGTAGTGCAGTATCCATTGCATGTGGAGCGTTTCTTCCATGCGCGCGCGCCCGATATCTATGGTAAGCCGTTCCCGCCATAATGCGTGCCAAAACCATACGCGTACGTTCTGACTTGCACGCGTATAGTTTTGGCACGCGTTTTGGCGGGAACGGCTTTTCATAGTTTCTTCCATGCGCGCGCGCCCGATACGAATGCATAGGTGCATACCTAGCTAGCTAGGCCTAGGCGCTGGGCTAGACGGCCAGTCGGCCATGCATATGATCGTACGTGTACTGTGTAGTGTATGCAAAGCATACGCGATACATGAATAATGAATACTTCCGTGGGGAGCTTTGAGGTTTGAGAAGAACATGGATAAATTCCTGGTTCGAGCGGAAACAACAGGGGATCAGTATCTAATGACCCGTTCATTAGCGGCACGACTAAAGCAAAGAAGTTTTCGGCTTCCCGTAGAGCCGCTCGAACCAGGAATTTATCCATGTTTTTCTCAAACTTCAAACTAGCTTAAAAACTTCGGCCGTCAAGCTGCTAGTGCTATGCTATGCATGGCATAGTCAGACGTCAGCGACTCAGCTCAGTCAGAGCAGAGAGGTGTAAGGAATGGAGTCAGCACGAAGTGTAATTTATTCCTACAGCGGTCGCGTGCATTGAGATCACAATGGAATATTTGACGCGTTTGGCTCTTTGATCGAGGGAGATCCGCCGCCAAACAAGCATGACAAAATGTAGGATGCATTTTGAGGAATATATATTCTGTATGCGCAAAAGATTTCAGAACCACTTCATGAGCTGAAGTGCATGTGCAGTAGTATTACATCTTATAAAGATACGATTCTGTGAATTTCAGATTATATTGTTGCTTCGTTTTTGTGATAAAAGGAGAATACTGTAGAAAACATGCCAGAGAAATGCCTCCATATCGCACATTTCCGAATCATATTTCCTTAAAAATATCTTGTAAATCGTTTATTGAGTGTTTATTCTTTCATGGAAACAATCTCAATTTCGTGTGCGGAGTTGTCCGGAAAAGTTACGGACCAAATTCTTTCTACAATTTTTTTCAAAATTTCCCTTCGCTCACCCCAAAACTAATTCACAGTGTGTGTAAATAGATCAGCTACGAGCTCCCAGCGAAGGCTGAACGGTTGACATGCTTCTCAAAACAGATTGTCTTTTATTATTCAGAGGAAGGCACTACCTAATCAGAAATACAGCTAATTGTTTAAAACACCTGAATGTCTTGAATTGTTATGAGGCGGCGGACCTCATAGATCAAAGGAAGTCTATCCGTGCGCAGTCCATCCATGATAGGTCCATGGTCAGAGCCAGGGGCATAAACGTAAACATGCACAGTACATACGGTACGGTAAGTACAATTTGGTATAAATCTTGTGATCTAAATTTAAGATTTGATAAATGTTATGTAGATCTAATGTAGTTGAATTTTGAAGATTTTCAATGTCAAGGAATATGAAAAAAAATGAAGACGGCAAACTGTGTTGCCCATGAATGGTCACAACGGGATAGTCACAATAGCTCTCCCGTAGTTACGGCCGCCTTACTAGTCGGCAAACGGGTATGGCAGCTGCTGTGGCATACCAGTTTGCCGACTAGTAAGGCAGCCGTAACTACGGGAGAGTTATTGTTTGATTGTGACTATCCCGTTGTGACCATTTATGGCCGGGCAACACACTTTTTTTTTTCACATTTCTTGACATTGAAAATCTTCAAAGTTTAACTTCATTAGATCTACATAACATTTATCAAGTCTTAATTGCAGATTACAAGATCTATATCAAATTGTACTTACCGTATGCATGTTTGTGCCCCTGGCCCTGGCTAGTCTGACTATGCATGAAAGCCGAAAACTTCTTTGCATTAGTCATATCGCCAATGAAATATTTAACCTGAATCAACTTTTTAATTTGTTAACCCCCCCCCCCCCCCTTTTCGTTTTTTTTTGGGGGGTCAAACCCCCCTCCTCTTTCACCTCCATTTTTTTTTAGTTTTTTTGGCTGAACCCCCCCCCCCCCCCCCCCCCACTAACTAAGAGCACTGTTTGAGACTTGACGGAATGGAGAAATTTGTGAAGGAAAACACTAGGCCTGAGTCGAATCGATTATTAAGCCGGTGTTCGATCGAAGAAGTCGAACTCCGATTTCGTTTTGATGAATTCGATGCATCGATGAAATTACCAAATTGACTAGAAAACACAAAATCTTTTGTTTGATAGTCCTGTTATACACAATTTATCTTCATATTTTCACAATCTTAATTTGCTTACTTGGTTCCTACTCTCTTTTGTGAGTTTTGCAGGTAACGCATCAAGAGAATGAACAGGTCGCTTGATGATCAAGCAGCTACTACCTACTTGGATTTGATTCGTTCACTATTATATACAGCGCAACGCCACAACAAACAATTGTCCATAGACTTTGTACAACGGATAGCATCGTGTGTTGTGAAAACCCGGAAATACAGTGGCAATCGTGCGTAAGGCTCATTTGCATACACGCTGCCAACGTACAGACTAATAGAGCGTCTCCGTACAGCGATTCGGAGACCACTGATTGGTGCATCGCGTAGATCACGTCATAACCACGTGGTCGCCAAAATAGTGATAACGATATCCGGTCACGTTGTCCGAAACCCGGAAGCGATTTTTCGACGCATTAGGGTTACGGGAAAAAAAAATCGCAACCCGGAAGCTGATTGACTTTCTGCCCGTTGCAATACACTCTACAGATTCCAACCTACATACATGTATACGATGCCATATTGACGCTAATTTGTAAGATTTTGACGGAAAAACAAGAAGTAATCGAAATTCGCTTACATGTGCAGTATTGGTGAGAAAATAGATTCTCCGAGAATACCTTTCATAATTCATATAAAATAAAGGAAAGTGAAATTCTAGGTCGATTTTGGTACGAGGTGATAGAGAATTGCACGCTTGTTTTGGTGGAATACTATGTGGGGAAATGGAAGGATTGCACTGCGTATGCTTACTATATTTTCATTCATAAATTGGCTCTTGGCAGTGGCTGGGTGACGTCATGTATCGATGCATCGATGTTCGATCGGCGCAAAGCCATCGAACACCGGTTTCTGAAAAAATCGATATGACTCAGGCTTAGAAAACACTCCCCAACCCCCCCCCCCCCATGCTCATCAACTTCTCGTAACCCCCCCCCCTTACAAAAATCCTGTGTATGCGCCTGACACAAACACACACACACACACACACACACACACACAAAAAAAAAAAAAAAACGCAAACAAAACCGTGAAATAGCTCCAGAAATTGTAGCCCTGGAAAGTGGAAAAAGAGCCCTGGAAAATGAAAAAGTAGCCCTGGAAAATTTTTAAGTTTCTCCAAAAAGAGCCCTGGAAAGAAAAAAAGTAATTTTTTGGTTGCTGTATGCTACGGGGCCCAGATCTCCTTCCTCGGTTAAACGGCGCAGTACAGCTGCGCAGTGACAAGGCCAGTTTTAAACTGGGCGATATGAGTTGCTAAACGCAACATTATTTTAAACACGTTCGTAAAGGCCTTTTGATATTGGGTATTGAAAGGCGTTTCAAATTCTGGAAAGATGATAAACACGGCCTTTAACAGAGCCAATATACTATCTGAATCAAGGTCGAGTAACCTGACACAGATTCGGTCACTGTCATGGTTCAATCACCCCAACGTTGTTCTTTGATGAAGGAAATCGAAAGAACACACATAAACCAATATACATGTAGTGCCAATATAGCACAGTCACATATAACACTGTACAAAACTCAACATAAAAATTATATCCGCACCACACAATATAACTATTGTGCGATTCTCAGTTGAGAAAAGAGGGTTTACCAATTTACCAAGTACACTGCAGCTCAAAGGAATATAGGGAAAGGGAAAGGGAAGAGGTCTCAGTTTTAAACCACGGTATATTTTGTCCAGTTCAGCATTACACATGATGCTTTAGCCTAAAAAGCATTATGTTTCATGCTGAACTGGACAAAATATACTGCGGTTTAAAACTGCGGGTCCTTCCCTTTCCCTTTCCCTATGCTAATTCCTTTGAGCTGAAGTGTATATATTCTTTCCAAGTTTTGGGTGAGTATCAAGTTTCTGTTACAATTTGAACAGATGATATTGCACAGCTAGCAATCTGTACTGTACTTCTTATCCTACGAAAAAACACTTCTTGGGTCCACAGCATACACTGCCATCCATGATTTGGTCTCAACAAGAACTCATGTTGTCCTCCTATAGTTACAGCCATGTAACACATCAGCGATATGCTATGCCATTTCAGCGCCCTTTCATGTGCATGCACATTGAAGAACCCATTCATCAACAAGTTGACTGAATCATGGTTGTGTGCGTGACAAAAGGCGAGCGATACCGGATCATGCAGTAAAACAAAGGTTTCAGGATCAGTATCATTTCAGTATCCATGGTTTCTAAGTATGCCTCTAGCTGAATCATGGGCAGTTTATTCTGTAGATAAGGTCCTTCCCTCAACCTAAAAACATTATAAACTAAAATCTTGAGTCATCATTTTGCAGAATTTAACACATTTTTCACAACTGCCCATATTAGATGCACAATTTTTATTTGAAATTTTTCTGTTGACCCCTGCTTATTCAGATTACCACATCTGTGACAGTATCGTCAACTATAGTCTATACAGTATACATACTGAAAGTAAATATTGTGTTTGGTTTGATAAACTTCAGAAGCGCTCACAGTGAACATTGAACACTAGCTCGCTCTACGCCGGACCCCACGCCTTCTGCATGGGTTCTACACTGAACTATTGAAAATAGCCTCATCGGATTTGGGTTTGTAAGCTATTGTATAAAGGAAAACGGCCGAGTAGAAATAACAAAAATTTACTTACTAAGCTGCTATCATCCTTTAGGAACTGGGACACCTATTTAAACTTTCTTGTCCAGGTTGCTTTCTGTGTCAAAATCAGTGATTTAGACAGGAAGTGTGGATTTTTGTAAATTAACTTTTGCCGACTACAAAACAATCTCATCCACTAGCGAAATCATGCCCCGTACAAAAGGTATATGGTCGCCTGATATCGACAGCGCATGCAATGTTTCAAAACATTGCAACTGCTTTCAATATCAAGCCCCATAAAACATGTATACGGGCGCCTGAATATTGAAAGCAGAGGCCATTTCATGAAGCCGGCGAAAATTTACATGCGAAAATCCACACTTCTTGTCTAAATCACTGATTTTGACACAGAAAGCAACCTGGACAATAAATTTTGAATAGGCATCCCAGTTCCTAAAGGATGATAGCAGCTTGGTAAGTACATTTTTGTTATTTGTATATTTCTACTCAACCATTTTCCTAAACCAACCCAAATCATCAAAGCTGTTTTCACTGCTCCAGTATATTGGCCTGCATGTTGATGATATGTGCAATGGCAGGTCAGAAATGTTTTACAAGCACATGCATGCATAGCCCTGGGACTGCTCCCGCGCAGCGGGAGCGTCCTGAGGGCTTGCCACCAATTTCCTTGCATGTCTGGTCCGACTACTGAGAAATCAACCCGTGCACATGAAGGAATTACTTATTTCAAGTACATCTATCACATATAAATGGCTAAATGTATTGAATGTATACCTGAGCTATAAAATTGTTTGAAAATGCTAAGCAACGTTACATATTTCCTCTTCACATATGATCATGAACTTTGTAACAAATACGGTCCGCCGAGGCTGCCATCTTGGCTGCTTCAAAAACGCATACTGTAAAGGGGAACTGGCGCATGCGCATAAGTTTTGCATCGCAGCTGCTGTCATGCGATTCTGAACCACATTAGGTTGAAAAACAATTTTTAAAAATGCAACATGGGTTAAATTCATCTTCAAACCAACCACAAAATTATTCAGGTATATATTTTGCGTAAATGTGTGCAATAGATTTGAGATTTGAGTTACAGAATTGATGAAACCAACTAATATAATCACTGCTAATCTCGACTTCCTTGCTTCAAAGCTCCGTGCTCCGCAGGCCGCTCACTGCGTGAGCGGGCTGGTCGCAGTATGCATGCATTGCAACTTTTCAAGTTATTTTCTCCATCAAAAACAATATGGTCTAACTCTAAATATCTAATAAACGTGTGATTCTTATTCACAACTTTCATCTTTCATTTCCTGGCAATCCTGGCCGTACAATAGGGGACCAGGCAGTATCACCCGTGTATATATAGCCCCGGGACTGCTCCCGCGCAGCGGGAGCGTCCTGAGGGCTCGCCACTAATTTCCCTGCATGTCTGGTCCGACTACTGAGAAATCAACCCATGCACATGGATAAATTACTCATTTCAAGTACATTTATCACATATAAATGGCCAAATGTAATGAATGTATACCTGAGCTATAAAATTGTTTGAAATGCTAAGCAACGTTATAGTTCCTCTTCACATATGATCATGATCTTTGTAACAAATACGGTTCGCCGAGGCTGCCATCTTGGCTGCTTCAAAAACGTATACGAGAACTGGCGATGCGCATTAAGTTTTGCATTGCAGCTGCTATCGTGCGATTCTGAACCACTTTAGGTTGAAAACAATTTTTAAAAATGCAACATGGATTAAATTCATCTTCAAACCAACTACGGAATTATTGAGGTATATATTTTACGTAAATATGTGCAATGGATTTGAGATTTGAGTTACAGAATTGCTGAAACCAACTAATAAAATCACTGCTAATCTCAACTTCCTTACTTCAAACCTCCGTGCTACGCAGCCCGCTCACTGCGTGAGCGGGCTGGTCGCAGTAACCATGTATAATGCACGCAAATGGGAAGTTTTCATCATCACATTTCCATTGACAAAATGTGTTTGCCGTGAAAGCAAAGACTTTCAGCTTCAACTTTCAAGTTTTGGAACAGTGCCTATGATTTGGGTCCTGTTTTTTTGCCTAAGGGATATTGGCCACAGGGCCTGGATGGGCACTGCCACCAACAAGAAAGAGTTATGTCAAGTGGAATGAACTGTCAACGAACAGCAACGAACTAGGTTAAGCCTAATTTTGACACAGGCAGCCAAATCTTCACATTCAGTATTTCAGTAGATTCTTCTGGTTAAATGTCAAGTTCGTATATTGAATAGGTGTGCCTCAAGGCTAAACACGTCTTGCGATGAAACTTCAGAACAAATAGGGCCTTGTTAGTGTTATTACGATCTCCCCGGTTGCATTCATAATCTGCACGCAAACATAGCTTCGTTATGCTCCATAGGTCTAACGTTACAACGGCACTGCGTACGCTACAGACATTTGGCGTACCTTGGAGATAACGGTAAATTATCGTCACGGACAGAATCGCAAGTACAAGATGTATTCCAATTATTAAGAATTTATATTTACCATCATATCTTTCAGCTTGCTCGGCTAGCTTAGCCATATACACGTTTTCTTCTCGTGTAGTTCCCATGTTGGATGGTGTAAATGTGATACGGATTCGAAAGGATTGAAGTTGAAAATTTTATCCCAATCTCCAGGCGAAAAAATGGCTGCACGTACGTACAACACCCGCGCTATCGGTAATCGATCACGTAGTTCCGGCTTTCAATCTAGTATCGATATAAGAGTAATGTAACTTACTTGGGCGTCATGGCACAAACTGATATTATAATTACTGTGCCTGACTCATGCTTAGCTCGCTGAGAAAGTCTGTTAGTCTGATATTACCGTGATAAAACATCGAAAATCATACGAAATTAGTTAAACTATATATTCGAATACGTCTACCTCTACAACCCTTGGTGAAGGCCGGAGGGAAGCGTGGGAGGGGAAAGGGTGGGGGGGGGGGGGGGGGGCGGGGTGAGGCGATGAACACAACAAGATTATGGCGCTCCTGTTCTAATACTGTAATCAGCGTCAACTACTCGTTATTTTCGTTGTTTTGTATTAGATATTTGCGATATTATGTGGATAAGGGTCTTTCAGTGATTAACCACTTTTCTTTGGAGACCCTGGATAAAGGAATTTTCACAATCATGAAACATCCACCATGATATTGAACATCTAACAATAATCCATATACCAATTGCCAAATAACATTAACAATATATTACATCAACATAAAATATAAAATAATATTAGCAAGTGTCACTTAAAAATACTATGATCATAATGGCTGAATCATATTGGTCTCACACACATCTCCTTCATATACCACTACTGCTATTACTACATGTATTACCACTACTACTACTACTACTACTACTACTACTACTACTACTACTACTACTTCGACTATACTCTTCCTACTAATGCTACTTCTACTACTTTTACTTCTGCTACTACTACTATTACTACTCCTATACTTCTTCTTCTACTACTGCTGCTTCTCTCACTACTACTACTACTACTTGGATTACTACTACTACTTCTACATTATTACTTATTTTACTTTTGTATGACTCCAGTGCTATTACTATCATTTATCTCCGTGACGTGCACTTGTCTACTCCTAGAGCGACATTATCCCTGCAGTAGAACCAAGGCTACTTTATGATAATCCTTGGTAAAACCACACGTGATTCATTGTTTGTGTTGCGGTCAAGCAGTGGTCTTATTGCCACACAACGACGAGCCCTAATATCGTTTGCCACAGATTAAATACATTTTAGCGAGAATTATTGTATTTAATCGAGGGATAATGAAGCAGATATAAAGAACCCACACCGTTTTTGTTTAATTATTTTTTTTGCGAGTAAATGTACATGCACCAGGGGCATAGGTGTGTATGTGTATTTTTGTATTGATATATTTGTTATCACTATCATTCGCAATTGTTTTTATCTCTTCATTCTTTATTCTAATTTGTTGGGGGGGGGGGGGGGGGCGTGGGACGCGCCTTCTATTTCAAAGCGAGTGCTTTATTTCCACCCGGCACCCGATCTGTCCTTTTTCAGTTCAAATTTCCGGGATTAGTACCGCTGGCATAGAACTACGCATCAAGAGATGAAGGAATGTGATGATGACATGATGTCCATGCCCCCCCCCCCCCCCCCACACACCTCGCATATTGATGATTGCTTCAACATTATATGGGTAGTTTTTCCCAGTCAGTATGGACCAATGATCCCATGGTAGTAGTTTTCAAATCAAAATGACACTGAGAGCAAGGTGTGGCTCAATTGTTATTACTTCCCAAATTTATTACTAGCGCAGTGATACAAATGACAAAACATAAAATACACCAGGGCCCCGTTGCATAAAACTTACCATCAATGGTAACTCTGTTATCAATGGTAACTACTATGGTAACATCGCTCAACAGCCAATCAAATTCATGGTTTCCATAGAAGTTGATATTGGAAGCAAAGTTACCATTAATGGTAAGTTCTATGCAACAGGGCCCAGTACAAGTATTAATCTCTGTCTCTCTATCTATAT
Source organism: Arbacia lixula (assembly GCA_963669155.1). Classification (NCBI taxonomy): domain Eukaryota; kingdom Metazoa; phylum Echinodermata; class Echinoidea; order Arbacioida; family Arbaciidae; genus Arbacia; species Arbacia lixula. The sequence continues at coordinate 23,795,920 of OZ022583.1, read as the reverse complement.
TTCCCCACCTCTCTCTCTCTCTCTCTCTATAGGTCTGCATTAATATACATGTTGTGAATAGAACAACACAATATTTTGCAAATTATTATATTTAGCATATGATATCTATATAAAAAGTGTCGTATTTGTGTCATGGGTGTGCGTGTGTGTGTGTGTGTGTGTGTGTGTGTGTGTGCGTGCGTGTGTGTGTGTGTGTGTGTATGTGTGTACGTATTGTGTGTACCGTATTGTGTGTATGTTTTTGTGTAGGTTAGAGAGAGGGAGAAAGAGAAAGAGAGAGAGGGTGTGTATGTGTGTTCCTGTGTATGTTAGAGAGAGACAGAGAAAGAAAAAAAGGAGATGATTATATATAATAACGTTTTGTATTAGCAACATATTTGTAGAGGCTTATACAGAAGAAAAACGTGTCCGCTTTAAGACTTAACCTTCTGAGACCCATAGGAAATACTCTCTGTTGTAATTGCCATGGAAATAGCATTGCCCAGTATTGAGAGGGTTGATATATATATCTGATGCAGAGTACAGTATATCGAAATCCTGGATGATTTTACTACCATGACTACCAAATGACAAAATGCATTACACAGGCATTTCATTGCATAAAGTCTGTCATGGTATGTGCAAAAAAATACGACCTTGTTACCGCGTTGTCGAGTTGCACCATTCACCTATTTAAACTACCGGTGGTGGGATTTCCTGGTTTCGGAATATCTTCCTTTCTCAGGAAGTACGTAGTTTCTATCCTGCTGACCAGTGTACAACTATCTATTACACAGGCGTGACATATCAGATTCATACAGAGAAGTATCAGCCTACACTTGTAGCTCTATGGATCGTGTGCAGCTGTGTATGAGATAATGCCTGTTTAGTACTGGGAACGTCTCATACGTAATTACAGGGGAAGAATGCAATTAATATTCAGTGATTCAATGAGCGGCTCTCTGACGTTGTGTGTTGATCGATTAACAAGTCAATAATATATGAACATTTATTTCTTCCTTCAAAATCATATTTTCCACATAAACTTAACTAATTTATATTGATATAATCGCGCAATGAGACACCTTAATGCGACATTTACAATAGCTTGAAGTGGATATGCCGTGAACACAAGACGAGAGATGAATCAATCTGTGAGCAGATTAAAATGAGAAGAAAAGAACACAAGTGTTTACGGGTCAAAGCGTTGGAAGACGTATTCATGAACTTACGCGCCACTGAGGTAATTTTTGCATTAGCAATGCACGTTATTTCCACATAATCAGTACTTTATCTGGAAGAGATAGGGCTAAAGGAAAAAGCAAATTACAAGGAGGAAAAACATTAAACGAATCACAGAAATGTGAGTGTGTTTAAGAAGGGATATAGTGGAGAAGGTATGGAGGGTGTGAAGCATCGAATGCGCGGAAGTATCGAAATAAATTAGACCATAATTATGCAGGGGAAACTAATATTCGGTATTGAATGATTGTCATATTTCTCTTATAAGGCTCAAAAGACCACGACATAATGTTATATTGCGTGTATACCGTGTCTGCTGTCATTATACTCAGAGGATTTTTCTTGTCATACGTCGAAACCGAAACAAAATCTTCTCATCATGAGGTCAAACATGCAGTTCTTGATTTTGAAACGCCTAAAACTTCCTCAAACACCGACAAATATTGATATGTATACATGCTCCTGCAATGATGATTTGTGCACCATTTGATCCAGAAATTATTTCATATTCTATAAAGAAAATAATGACTCTCCGGGGTTTTAACTATATTTTGCGTTTGAGAAAATATTTGGTGTTGCTAAAGACATATGCAAATAATTCATATTTTCATGCTCCAATATTTGATAATAGGTCTATGAAGGTAGATTTCAAAGTGAGCATCCCTCGTTAACGCTTTTAGATAATTCATTAATGTCAAAAGGAAACCGTAAACCATGCTAAAAGCAGAATGGTAATTATTTTAAAAAGTGGAGGTGCGATATCTAAATTATATCTTATGAGACTTCGAGTCTTATGATACTGTATTCGCTGCCTGAGTATTCCCTTCATTATTTACATTACTGTTTGTGGATCTTGTTCTTTGTTGCATTTAGGCAATTGTTGTTTTATCATTCATTTATAAATCGTCAGGTTTTTGTGCAATAAAACATGTATAGAAAAGCAAACTACTGACATGACTCATACATTAGGCAAAACTACTTTCAACCAGAAGTAAGAGACTACCTGGTCAGCTTTTAATGTCGTATTATGGAATACTAACGTCTCACCCAAAAGCAGTTGAAACAATGGTAATACTTATTAATCAATTGGCAGAAAGGTAATATGCCAGCAAGTTTCCGAAAATGACTGTATTATTATGCAGGTCCATAAAGCCCGTAAAAACAGGTTATAAATCGTGTAGCTGCGCGGTCTGTGGTTAAGAACAATGGAATCATTCTCAATTAATGATCGCTATGTCAGGCGAGTGTTGATATGAAAAGCGCTATAACGAGAACTGGTCACATTTTACTGGGTTCAGTGTGTAAATATGATTTTATTCAGAAGTTCATAACTGCAGAGGGTGAACTTTTTCATCGCATCAATCGAGCACGTTATGACGCCAACGTGCCAATATGTTGCTGTTCAAGAGGAGTGTAGCAAACAGCAATTGGGTGACTTGTTTCCTTGAAAAGATTTAAACAAATCAAACTACATGTATAAGTAACTTTAATTGTTTATAAGAAGTAATCAGAAGCCGTGTATCGCCGTTGTTATCTTTATTGTAATCATGGCAATTGATGTTCGTCATTAATTTTATCAACTATCAAGTTTGAACAATGCATATCGCTTTTTTCTAATATCAAGTGTATGAGAGTGCACGTCATTCCTGTAATATGAAACGTGAAAAATAAAAATTCATGTAATGTAACAACATATCATACTTCCTTATTATGTAAAGCTTAATAAAAGTTACGCAACAGAGAGAGAGAGAGAAAGTGTGTGTGTGTGTGTGTGTGTGTGTGTGTGTGTGTGTGTGTGTGTGGTGGGTGTGTGTGTGTGTGTCCGGCACATTTTAAGCATCTTTTTTTTTCGTATCATTCTGGTAAATAAATACAAAAAGAATTTCGTGAAGATGTTGTGAGCTAACGTGTAGGTGTTCAAAAACAACAAGTCACGTGTGTGTGTATGAGAGAGTGTGAGATACGATGAGGGGCGATCGGAAAGGGGTGGCGAGGGCTGATGGGGTAGAAAGGGGGTCAGAAGAGATTGGACTTTAACAAAACAATAAACAAAAACACATCATATAAAGGAATAGATATACACTGGTAGAAATATATGTGTATGAATTATCATGGTTGATGCACTTAATAACGAAGCTTTACCGTTAGCACAAAGATGATCTGGGAAGGGGACCTTCATAAAAAAGACAATTGATTCCAAAATAGCAACAAGAATAATTCATATTCCGAACGACACTTTCACGAAACACAGAATAAATACTCGGAGAGAAATGTATGCAACGGTTCGCTGCCAGCGCGTGGAGACATAAGTTTTGAGGAGAGATTATGGGCGTGTGTGGGGATCAATGGTATTTGGCGCATTCCTCTTGTGTTTGTATTATATATTTCTACGTCTGAAAATGGAATGGACGTTTTCAACTCGAATTGTGTACCGGTACTGTGTTGTACTATTCACAGACATACGCGCAAGTAAACTGACATGAAACTGGGTGAAATGACTTGTCGTGTCCCTCGCTGACATGATATGCAGGTACCTGTTACTTATTCGATTTTTTGATGGAAATATGCATAAACCGGTGTTTGTTTTCTTTGTCAAGATTACGCAAGTTAGAGTAATCAATTTGGACGTTATACACCTATATATTTACCGGTAATACATCTAATATAATATGAAAGCACGATAGCCATGTGGGCAATGATTAAAACGACGGGTGCACATAGTCACTTACGACAGTCAGATTCCTTATTAAAAAATAGTCCTTACTGCCTATCACACAATGTTTGAGTTTGGAAGAAAAACAATTTATTGAAGTATAACAAAGCTGGATCCTTTTAACAATGGTAGTGATGGTATAGGTGGTGTGTCTGTGTGTGTTTATGTATATCATTATGTGTGTACGTGTTGGTGTGGGGTATATGTGAATGAACTGTATAGGGGTGTTTTTATGTGGGAGTGTATGCGTGTGTGTGTGTGTTCACGTGTGTGTATGTGTATTATGTGTGTATATGTGTTTGTGTATGTTTGTGTGTGTGTTTGTGTTTGTGTATGCACGTGTGCACATGGTTGTGTCCATAATTGTAGTTATGTGTGTTGGTCTGTCTGTCTATCTGTCTGTCTGCCTGTCTGTCTGTCTGTCTGTCTGTATGTATGTTTGTATGTATGTCAAGCCCGTGACACGGTCCTATCCCACAGAGGATGGGTGGTGTAGCCATTAATTTCCGGCCATTCTTCGTCAGAGAGAGCAGACCATCGCATCACAACCATGCCATTCAGCACGAGTAAAGGCCACCACACATGGTACGATCCGATCAGTTGTACAATCCGATCAGTTGTATACGACTCTGCGACTGGCTGAACCGCAGGACCCGGTCATAAGATTTGTGCAAGTACGTGACGTCACATTTCTAGTCGTACTACAGAATCATGGGGAAATTGTTCCATGTGCGGCAGCATTAAAAGAGAGGCGTTCGTGACTGATTAGTGGACGCACGCCTACTTCTGGTCCCAAAAGAATGGTTTCCGTCAAAACAATGAATTATCCTCAGACAATAATGATAACCCTCCCAGTACTAAACCAGGAAAAGCCGATTGACTTATTTCACAATGCCATGCGCCTAAGTCACTGAGATGCTTAAACGATGGGGGCACGAATATTGTGCTAACACAGCTGCATAATATGTATTGCAACTCTTGCATATAAACACGGGAACAGAAGTGTTATTCGATGAGAACAGTGTTTAAATAGACCATATTGTAGCCAAAATACATGTACACAGACCTCATCATCAGTTATTATAGGCATGTATCAAAGTGTTGCGTAACTCTTCAATAATATCATTATGTGCATTTATTCGCAATTTATACTCACAAAAACCCATTTTTGTCTGACGAAGAACGGGGTGATTATGTCGATTGCAGTCACGTAAGCCAACTATATATATATTTTTTTTCATTTCCCCTTCAATGCGTTGCGATATTTCTTAATTTTGTTTCCAATTCAAAAGCCCAACTAAAGATTTCGTTTTTCTTTAAAAATGCGCTAGTAATGAATGGGTTAATCACGTAGTGATCCGAATCAACACAGAACAATGGTCAGTGGAAGTTTGACGGGGGTAATAATAAGGAGGTTATGAAGTTATGTCTTGTAGAAGTATAATAACCCTGCGAGCTTGAATTATTAAGTCACACACATGTGTATATAGAACGAGTGTGCCATTTGTTTGTGTTAGTTAAATTATGTTAAACGAGATAATGGGCTGGAGTAGGTACTCGCCAATGCGTGATTTCATACCTAGGGGTGCGTTTATCCAAAGCGGATAAACATGACTGTTATCCAATTTTTCTCAATTTTTTTTTGAGCAAACTTTATCAGTATATATATCCCACTTTTCCATTTTTTTTTATACAGAAATGGACTTTTCGGTGAGCGTTTGTTCTCCTGAGCATGCTAAGGTCAATCAGGGGCAGAGCGTTATTATTTGTTTATTAGGGTGGGATGGAGAGGGGTGGGGTGGAGAGGGGTGGGGTGCGGTGGTAGAATGGAGGACCGGGGCTAATGCCCCCTAAGGCTGGCCGCTGCAGCAGCGAGGACTATATATGGGGAATCCATTTGTTCTTACCTTCATATCTTTCAGTCATCTCGGCCAGTTTGGCAGTCTCGACTATCTCCCATCGAGCCGGGTCCCTCATAAAAGACCTCTCCGACTCAGACATGGCGGAGAGATCCTCCCCCTTGGTCTTAGTGTCATCCATCTGCTCCGGAGACGTCATGGTTATCGATCCCTTCAACAGGAGTAATCCAAACTCAGAGGAAGACGAGATACAGCAGCGACAACTATCCACACGATCGACAACCACACCGACTATTGTACAAGCCTATAATATAGTAAGGGCGTATGCACGATTGTTACACTCATATAAACTATTATACCACTAAGCGCACTGGCCGACATGGGATATCCGGCAGACCGGTGTGAACTTCAACGTATCAGTGACTGTACATTTTACATGTAGTTGATCTGTTCTACCATTTAGCTCAAACCCCAACGCTTCCGACGCAATCAAGCAAGCCACTACCATTATTTCGTATACGACAATTGTTGAATTCGAAACTAACATGAAAAGAATTATGGAGTTGTTGAGGGGGGGGGGGGGGGGGGTTGTGATTACCAAGCGTATACGCATTGCTGCTAACCACGACACACGAAAGCACACACTACTGCAGGGAAAGCAACTGGTTCAGATGTGCATAGAAAATACCAATGTATGCGATTTTTTTCGTCCATTTTAGAGCGGTGTGTGAGCTTGATGAGTGAATATATATAGAGAGAAGAATGCACCGTATATGCATGAGTGCAGAAAATTCTTAGATCACACACGGTACACAGACAGGGTCAACTTATCATAAAGAAAATCATTTTTTGTGAGAAGTTTTTGTAAAGAGATTTGAACTGATGAACTAACAGCAAACTGCAGAATGTTGTTGTGTTGCCTTATGTTCAAAGAAGTCTAGACTGTCTACAGGTGCCTTACCACATTCAGTACTATTGCCACGGGTTGTGTAATAAGTTAATAGAGTTTTCAAGGCTTGGTACTGTGAGAGTTAACTCCTTCTCTGCCAGACTTCGTACTATGGGAGAAGACTGTGTATTACCAGTCCGAAACAATTCCTCAATAGTGCACAAAGCGTTAAAATACTTCATGGGGTTGGTTGCCTACTAACTCATGTGATCCTTCCCTCCGCAGGAACTCTAGCAGCTACAGACCCGCAATCACATCCCCCCCCCCCTCCCCATCCCCGCCCCAACCACCTATCCATTAGCCCCTCTCCCTGTCACCAGATTTATGAACCTTATCGTAGAGGTAGAGATAGTGGGGGCAGGGGGCGGGGGGGGGATATAAAACCGAAAGTGACTGTGTGTGGGGTGGGGGGTATTATTTTAAGCAAGGTAAAGATTAAACATTTCGCAAAGTACTCCACTCGGCGACTGTTAATTGTTTTCTTTAATCAATTTAGACAACCACGAGAAAAACCGTTTGCTGAGTTTTTTTTTACTCAATTCCCTTAAAGGGAGATAGATTTCGATTAATTCACGACGATTAAAGTAAATAGGCTCCTGACTTTCTCGGATCTTTTCTCGGATTTTTCGTAGAGTGAATGACCATAAACCGTGCAATTTTGATACGGTTGGGCACGAAAACATGCTTCCATGTAAGTTTGGTATAAATTACAATTTTATTCGGACAACGAATCAGCATTGAGCACTCGATATCTCGCACCAACATTCGCACAAACACATTGCTCCCATGTCGTCCGCACTGTGCGGTTTATCCCTTGGTGGCATTGCTGGCGTCTAAATTTAGGTCACGTGATATGGAAGAAACGTGATTGGTCAAAGATTCGGCGATCTGTTACAAAGTGAGATGATGCAAAAGGAATTGTTTTAGACCTGGGCAAATATTGATACGTGTGTGTTATTTATCGATTTTATTATGTACACAGACACACAGAGTCATGATACACAAACATACGCACACACACACACACACATACACATACGCACTTTTTTGTGTATTGATTTTATTATATACACACACGTTTTTATAAACATGTACACACACACACACATACACACATACACACACACACCTACACACACACACACACACACACACACACACACACACACACACACACACACACATCCATTAACATAAACACGCCTTTCTTCATACACTTCTCCTCTTCGCCTTCTTCATATTACTGTATTTCTTCCCCCCCCCCCCTTCTTTTTAACCTAATTCCGTTTTCTTTCTCTTCTCCTTCTTTCTATTTCTTTCTTCTATTTTTCCCCTTCTTCCTTTTCTTCTACTTTATATTTCTACTCGTCATCATGGTTCGTCTTCGTTTTCATTCACACGAACACAACATGTCCTGTTACAAAGACGAATCCTTTGACCCAATTTTCTGTCTGGAACACAAAGGATTAAAGGGAAAGGTGAGTGCGTCGCGATGGTGATGATTGAAAGCTATCGTAGTCAATGTCTTGTCATTTCTCTTTTCAAAATGATATGTTTCTATCATTGTACATAGAATGATACTGTAAAAGAAATGTTCATGTCATTGTCGTCGTCGGCGTCGTCGTCGTCGTCAAAGTTTTTGATCGTAAGCCCGTTGGATCAGCTGAGCTGTGTTGATATTTGGTGCTAACCACTTTCTCAGGTTGTTCACCAGGCTCATCCGATGGCAACCCCTGCTTTTCTTTCCGTCTAGCTACCCTGTTGTTGCAAGATGTCCTAACTTTCAATTTCGCATGATGTGGCTGAAGAAATTACTTTGACGTTTCATGATGGTTGTTAGTAACTTGTGATTGTGCACGAAAAAATACAGAATTATCGCACCTTATCTTGTCTTATTCTTAGCGTTTTAATGCATAACTTTGAACAATAGCAATTCGCACATGGCTTCCCACGGCAATTTGGTAGAAAATGGGACAAATATACACAGCTCAGTGAAAAGTGTAGTCCTGAAAGTGGTGCAGTAACAACAGGGGCGCGAATGTTACTGTGTGCTTCAAAAATACCTGGGTGATGGTAGACGGAAATGTATACTGAATGTAGAAATGGATTTGCTGCTGTTTTTTTGGTGTGTATGCGTGTGTGTGTGTGTGTGTGTGTGTGTGTGTGTAAGTGTGTGTGTGTGTGTGTTTCGGGGGGGGGGGGGGGTAACCTCAATGCTTCACACTTCATACGGATAAGTTTAGATGTACCAACCGTTGTTCATACAGTTACACCTGCCGGCAATAAAGACCACCTATTTTGTAAAGATAGATCAACTTCAAATCATTCGGAGCAGTTTTCATGTCATTGCGCCTGTCTATAAATTAAGCCTTTTTCTTTGGGATGTTTTGACCAATGATGTTTAAGTTACGTGGAGCACCCTCAGCCGCTAAATTCACGCAAATTAATTGTACTTTTCTTCTAGTCACAAAGGAATGCTTTACAAAAAGTTTCAGCTGCCAGTCATGATTATTAAGTGTGATTCAAACCTTGTTCAGAGGATGGATATCCATTTAAAAAAAAAAAAAATTGTTTTCACTGTATTCGTGTGCCATGTGCTATGATTTTGTGTGCGTGGGGGAGAGTCGAGTGTGCGTTTTGTATGTCTGCAATGAGGGGGAAGGTGGGGGGGGGGGGGGCAGGCATAAAACAACCCATCTCTGGCGATGCCTGTCATGCCTGTGGTCAGCAAGTATACCTCGTGACGTCTTGCTTACATACCATCCCTGCTATTCACTGCCAAAAGCGCTGTGGAATTCAGATGAGTTACTTTCTGTTTTCGTGTCTTTCCATACCAAGTATGTTAAACTCTTATGTGAAGTACCATCAACGGTTTAACGCAGATTCACTGTACTCGTCTTCTCGTCACAAAAATGCTTTACAAAGAGTATTTCTTCGAATCCGCTGGTTATGTTTTGCCTGGATTTGGCGTACAGTATAAACAAAAAAGGCAGAAGAATTTCGGGAAATATCCTTACGCTCTATACATGTAATACCTACAATGCATCTATAAAGATTCAGTCGAGGAATATTGTTACAAAAAGGTAAAAAGGGTTTAAACGTGATATCAAGTTGCAGTTTAAAAGTTTCAATTTCACACTGTTCCGACACATATTCCATAGAAAAGTTGCTGGAAACATCACTGTAAGATATTTTCCATAATCCATTTCTTTGAACCGTTTTTTGGACACACCTGAACCCCGCACCCGACATCTAATCGTATAATCAATATACATCTCAGCTATCCCATCTCAGCCATCCCAAAGGAACCCATAACATCAATCAAGCAATCAATCAAGCAAACACAATGTTTTAAAAGTTTACACACCTTTGAAATTATTTTAATGTAATACAGTGTATACTTACTTATCGTTTTCATAATTATGATAGAACTATTGATATAGGCCTATGGATTCTACGCTGGAGTGAAAAACGTCATACAGTTGAATACATCATTCGGCTTGAATGGTCATAATGCCTGTTTCGGCTTTGATTTTTTAAGGGTAGTTTTTTTTTGGTTATTTTTGTTATTTGTTATTCGTTAATCTTTTTTTGTGTGTGTGTGTGTGGGGGGGGGGGGTCAAACTGCACTAAACATATTAACTATAACTTGAATTCATTATTTTTTTTTATTGTATTACAATCTATTTCACTTTACTTGTTATTGCTTATTAATAACGTGTTGTTTAGCTGCGGTGATTACATCATAGATAAAGCTGACATCGTGCATGCTCCCCCCCCCCCCTCTTCCTCCTCCGCCCTTATTTACTTCACTGACCCTTTATTACATTTGTTTTTCACTCAATCTTTGTGGCTTTTCTAGCGGCGAAGTAAAATATCAAATCCATATCATTTTGGCTCAAGCTGACAATGTGCATGCGATCCCAATGCCGCGCCCGTGATCGACCTTATAATCAACCTTTTTTTTTTCTACCGATAAAATCAAATGTTGATTACACTTTGAACAGACGGATAAGCTGAAATTATGCATGCGAAGTAATACTTCAACGACTAAAAATGTTTGAGACGTCTTAATTTCCTGATATGGCGAGAAACATTTATTCGTTGACTAGTCTTTTAACAAGTTTTTAAGAGCAACTTTCCCAATCAAAGGATCGATAATTTAATAGATAGTTTGTAATTGCGTATATGAACTGTATATATGACTATCACAATGAAAACATCGACCAAAAACTTAAGGCTTGTTCCCAAACTAGCCTGCTCGCCAAACTTTTTGAAACCCTCCTTCACTCAACCGTCCGATATCGTTCAGTCCCAGCGATCGTATAGGATCGTCGATTTCATCGCCTTGAGTAGGCGTGGCATAATGCAATATCGAGACAACGCGTCTAGATCGAAACTTTTTGCGCCTTTTGGTTATCCCCAGTGTAAGTTGTCAATGTTATTTAGCAATAGTCATGATCACTCACGCAGAAATTTCAAAAGGGTAAATTCCTGTCAACATAATGTTGAATTATCTCAGCGGGTGGGGCAAGTACATTCCCAATCGCTTCTATCCGCCTACGCTGTGAAAAAGTCAATTCACACATGCGTTGGGACCCGGCCTGTGTAGTGTGGGTAGACCAGCGAAGCAAATCGCCGCCCGTACCGTAACGTACCGCAGCGCACTCACATGTAAGTACACCGGGCTCATTGAGAGTGACGTCGTAGTTGCTAGGCAACCGGATGAGTCATAGCGGCCGATCCCGCGCTTTGATCGTCCACGAAGAGTCAGGTGACTAGTCTTACTTCTCGTCGTCCAGTTTAATATTTGTTTGCAAAACGCAGCGAAATTACATCAGTTTATACAATGTAACATCGACCAATTTCTAGTATTACCTCAGATCCACGGTACTTTTCAAATAAATAAAATAAATTTTATTAACGATATACGTATATCAATTTAATAATGAATAATAATAATAAAGTCCTGGCTATTATAAATATTTCATCAAAGAGTACAAATCTCCACTCGGGTAAAACAAACATGGAAATTGGCGCGGTGGCCTGCAAGTAGATCTTAACCATTGCAACAAAGATAATAACATTGAGTTAAATTGATGAAAGTCCATTTGCAAAGCTTACAAGCTGAAAGGACAAAAGGTATGCGTGAATATTTTTTTAACGCAGCAGGGAAAATTCCGTTGAAATATTTCGAGCAATTGATTTAAATTCGGCGCGCTGCTGATGGCGAGGCTACAGCTAAATGTCAGCGAGGTAATCTAATCGACCACTCCATGCACTGAATATGGCTAGAGGTTGTTGTTATTGACACTTGAGTAGCAATAAGTCTTTCCACCTGTTTATCTGCAGACGTAAATAGCTCTTAAATAGCCACGTTTTAAAAATAGTACTTTTTGCAGATGTAGGTTCGGATTGTTGGGCGTAAAATGTCTGCACGCGGAGTAATATTAAACTAGCTCGATTGCGGGTTCTTCCCTGACTTATAATATCCCATGAAAGCATGTGTAAACAAAATACTTAAAAACATACAAAGGAAACAATGCACGATTCACAAACAAAACATAATAGAAACGCCTAGTTCACTTTTGATTGATCATGTTTGGGTGTTATTTATTGATACCAACAGACGGCAGACCCCCAGACCATGATAACAGACGTTCAGCATCTTTCACGCCACTGAGTATGACAGATACATAAAGGCCTACTAGGTGTTGAAAAACAAATATATTTGAAACCAAAATACCCCATTAATACCAAAAGAGTTAAGGTGGGATTTACACATCATAAAGTCGGAGAATGTCACATTTTGTGGAAAAGGTCTCGTGACATTTCTTCAATTGCTGTTTTTGTTTAATAATCCTATGAAAATTTCAAGCGATTTTCACATTTTGAGAAATCAGGACTAAATACTTGCGTGTAAACAATGACACTTTAAAAAAAAAATGATATTTGTTTTGCTATTACTCTCCGTAGTTAGCCAAGCGATTAGCCCGTTGGATATATAGATTGATCAATCAATCAATCTTATTATTAACAGCAAAGATTATATAATATATTGTCTTTTCGAAAAACATTCAATTATTTGAATTATCCGCTCATTATTGCATTGTTAGAACATTACTAACATATCAATGATTATGACAATGTGAAAAGTTGTTGGGTGGTTTAGTCATGCAATGCTATTGTGAGCAATTACAGCTAAGTAATCATTGCTGAACAAATCTACATAGTCTTACGCGCAAGATTATTCGTTGCAGCGATGAAATTGTACATGCGCATAATGTTATCTCTTATTCGGCCTATTTCTACTGAACTTTGATGATGTCATGACAAGAATCATGATTGGGTGGGATTTTTTGTTAGAGGTGATGCTAAGTAGTGCATAGAAAACGAGAGACAAATACATAAAATATACTGTTATACTTATAAGTGATATACTATTGGTGATGTACACATATCATACATCAACATAAATCAACATGCATTTCGTTGTCAAGGAACCTTTGAAATAATTCTTGTTCTTACTGCTCTTGTTAGTGGTAATGAGTGGGAAATACCACTGTCCCTGCGTTAAACCATAGAAGCAAAGTGCTCGGGTCCATTAAAAAAAGAGATGTGAACGGAGATGTATCAGTCCAAAGCAATAATTCGCCCCTCCTGTTGCAAAATATATTACCGATGTTAATAGGTCGTCTCAGTTTTGTTCGCTCGCGATGACGTCATTTCAGTTCCCTTGTGGTCAAATATTTGAGCGAAATGATTCATATACGGGGAGTATTAGCCTATGGGGACTTGGAAAGAGCGAGACTTTCTTGGAAACGGACTGCACTAGCGTTTGGTTGACATTATTACCTTGCGATGCGCATATCAATAAAACCTATCACACGACGACCGGATTACTGGATGTCGATGCCGCCGTCGCGAAGTCACCTGTTCAATTTTCCCCCTATTCATGACAAAATGCGAGGGAAGAGAGAGGGAAGGGGAGAGAAAGGTAGAGGAGGAGAGAGCGGGGGGGGGGGGGGGGGGGGGGGGGAGAGAGAGAGAGAGAGAGAGAGAGAGAGAGAGAGAGGAGGGGGGTAGAGACACAGACACGGAGAAAGACAGAGAAAAAAGAGAAGAGAGGGGGATGGATCGAGAGCGAGAGAGAGAGGGTGTAGAATAGTATAAAGATGGAGAAATTGGGAAGAAAGCATGAGAGAGAGAGAGAGAGATAAACAGAAACAGAGACAGACAGAGATAGGGACATGCAGAAACAGAGAAAGAAAGACAGAGAGACACAGAGAGAGAGAGAGAGAGAGAGAGAGAGAGAGAGAGAGAGAGAGAGGTAGAAAGAAAGAGGGCGACTGAGAAAAATCCTTAGAAGAAATCAGTGTTCGCGTGGTGGGCGCGAATGGTAGTGAACGTGAGCGAGCAAACAACAAGAATTGGGTTTGGCTTCTAAAAATAGCTGCAATTAATTGGCCGAGGCAGAGCGCATCATCATTTTCACAACTCTAACCCAACGCATGCAAACAAGCTTCGGGCATTGGAAAACAGTCGGAGGCAGATTTAAGGAGCTGGGAGAGATGTCGGGTAGGATGGGAGGGGGAATCACGCGCCATATCCTTGTTTACTGGTCTTGAGTTACCATGGCAAGTGTATAACCAAGGATCGCATATGGGTTCTACTGGCGACCCCTCCCCCCCCCCCCCCCCCCCAAACCCGCTCCTCAAACCCCTGGCTCCGCCTCTAGATTCACTATTCAGTAGGCCAGCCTTTTCATTCGCCGACTTCTGATTCTAAGACTCACGTCTCTTCGAGTCGCCCAAGTCGATAATTGATACCGATATTTTTCCCCTTTATTTCTACACGTTGATGTACAGTTTGTAATCCTGCCTTGGACTTGAAATACACATCTAAATTGCTGCCACATCGCAATCATCCCCTGTTACAACGGGTATCTTATGAAGTGATCTTATTAAATTCTTCAGGCTTTTTCATCTGTAATCCCATTTCTATGAATTTAATGTGATTACTAGGAAACCAAAATAACTACCCGAAGCGAAGCATGATGAAGAGCTAAAAACTGCCACTGCTCTATAAAAAAAAAAAAATCAAAATGTAATTTCATCGCCTCACAAGTGTGTTTCTATTACTCTGTATTTCACACAGGTACTCTCTTTTGCTTGAAAACACAATTTCAGAAAGTATGTTTTTCCACCAGTTTAAAGTTACTAATTAAGGAAAAAATTATAGATTTTAATTTCTTTTTGGTATCATTGATGTACTGTATCATATCATTCTGTTGTATTTCATTTTTGTCAATGGAATATACTGTTTATTCGAACGACTTGAACCTTAAAACCCTCGGGCTGGTTGACTAAAGGATACATACCACATATCCACAACAACAAAATAATCACACCACATGCAAAGAATCACAGGCATACATAAAATATGTTTTTAGTGCTGTTATTTTTATTCTTAAATGAAGCTTGTAATACTCATGAACCAGTGGATCTTCAATATTGAAATATTTCATAATCATTCATCACCTTCTTCATAATCGTCCTTTGGTCTTTTGACATAAGCAGTAAAAAGGTAGCCTCTTTTCTTCTCACTATATCTCTCAAATCAATATATCAAAATTCAGAAGAGACAGCACAGACAGCATACGTTATAAATATAGAACTTTGCATTTACAACAAAAAGGAATAGTTACAGAAAAAGAAGCTTCCTTTTTATATTGCAGTTGCTCACAATAGGTATTTCTTTCATTGACATCTCAGAGTTGTTGTTTGTGTTGTTTGTGGAAAAACCAACAGCAAATCAAGAAAAAATAAACAAAATGTACGTGAGCAAAATCTAACAAAGGAAAAGATCAGTAGCTTTACCTCCAGCCCATAGCATCTCCCCTTCCTTCCCTCCCTACAGCTCTCTTTCTCTCTCTATCACTCTCTGTCTTCCTTTTTAATTATTGTTTACAATATTGCTCTTGTCTTTGACAAAAAAAACACAACATCATATTTTAAAGGTGATATTCATAGGAAATAAAATCAAATAAATATAGTTTATTTTATAATTGAATGAGTTATTAAAGCAATTTATGCAGCTAACATGCCATGAAAGTGTTCAGTTATGTGTTTAATGAAAGTCAAATTTCACTAAATTGACTCTCTTCCTGACCTACGAAATGGCCTAAGGAAAGTGGCGTTGTGTGTACGTCACAGCCGGGATATGCTTCACAATGACTATTGTGTATCACACCTGTTAATCCATTAGCAACTGCCATCACAGTTTCATTAACAATGCCTGATGCTTCTGGCGGAAAAGAAGCTGCGGATTGGCATGTGTGATGCACAATAACGCCTCCCGTTTCTTACGTCAGACCTAAAGGCCGTTTCGGATGACAGTAGGTCAAATTTGTCCCCGAGAATACGGTGATTGTTTTCACCCTTATTTCGCTTTTTGGAAAGTGATATATTGTTTGAATGTCATCCGAGCTCATTGTATGGCTTATAAGCTTTTTGTAGATGAATATCTTCATGTTTTTGGATTTTCTATGAATATCACCTTTAAACATAATTTGACATCGCCGAAATGAGAATTGGATTCAATCTGCAATGCTACAAAAAATCAAATAAATAATAATTAAGCATCAGAGTCAGCAGAAAAGCAAAATGGAATTTTTGGATAGTTCTCACTTTTAAAATTACTGTCATAGAGCTGCAGGTCTGCATTTTTAAATATTTAAGACATTTAAATTGTATTTTAGAAAGATGGGGAAAAAGCACACTTCTTTAGAGATTCAAAATGAAAAACTCTTTTGAGTACGATTCTGCAGTAAATAAACCACTTCCAGCAGTAACACATTTCTGAGGATGTGAGTATGATCATACCCATGAGAAGCAAAATGTTTTTACTTTGGGGTTTGGAGAGAAAAATAATTTGATGGAACAGTTGGGACATGAAAGAAATCAAAATTATGAGAATGTTAATGTTGCTTTTACATGTGAATATGCAGTATACATGGATGTAGAGTATATCTGAATGCGTAAAGAACTGCATGAACAGTAAACCCTTTTGACAGTCAGCCAAAAATGTCTTCCTTTCTACAGCTGCTTTGACTTGCATCAAAATTCATATATTGCTTGAACAAATCTACTCTCAAGAACACAACATACTGACAGGCGAGTACACATGAACATCAAGACAAAAAGGCTTCATCTTGTGGGGGAGTACATTCGGGGAACATGCAATAGCTCACTGCGAAAGTGGCAAATAGTAGGCATACGTATAGATTAATGCATTGACATAATTATCACCAGGGGCCTGTTGCATAAAAGTGTAAATGCCAAAGCCAAAGCAACTCCTAAATTGCTGGGATTTGATTGGTTAAACAGCCTGTTGTCATGGAAGTTACAACTGTTGAAACTTTGAAATTATTGTTACTCTTTTATGCAACAGGCCCCTGCAGGAAAAAACTTCTTTTGATGACGATGTCGAGTCACAAAAAATGAGGAAAACAGGATTTGAGTTCAAATTGTATGATGGATCCCATGATAATAGCTGAGGGGAAAGATAAGCAGTCACACCAGCTTAGTGATACAAGAAATGATATAAACTGATATTTGTTACAGATGCCCGAATATTAGGTTTTTGTCTTCACAAGGTTTGTGTCTTCCTCAGATTTGAATGTTACATGATTCATCACAAGTTTAATGCCTTGTATTAACCACTTTACAGTTATAAATTCTATCTTTCAACAACAGGTGGGATTTCACAGGGATGAAGCAGACAGCAATGCAAGGTAACATCAACTTGCATGATGGCAATTCACTAGATACATCTCACATGAGAGTGGTGAACTTCAAGATTGTCTTTGCTAATTTCGTTGTTTGAGGACATATCTGTGAGGTTATGACATTCTGAGGCTAGAATCCTGCCTATCAGTGCACATACTTCGGTCCGTCTACGCGGAAATCCATCCAACTTCTTCTGAATATACATTTCATTTCATATCAATGCACATCATCTTTCGTACTGTAATTTTATCCACCCTGCTCCAGTTCTAAGTCACACACTTATAGCTTGCAGGGCCAAGTATGACCACATCTTCAACAAAGGGAATGCCCTTTTAAAAAGATCGCTGATACCGGAAGTCATTTCCTGCACATTCTGACCAACTTTCATATTGATCAAGGACCATTCATACGTAGGTGACAAAACGCTTTATTATGTCAAGTTATTGTTCTGGTGGGAAAGGGGGATGAATCCACCAACTTTACGTGCAAGATTAACATGTAAACGACAAGTTTCAAGTTCAATGCATAGATTCAACAGTGGGCTGGTAGTGGTAAGTTAAGTGTGAATGCTTGCATTTGGTTCACTCAGTTGGTAAGGCATGAGAGTTCATTATTGTTAGGCTTCCATGGTGTTTTACCCCCTTGGTGTGAATGGTCCTTTTAACCTGTATCTGGGGGGTGTTTCACGAAGCTGTTCGTAAGTTACGAACTACTTTACGAACGACTGGTGATCCCTTTTTGTGCTAAATGCGATACCACACTTTGTTCATTGAGAATCTGATTTAGCACAAGAAGGGATCACCAGTCATTCGTAAAGTAGTTCATAACTTACGAACAGCTTGGTGAAACACCCTCCTGGTATGTTTGCATTCGGTTCTATAAGTTGGTAAGGCATGAGAATTGATTAGCGTTGGGTTTCCATGGTGGTTTCCACCCTCAACGTGAATGGTCCTTTAAACATGTATCAGCTACAGATGTATGTTTGCAATAGGTTCAATAATTTGGTAAGGCATGAGATTCCATTGGCATTGGGTTTTTATGGTGATTTCCACCTTCAGAGTGAATGGTTCTTTAACCAAGTATGTTGGCCTCAGTAGTACAGAGCAGCATTCCTTCAGGCACAGTAGGAGCTACAATGTTTTACCAGCCCAGACGTGTTCAGACTGAAATCAATTCCACAATGAAATGATATCGACAGACTGCACAGTACCTTGATCAAAAATAAACCTCCAGAATTGCACATGAATGAGAGAAAAACAAAACTAATAATATAGAAATATCTCTCTTTAAAAAATACACATCTTTCTTCACAGCAAGAAAAAGAAAGCCACCCTCTGCTTTTCTATCATGTCTCAATGCACATTTCTCATTTACTTCAACTTCAATTTCAATCAATTTCATTTGACTGGTTTACTTTTGCTTAATATCGACGCCTCATCTTTGTAGCACTACAATGGAAGCAATAGTTCAGACCTGCCATCCTGCATATACACTTGCAATGATTGTATTTGTGTAATTACCACAGAAACAGCCAATGACATTCTAGGAATTGACGCTGTCGCCATGGTAATCATAATCAACTGTATGTTGCAACACGACCCTGTGCAAGATTCATTCACACTTGTCGTTATCAATAAGGTTAAACTTCCCGTAACAAGCCACTTGGATCCTTGCTTTTGGCTGGATCAAACCAAACTACTTATGATTCAAGTCATTCATTAGTGACGTCATATGACCTTGGGAAATGTTTTCCCACTGTTCAGTACATTTTTATTCTTGCTGCACACATTCATTTTACACTAACCTCCACAGTACCATGGGTGTTTGCAGCTTGGAAAAGTTCAATGGGTTTTTCATGGCTTGGTGATGAGAGGGTTAACCCTCCCCCTTTTCACTTCGGACTGGAATTTGTGAATGATGTTCACATTGCATCATTTACGCATTCTTTTAATAACTACAGCAGAGAATATATCAGGTGTGAAGGTGCCCAAGCATACAGCACTGGTTCTCTCATTTCCACTTTGACTACTTGTTTAACATTTATCTTGAGTCTGAGTCATTGCCAATTCTTATAACGAAATATTTTGAATATGCATATCATTTAATATGTGGGTATTTTGGTCAGTCAGTTATCAAAACTACCGGTAGTCAGTGTTTATATTATTGTGAAGAAGACAGGGAGGAAAATAGAGGGAGAGAGAGAGAGAGAGAGCTTAGAAAAAAAGGGGGGGGGGCAAAACATATAAACAGATAGGGACTGGGGAGAAATAGGATCAGGGAATTTCACTTTGGACCTATTAAACCAATAACATCATTAAACCGTTGGAGAATTCATCAATGGTTGGCGCAATACTATCTCTCACCACATCCAGTTCTGAATTTGTGCACATGATTGTTAGCAAGGACTACATGGAAATAGCAATTACTTCAAGCGGCTTGTACTGTTGTCCATTTCAAATTCCAACAAAATATTGGTGTTTCATACTGATTGCAGTACCGAATACTCTGCCCCCTTCCCATACCTTTACAAAAGCTTTTATGTTACTTGGAAGCTGCTTGTGCTTTTGCCGACATCAGCGTGGCACTCACTGAAACAGAGCGGCTACCGCGTGAAATGGAATTCTCACAATACTGGCTCGCTCACTCGCCATACTTCACCCCACCCCTCCCCTCCCTTCTCCCACCGGTCAGTTCTCAAGACACTACTAGTCGACACTGATGGTGAGCTGGCCGAGGCGGTAGCCCACGAGGCAGGGTGGGTCACGCCCCTTGAAGCGCCGGTTGAAGCGCTGCTGCAGCTTGGCCCGGAGCTGCTGGCGCTGGCGGTGAACGGACTTGTGGTTGGCGCGGAAGTTGCGAATCTCCTCCTGAGAAATGTGGACCTCCTCATCATCGGCTAGGACGGACTCCGGCTAGGAACAGAAGATCAAAATCATGATTGCTCATCTGTTGTTGTGGATGCCTTGGGGGTGTTTCACGAAGCTGTTCGTAAGCTATGAACGACTTTACGGATGACCGGTGACCCCTTCTTGTGCTCAATCACATTCTCAATGATTTTGATTCCCATCAAATCTGATGTTTATCAATGAAAATTCTTGTTGTTAACAAGAATTTGTCTGAATACAAAGCTTATGATTAGTCAGGTTTTATTAGGAGTGTTGGAAATTAACTCCCAATATGTTAAAAGAGGAACAAAGTGTGTTATCGCATTTAGCACATGAAGGGGTCACCAGTCGTTCGTAAAGTTGTTCATAGCTTACGAACAGCTTGGTGAAACACCCCCCTGGTCTGTATCCTTGAATAAACTAGCGTCTTGTGGGCTCTAAGGGTCAAGTCTACTCAATCAATTATACAAAATGGCGAGACAGATCCAACTAAGCACAAAGCCTTTTATTCAAGGGAAATTTTCAAAGGAACACTGATATATTTCTCTCGGACATTTTCAAGCTGTTGACACTTCTGAAGACTGCATAATGAACTCTGGTGTATTACCACATAGTAAAACAATACATAAAAAGAACCTAAACATACAAATGCTTTGTTGATGTGTATTTTATATCCATTTCTGTTAAGGTTAATAATCAAATTATCATTTCTATCAAGCTTCAGATAGCTGATTTGACTGCATGAAAATATACTTTCCCGACAAAGGTATAACACCACGGTTATCGAAAGGAAGGGGTGTTACCCTGCAAATATAAATGGTATAAAGGATATCTTCTACAGTGTTGTGCCACAGTTATTGGTGGGTGATACGAGGAAACGGGATGCTCACCTCTGTCAGCATGTCTTGTAAGCGGCTGGTCCAGCCAACAGCTCGTCTCAGCTGGTCCTCGTTAGCACACTGACATATTCTCTGCACCTGAGACGTGCCCCCACCCTCAAGGCCCTGGCCAGCGGGTCAAGAAGAGAGAGGCAGGGAGGAAGAGGGAGAAAAGGAAAAGCACAAGGAGAAGGAGAGGGGTCAATAGAAGTAGAGGTAGGAAAAGAGGAGGATGAGAAAGCGGAAGGGGTATGAGGAGGAAGGTGAGAACAAGAATCAAGAATTAAAATCTAGAACCAAAATGGTCTACGTTAACAAAGTCCACGACAACTGTAATTCTCACATGTACAACAGTCATGTAACACGGCATGGAGCAGAAGTTTAACCTAACGACATCATGTATGAAATCTGAGTCAAAGCTTTGCAAGCCTTTTTGGAAAAAGTGGAAAAAAAATGATTGGTGTTCATTTGAAAGACCCCGTTTTGCGACCATAGTCTACACTTATTTCCCGTATTGCTCCTATCAGTGCACAATGCATCGGGTAAATGGGCATTGCACGCATCAACGCATGCACTGCAGTGCATACAGCGGTCACTGGTCTCTAATCTACAGGAACCACTATATTTGAAATCTAGCGATCACTACAATTCGGCTTAACCTGTTCCTCACAGTTGGATGTTCTGGCTTTGTGAACTGTGGTCCTGGTAGGATGTTAAACAAGGTGGTTCGCAAACCACCAGTCTCGCCTGATTTTGCAACCAATAAACAGTGCTAATTTTTTTTTTTTTTTCAAATATTCAAAATGGTGCCGAGATGACCTTTGACCTCATCATCCTCATCAACTCACGTGGTATTACCCAAGGATCATTTGATTACAATTGATGCAAAAATAAAGAAATGAGAGCACGCCAAACGAAAACTTTGAAAAAAAAGATGCACTCAGCCTCATATCATTTGAGCTTTTGACCCCGAGATGACCTTTGACCCCATCATCCTCATGACAACGCGTGGTATTACCCAAGAATCATTTGTACCAAGTTTGATCACAATTGTTTTCAAAGCAGTGACTCCAATGGAAGACACAATATGTCTGTGGGACTTATCTCTACTTTAAGCCAAGCATGACAACACAGCACAACCAGGTGAACTGAATTTCATGAGACTTATGGAAACCTGGGCTGAGACTGAAAACAGGAAACTGTGCTTCTGTCATTAGGAAACACAGGAAATAAGTAAAGAGTATCACTAAGTCGAGATGCGATAATCATCTGGTTTAATGTGCTTACTGGTAGTGATAATGAGCACTGCTCCATTGACGTTACTTGCTTTGTTACAGACTACATACATGTACAACTCATCAATTATTGTGAAAATAGACACTGGACACTGGATTCAATGTGCAATTTGTGTTCCTTCACATTTTACAATGTAGGCCTGATGCTTCATAATCAAATACTATTTTTCTGCTATTCAACTTTTATCAACTCTTCTGGTTTTAATGCTCCTTTATGACAAAAAGTGAGCAGCATGCACCCCAGTGCGTACCTCTAAGTGGTGGTAGGGTGTGTTTGGTAGCGGCTGGCCCCCGTTACATTTCCCTCTGCCCATTAGCTTGGAGTCTCCCTCTCCCCCGCCGCCCCTCTCATCCCCCTCCTCCTGGTTTACCTCGCAATCAGCGCAGATCTCATCTAGTACCGCACATCGGTCCAGCTCCTCCCCTGCAAGGAATCACACATCAGTTAGCACAGGCCTATTCAAACTATAGCATACGTGGTATATTTCGTGGTTATTTCATTTACATGAATTTTGTGAATGATCCTCACACCTCGAAAATGAACATGTCTGTAAAAGTTTTTGGTTGTTTGTTATATCCTGCACTGCGCAACAAAGGGGTGGCCTATATATGCAATACAAATGTTAAGGCTTCAAAGGCACAGTGTGTTTCCTATCAATCAGTATATTGGTACATTGTGTTCTTATTTTTCTGACTGGTGTTTTATCATTTTGTTGGCTTGTGTGTTCGGAAATGACCAGGGGGGTGTTTCACCAAGCTGTTCGTAAGTTATGAACAACTGGTGATCCCTTCTTGTGCTAAACCAGATTCTCAATTAACAAAGTGTGGTATCACATTTAGCACAAGAAGGGATCACCAGTCGTTCATAAAGTTGTTCATTACTTACGAACAGCTTGGTGAAACACCCCCTGGGTTGTCTCAAATTGTGAATTATACCATGTTTACAATATGCCAGATGTGAAATTTTGTGCCGATACTTTGCTGTGGATAAATCCTGTATGATACATATAAACTTCACATATCACAGAATTCACTTTCTGAAGTGAGTTTTCTGAGCCATTAAGCCACCTGATTTGCATTGAGGTCAGGTTATTGCTGGTATTGGTATAGTGACCGGGCACAACTCCACATGAACTGAACATTTAAAGCAAATTTCCTTGACATAATGAAGACATACTATCCAGTGTGAATCGGCCTAATGGGGTAGTACACGCATGTCCCCACGGCCATACCTTGCATAACATCGTCGTTGCAGCAGTTGTGATTATACATGCCTTCCAAAGAGCACAACTCCATACAACCTTAATATGGATCACCTAAAACTAATTTCCTTGTCATAATAAAGAAACCCTAGCCAGTGTGAATCAGCCTGAAGGGGTAATACATGCATGTTCCCACAACCGTACCTTGCATGACATCGTCGGTGCAGTAGTCGTGATTACACATGCCCTCCGAGCAGGCCACCTCGGAGCTGTCCCGCGAGCTATTCCCACAATCCTCCCCACACTCAACCCCACTGGATGAGTCGCCCTGGTCGTGGTCGTGGTGGTGGACTTTGCCCCCTAGAGTTTGGGAGCAGGTGTTGCAAGGTAGCTCTGCCATGTTGTCGTTGATGTCACTGTGATCGTCACACTGAGGGATAAAAATAGAGGAATGAATTCTACAAGGAACTTAAACAAATTAATGTTGACTTATGCTTAGCAATTATATTCCAAGATGTTTAAAATATGTGACAGTTGTTTGATTTAACGTTTAAATATGTACAGAATGTATGATTCAATGTTTGTTTTAAGGAAAATAAATTACACTGCTTGAATGAGAGACCTAGGAATATGTTTATAACCATTGTGCATGACAATAAACTAAATCCAATTTGAATTGACTTGATGGCATCAAGCCTAGCACCGTTTTATCCTCCTCTTGTTGCTTACCTGGCAGATACTCTCTGGTGACCCCGCCTTCGGAACAACAGTGACCTCCACTTCCTGTATGACCTCTGACCTCCGCTTCGCCACGTTACCCATTTCGGGCGAGCTGCTGCCTTTGTTTTTCCTCCGTGCTTTCTTCTTCAGCTTCTTCTGCTCTTTCTTTTCCTTCTTGGCCCGCTCCGCCTCGGAGAATTCTTCGCAGACGAGCTCCAGCTTCGTCATGCCTTCCTTCGACTCCAGGGCCATCTGTAGGGAAGGAAACGGGTGTGGGATAGTGGTTGTGCGATCTAGGACTGTGAAACTAAGGTTAGAGGTTCAGACCCTGCCATGGCACTGGTGCCCCACAGATACTCAATCCACAATTCAATGAATGACTGTATCATAATAAGACAAAGTATTTAAAAAGCACTTCATATAATGTTTGAAGTGCATCAGATCAAGAAGGAGCACGGAGAAAGAACATGGTAGAAAAAGTAGATACATGTATATGAATTTACAAAAATTGGTTAACAATTGGTTAAAAGATCTATGGTAAGTGCCTTATGGGTGTGTATGAGGAAATTATTCAAGAGTTAAAACCTTAATTGATGACTATGTGAATGAATTTGATCCAGTGGCAGTACATGTATGCAGGCAATGAACACTCCCCAGATGGGTAGATAAACAGACAAACAGACCAAGACATATCCCAGGTATTTTCAGGTAATCAATCAAACAGGTTGGCAATACAAGAAGTGGAGACCAGACAGGAAATAATTATGTATCACCATCGTTAAATACAATTAAGTATTAAGTGCTTATACGTATATTGCATTTGGTGAGACGAGGGTTGTGCACACTTCGAAAGCCTTCTGTAGCCTGTTCATGTCAATCTAGAGCACACAAATCCAATAGGGCAATTTGTCTGGTATACTATGGGGTACAAATGAAACGTCCATGTTGTACACACCTCAAATGCCTTCTGCAGCCTGTTCATGCCAATATAGAGCAGCTGTCTCCAGGTCTGCTCCTCAGCCCTGAGCTTCTGGTGTACCTTCTGTAGCTTTTCAAACAGGTGCAGCCCCAGGCAGGTCAGCACCTCCTCCTGGGCCACATCCATGGTCTTGGCATGCCGCTCACGCCGCCTGCACAAACAGAAAGACACGTTTGCTTGTTTGTTACATGTATCTTTTTTTGCATTAACGCAAGGACAGAAAGAAATGTTTCCATTTCCGCTGTCGCAAGACAAATTCATTTTGATTTTTGTGTTATTTCCACATTAACGCATGGAGAGAGATGTTCCCTAGATTATTTGTATCATTTCCACATTTATGTCCATGGTCTTTGCATGCCACTCATGATGCACCTTCCAGGGAGAAAGACATTTTTTATTCTCCAGATGACGGACAGAGGCGAGCACACTGCCCAAAAACATGCAATCTGATAATCTCTCTTTCTGATATTGAAAGAAACCCAGTTTGTTGTAAAACTTACTATTTTTCAGCAAATTTTCCTGCTCTTTCTTTTGTCAATTATCTGAAAACTTCTCTGTGAGTATTTTACACCTTCCATCATCACCATCCTCTCCTACTACCATTTCATCTCATTTTCTTTGGGTTAAAGCACGGAAAACTCAATCTAAAAAACAATCTTGTGTACCATGTTAGTGTTGTAATAAAAGAATCCATCTCTCCTCTTTTCACTGTGACTGTCACTCTATTCACTCTCACCATAGAAATATTCAGAGACCATTAAAGGGCATGTGGATCATTTGAGGGCAAATAACTTTCAGCAAGCTTCTAAAATGGTCAATACATGAATTTAAGACCATTGGCAAGAAGATTGCTAACAATTACCTTTTAATGGCTTTTTTGCCTTCCTAGTACAGTATATGCCCTTTAAAAAGACACTGTGTACTCACACTCCATGCAGGTCAGGCTCAGCCCTGCTGATGAGTCTGGCGATGAAGTCTGTGTCCGTGGAGAGGTGGACGTGTCTCTCCTCCCTGCACAGCCTCAACCCCTCGTACACAGCAGGGTTGTAGCCCTTCTCTGAGCACGGCTCCACGTCACCAAACAGGATGCTGAATGCCGTCATCACCTTGGCCTTGCAGTCAGTGCAGAACCTGAGAGGACCAGAAACAAAGCATCCACCAATCTCCGCAACTCATGTTCTTAATTAGAATTATTGGTGTTTTCGCTCATCTCTCATTTACACATTTACACCATTCACTAAAACAATTGATGTGGTTGTTAAGTCATTCTTTTTAAATACTCTACATTTTATTTTTATCTTCCTTTTTATATCCTGTTTAATCATATCTTTATTTTTTATCACAGTGTCCGAGAGAATGTCTTTTACTGTCCAGGGTCATGATTCATATAGGTTTTCAATTATTGTAATTTATCATCAATGGTAACAACTTCGGCAACAGCCAATGAGCGCTCATTATTACACCCATTACAATGGTAGTTACCATTGATGGTAAGTTACAATAATTGAAAACCTATATGCATCATGGCCTTCTTCTTTTAAAGAGTTACCATTAAAAAAGATCAACTGCAAGTCAAATCCACTATCTCTCATGTACAGTGTTATGATTAATTTCAAGTTTTTACCATAAGACAGGGCCCCGGACTTCCAATAGACGTGATTTGGCTCATTAGCTTATAAAGACGCTATATTCTCGCTCTATCTTCTGGAAGTAGTATGTGGAGATAACAGCATGAGAACAAAATGTCCATCATTACTATTAATATCTCTGTGTATTGACTTCACAATTTTTACATGTGCATAGAATGACACCACATAGATTTCCCAGTGAACAACAAGTGATTAAAAATTTGTTCCACCAATGCGTATAGATTTCAAATCTTCATGTTTTTATTCGCTAACTGAACCATGTGCATAACTCACTTAAAAGAAAAATGTCCAGGAAACTACTAGCCAACTTTCATTCATGGCTTACAATGTCCCAATGCTGCTCAATTATACTTATTACTTATACATAGCTGTAGAATACAGTGTATTCAAATTACCGTTTATTTCAAATCTGATGTTTATACATGTAGTTAACAATTATAAGACATAAAGTAAAATAGTCATTCACCCCAAAAGTAAAATGAGGTAGGTAGACAAGAGTCAAATAAGCAGTACAAGCTTGGGAATACTGTTTGAAGAAAGACCCAGGGACTACTCACCGGTGTTTCTGAAGGTAGCTTTCAGTAGTTACGAGTAGGCCTGCCTCTGAGAGGATGGTGATTTCTTCCCTACAAGGCTTCTGCATTACCTCCCACACATCGATCCAGATCCTGGTAAGGGGACAATTATACACAAAGACAGACTCATAGTTTGAACCCTCTCAGTATCAAGCTAAGAAAAAACCCATTGGTTTGTGACACACATGTGTGCACATAGTACAGACAAGGTTATGAAGAAAATATCAGAATAGATCAATCCAGATCCTAGGAGGGTAGACAATATACAGAGACAGACTCATAGTTTGTATACAAAACATCACAATACTAACCATTTCATGCGTTTTCATGGGTTTTTCATCCACAGGTTTCTCCCGTCATTTCTCACAAAAACTCATGTGATGTAAAATATACACATTTCATTTCATGTCATGCCAAAAGTTAATACATTCATTTTTTCAGATAAATAACAAATAAAATTCTACATATCAAGCAAGTTCTATGCCTTCATTACTGTTTTTTCTTTTCTTTTAGATATATCATGTCCATGACAAAAGAACATATATCTTATGTCCATCAAACAACATTTCAGACTAATGGTATACATTTTCAACGCCTACTGGCAATTTGCCTTGTTCTAGTGTACTAAAACATACTCTACAATTTTACTTTACCATCTGAAGATCATTGCATTGTACTTACGCTATTTGTTTTGTTTTATGGTTGTCTAGTGAATGCAGCTGACATCGCCGATTCTTCTTGTTTTTCTGCATGTTGTCTAAAACTTGGTCCAATTTGTCTCTGAAATGCAAAGTTTCAAATACCAAGACATTTGATCAACAACTCATGCGCCAATACCAGAATTCTAAACTTAGCATTAATATAACCTCTGTTTTACTTCAACAAGTTCTTAAATCTACAAACTTACAAACAATGCAAAGGTACTGAGAGAAAAAGTGCTTGCACAATACACACAGTGAAAAAAGGTAAGATCACCTCAGAGGCAATTCATGATGAACCTCCAATAATTTCTCCACATCCTTTATTCTAGCGCTTTCACAAGCTTTTTCTCTAAATTTTTAATAGCCAAGTTGTGTCATTTCATCATACGTCAGTCACTGGCTGATAGTAATTCAGGGTATTTATCCATGTGCGGCATCTCTGGGTTTATACATGTATATTTACAGAGTAACATATGACCTGTGGCCACGTCTTACAAACAGCTGCGATTGAACTGAATCAATCACAAATTCAATCCTGTATCTCTCATGCACCAAGCTATGATCAATCTTAATCCTAAGTCAACTTGCGATCAATCGCACTTCTATATAAAACAAGGCCATAAACGCACCTGTGGGAGTAGAGAATACTGTGCAGCAACCGGAAATCGTATAGCGTGCAGGACATGACAGAAAGCTCTGAGTTTGGTGTAATGACAAGAGGCTCCAGCACACGCACATGCTTCTTGTCTCGTAACCGTGTGAACATCTCCTCCATGCTGCAGGCAAACACAGGAAACAGGAGGGAGGGTTCAGAGATACAAATCATTCATAAATGACAATATAGTAAATAGAATTGTCCATCAATAGATGTATGAATATAGTTGTCATTTCATATCCAAATAGCTCATGCACAGTACACATGTTGGGTGATGAACTGGCAGTGTTATCATGTAATATAATGCTTACAATGTGTAGCTTATAAGGGAAAAAGAAAACAACATTTGACAGTGTGACATTTAAACCTTTGCACTGTAAGATGAAATCACATTTTTCAACCTGTATGACTTATTGGAATAATATTTTTTGATAAAAGTATTATTACATATCAATTTTATGGCACACCATGTTGTAGTCCTTAAAAGGATTAATTCAATACCAACTGGTGAATGTACTCCATACAATGTAAACATCCTTGATCTGACACTCCATCAACAAGTCATATACTTCCAATTATTTCCTTGAGAATACAGACACTCTTTCTTAAATTTCTAAAGCAGGAAAGTTGCATTTATTTGTGGGCATCAATTTACATGCCATTTCTGACATCTGTAACATTTTAATGTAACCGTATTATGTCTATTCTTGAGAGAAGGTAACTGCCTTCTAAACATAACAAAACATCTATAGTATCCTAAATTCAACAGATCTAAAATAATACCACATCATAATCACATCCAATACGTGTCATCTCTCCGGAAAGAAAGAACATAGTCCTTTCTCTGTCTCTTGAATATATGAAGCTTAGGCAGAATAGTGGCAATATGATCTCTGCAAGGTCACAGAGGATGTACAATCAACCGATACTATAAAGACGATACATACCTTCTCCTACAGCCAACACATGGAATATACTCCTGGAGGGAAGGTCCAAACATCTCCTTGCTCGGAACCATCAAGGCAGCTGCAAGCTCATCCCGATCCAACACACTGCATTTCTGCAAGAGACATTTCAGGACAGAATTTGTATCACACAGGACAGGTACAATATTGCAACAACTACCTGGGACGTAAATACATGACTGACATTGGCATTTACATGTTCAGATGGGCAAGGCAGGTCTTTATCCAATAAAACAAGACATGGAAAGTGTGTGCGTGTTGGGGAGGAGGGGGGGGGGGGAGGGGAGGGTTCTCTGTTACATGCTGAATAATATTTGCTGTCTGTTCTCTCTGCATTAAATCCAGACTATCAGCTTTACAACTTAAGCTTAATTTTTTTTTTTTTTGCATTTCTTTCTTCTTACCTCTAAAGCACCCCCCTCAAAGTTTAACTCAAACTATTGCACTCCTACTTCTAAGATCTACTTCATACAGTGCTTCACCTTGTTTAATAATGAGTTTAAGATCGTGTGGACATGGACCTCGCTCACGTCCACCAAGAACGTATGTCAACGGCGTTGACTACCTATAAATACCTAATAAATACCTAAAATAAACACCTAAAAAGATTTTAGTTGACGAACAAGTGAATGTAATGACGTCATGCCTGCTGGTGCGGCACACAGTCACGTTCAATGCGCATGCTCAAACAAGCTGGGTGAACTAGGGGGTGAACGCATTCAAAAATCTGGAGGTGGACATAGGGTTGACGTCAACGCATGTGCAGTACTGGCAAAAAACGTCAACGCCGGCCGTTCACTAGGTCGACTTAGAAATCTTAAAACTCCCCAGTAACAACAGTGAAAGAGAGACAACAACCACACAGTGGTGATGGTATTGTGATTTTTTTTTCACACAGCTTGGGAATGGTTGTAAGAAGCATAATTGACTCACCTCACGGAATGCATCCACTGTGGCATGTTTGGACTTATTCTTTCCTTTGGAATGGTCACATGTTGGCAACTCCATGTCTGGAAGTTCCATCACCATCTAGGAAGGGAGCAAGGAAAATACCATGACAAAGGGCATCACATATTTTAATAAATAATTCTTTATAAATCATACTATTAACTCTCGTTTTAGGTGTTATATCACAAGTAATATCATGGCTGTACATGTACAGTATACACAAAATTATATTCATAAAGATAACATGGTAAAGCTCAATTTTTGTAATGTGTTATTTTGATACAAACACTCGCTGGGTAATGTTTATTAAGGGGTAGGCTCTCAACCTCTATATAGCTGAGAGAACCTCAGGGTACCAGTATGTTCTTGCAACATGCTTCATTTCCAAATCAACATCTATGCAGAACTGCTCAATAAAGAGTAGCTTTCAGGTGAAGCACAGAATTTTGATTACTCTACAATTTGCATTATTTTTTTTGTTCAAATATTTCAATAAATAATTGTTTAATTCGACTCATGGCATTATAACAATGGCAATGGGAATAAAACCGTGTAAAGTTTATCACAAGTATGCAGGGTTT
Organism: Arbacia lixula; assembly: GCA_963669155.1. NCBI lineage: Eukaryota > Metazoa > Echinodermata > Echinoidea > Arbacioida > Arbaciidae > Arbacia > Arbacia lixula. The sequence goes on along the minus strand of OZ022583.1, from coordinate 23,764,355 downwards.
TGCAACCTTCAGTATCATTGTAATGATGCCTTTAAAGGTAAGTGATTAACACATTTCCAGAAGAATAAATGCAACATGAAAAACAGACATTTTGAATAAATATGTAAAACCATCAAAAAAAAAGTCCACATTTAGCCTCGTCTTTTTTGTATGAGAATCTCTGATTGAAATTCTTAATGCATAAATTCACAACAAATTTGTACATCAAATTAAAAAAAAAATACATTGAGCAGAATCTTCTTTTAAATAGTCAGAATATCATTTACAGTACACAGTAATTTACAGAAAAAAATTGAGTAGTACCCTATCCCCATAAATGTGTTTCGTTCAATATTAGACAGACAGAATATTAGTCTTGACATTTTGGGCAGTGTGCTCTGTCCGTTAGACAGAGAATAATTCAAAGAAACTGTTGAGTACCCCGGGAATTCATGGGAGCGGAAGGGATCAAAGAAACCCAACTCTGCTAAGTGTAGCACGTGATATTTCTATCTTTTTAACAAAACATAAAAAAAACACATTAAAATTGCCCTTCAATCATTGTTCAGATGTCATTCAGAATGGGCAAATCTGCAGACTACACTAACTGTCTGAGTCTCACTCTGCAAAATGCAATGACATTGCATCTGGCTCCTCTGAACGCCCCATCTAGAGACTGAAAATTGCACCTGTATGATGCGGGTGCCTCAAACCGGCCCCCTTGTTTTCTTTTGAATATTTTCATTCCAAGATAACCAAATAAAATTCCAAAATTTCACACACAAATCAGCAAAATAATGCTTTTTCAAAAACTATTTTTGGATTGAAGATTAACGATAAAATGTCGGAGAAATTGCGCTTCGAATATTGCTCGATAAATCGTCGCACATTCACATCACTGAACCTTGAAACCGGCCCCTACCGATAATGTGCGATATCTCCGTCAATCCGACGAGTACAGTGCCGACATTTCACCAGTATTGCGTCTCGATCATGCTCGTTCCAGTGCAGTGAAAAAATGACGGGAAAGTTTCGGCGATCGACGAGAAAATCACGGAAGTACGAACGCAAGTTGAAAAACGGAGATGTTTCGAACGAAAATGTGCAATTGCCAAATAAGTGCACATTTTGTCTAATTCTGCTTCCGAAAATCTTGCATTTGGTTTACTAATGCGTAAATACATAATAAATCGCGTATCCAACCTTCGATTACGCGCACTCCGCAGAAATACGCGGGGGCCGGTTTCAAGGGTAGGGGCCGGTTTGTGGACCACTCATGATACACTGTATGGCGATCGATGCGGGTCGCCATTTTGAATATGAAAACGCTAATGCTAATGCATATATGAACAAGTAATTTCAAGCATGCGCACATTGTTTTGCAGTGTGCTATTTTTTTTCGTCGAACCGATTGACGACTCAAATATTCATAGCCAACAACCTGTCGAACAATCTGATTGGTCAAATTTATGTCAGACTCAAGCAGATTGAAAATGTCTGCGATAAACGTGTGATCAGCAGAAAGTAAGTCTTTAATTTTCACCTTTCTATACATTTGGTGGAATCTTAGTCCTAGAATTTATAAATATGTAATATAGATCTAATTTTGATTCAAGTAGATTTGTTGCATCATGGCTTGAAAGATGTTACAATTTTAGACGAAATAGCTATGATAATCTCAAAATTCTTTTTACCCATCTATAGACTTTCCACTATTCGGGTAACTTTCTACTCAAGCATTGAACTTGTACGGTGTAGAAGATCGCCAATGCGCGTGTGGTGTGCATATACCATCTCTATTCGGGGGTAAGTCCAAAAATGTAATTTCGCTTAAAGAATGACCCAAATAAAACGGTTATTCCTGTCTAGGACAGACCAGGCCCACGCCGGGCCTGGCCCAGGATCTACGAAAATGGGCAGGGCGAAATAAAGATGTGAACGTGGAGGTGGACTGTCTTTCAGATAACAGTTGTTCAATCAAACTTACTGTGATGTTGCCTTCTAAGGAGAGGGGCATTTGCCTCCTTAAATACTGGTAGATAGTTTCAGACCCTGGTGGACACACGGCAACAAGCTGAGCAGTATCCTCCATGGTTGCAGTATTTGCACACTCTATCTCGGGACACCTGTGACTGAAACGACACGTAAACAAATGGGACATCCTCAATACACAGTTCGACAGCGGTCATGAATAGTTGAATAACTTGTAAAATCAGGTAATCAGCAATGTTTTATTGAAACGAATGCCTCTAATATGCTCATATTTACCTTCCTCCACAGCTCGCACACGTTGAAAACGGCATTTGGTACGAGAATATCACTATTTCCAGGGGAGGATGTCTGTTTTCTTTTGAAACTGTACGCACTTCAATGGAACATTTGGCGCGTCGAAGCACAACTTGTTTGAAATTAGTATCCTGCCGCCTAATAAAAATAGATCGTAATTGCATCTCAATATTTCAAAAATTCTTTCACATTTTGTACAAATGATGGCATTTTGTAAAATTTTTAAACTCTTTTTGATACTATTAAGTGATAGTTGTCTGAAGATTTGATTCTGGAAAGTTAGTGATATTTAAATATTAATCCGCCCAAGTTGCCATTCGATCACAAGGGGAAAAAGACGACTGATGTTGGGCGCCATTTTATTTTGCACACGGCACGAAATTCTGGCCCATTTTCTTTTCTCCCTGACACGAAATGTGAAAAGGGGGAGTCCCCGCGATCTACATGCAAGCTTGGAATTATTGTCATGCAGAACATGAGAATTTAATTTCGCTTTGTGCTTACAGGGCACTTTTAAATGGTACTTACGGACGAGCACAAAAATGTACGCGCAATGACGATCAGCCTCGTGGAAGAAAAGGACAGTTATGACAAATCACGTGACGTCAAGCGCGAGATGCTCATACTCTCCCACATGCTGTATGCTATGATGCCGCAAATTCCTTTTTTTTCTGTCTTTTGAAGAAGGAATAACTCTTTTCATACAGATATGTGTGTAAAAACATGTGTCTACTGATATATCAAATCTAATATATCATTTTTTTAGTTGTTTTTTTCAAGGTAGGCCTATATATAGCCCCTTAAGAGAATTTGTAAATAAAAATCGTCCACAACATCCTGGAGAGCATCTCGCACGTGACGTCACCAAATCTTTCCATTTTTTCTCCTTTGACGAATTTTCGTCAAACCTTCACTTATATCTTTCTTTCATGGTTTTGTTATTATTAAAATCAACCTTCCTTCAAGGTGGTGTTTCTCTTTAAAGACTGAAGGGGGAGAAAAGGGGGAAAGGAATCATTGCATAAGCGAAAAATAGTCCCGGGCGACGGAAAAGCGGTGAGCGGGCGGATCCAGGGCAGTCCCAGGGATTAGGGCCTAGCCTGTTGTAACCATGCACTCCTCAGCCCAGTAACTCAGGCGCGTGTGCAAGACTAATAACATGCATAGGCTATCAAGAGAGTGTGAACATCTGTATTTCATCAGCCGGGTTCATGCAATTAGCACGGGGCTTAGAAAGCCAGTGTAAAAAGCCTGAAGACATAGTACAGGGCTAACAAAACTCGATGTAAAAACGGTATTAGAACTTTGAACATATATGACACTAAATATACGCAAATACGCATGGGCTTGTTTATCATGATCCCATGACTCGGAATGCATGTTGATATGTAGGCCTAGGTCTAGTTTGTAGGCCTACATCCAAACTCACTTCAATGTATATAATACATCATATAAATATAATATATACATACATATATATATATATATATATCCGTAGCGGCATGGCTGGCAGACATACCACAACCCATACTATCGGACAAGGACTCAATAACAGTACTACAAGCAGCAGCAGCAGCAGTAACAACAGCATCAACAGCAATAACGATATAACAAACGACGACGGATTTTTGCTATTACGCAACATACAAAGGAAAGCTGAATACCTTATACTTTGTATATTTCTGCCGTCTATATGTTTATCGCTTCATAACTTATGTTCTTTTTGTTGATGTATCTATTGTTATTTCATAATGTGCACTGTACTGTACTGTCGTTAATGTTATTGATTCCAGATCCTGATGAAGGGCAGGTGCCCGAAAGCTTGGTCCTATAACTAATGGTATACAATGTCTTGCAACGGCCCTCTTCGACCCCCCTCTCCGGATCACACATATATGACGAAGAACCGCAAAAAACGTACATCACCGAGACTGATCGCAATTATATATATATATATATGTGTGCATATATTTATACGATATTTAAATAATATGTATGCATATATTATGTATGCATGAGCCGAGCAAAACACAAAATAATGCGCATAACAAAACATTGCACCGGTGAATAGTTATTTGAATAACTTTGAAGGCTTATAAATAATCAAGTTATCAATCAATCAATTGAGCAATAATTACTATCTGCAATGCTCTATTGCTCACGAGAACACCACATCTAAACTAATGGGAATGATCATTGCTTTGTCCCAGCTTTTCAAAGAAAGAGTTTGCATTGACTGAAGAACAAGATCAGGAACTATGTGGGAGTAACTGTATATATAAAAAATAAATATTTAGTGTGATAACGTGTACTTTTCCTGTACTTTCTTTCATGCATAGCTATTCATTAATCACGATATTCCATTGCCAATTGTACTCTTAATCATGAATCGTGATAATTGATATTCACAGAGATAAATAGTGAAAGCCTTGATTATAGATTATAGATTGTGGATTAGCACTTCGAAGAGTGAGTAAATATCTTACTGTGGACAGTCCAAGTTGCTTGCAAATGCATTGAACATACCTTATTTTGATTACTGTTCTATTTCATGGACAAACTGCAATTATCGGATAAAAGACATTCTTATCAAACAACACAAACAAATGGCAGGGATTGTTCTACAGACCAATACACTCACACCAACCACTAAAATGTTTAGAAGCCTAAAATGGATAGATATGGAAAAACGCTGGAAATTCCAAAAAGGAAAAATCATGTTTGACATTTTGAATGGCAATGCGCCCTTATATTAATTTTTACAAAACATGTTCACACCTTCCATTACAGTGCATCGCTATATTACACTGAAAACAAAGGCTTACTAGTTCCAAAAACAAGAACTGAGAGTGGTAGGAAGGCTTTTTCTTTGGAGGGTGCAGTTCTTTGGAACGCCCTTCCAAACCAAGTAAAGAATGCTCAATCCAAGAACGTATTCTGCTCTCACTACCTGAGATTTTGTGTAGAATAGTTGTTTAACATGTGCCGGTCTTACATTTTCATGTTAATGATAGACCCCTTTAGACAAATTATCTTTCAAAAGTACCTTTTTGTATGACTTGTTTTTATGATCACCTCTATAGTTTCGATGATGTTAAATCCAAATATCCGCAGGATAATCACTGAAATTGATGCTTGGTTATATTTTGATGGGGGAATGTATTGTGATCAAACTGTAATAATCAAGCTATATGTTTACGTTTTGAAAAAAATATATTCTCTCATGATCATATTTACTGCAATTTGTTTGAAATATAACTCGGTGTAAACTATATAGGGTGACGCGCATAAGTATGCATACCCTGCAATGTTGCCATCTCTCGGTAGATATAGGGCTAATCAGTCTGAAACTGCTGCCAATCACTTCTAAGATAGCAGCCTACGTGATGTGAAATTTCGAGGAAATTTCGAGAATTTTTTTATGGATTTACAGCTGTTTCTTTTGGACTATAACTTTGAGGTTCTTCTTGGAGGATTGGAATTTTCAGTGTCAACCTGTTGGATCATCAAAATAGCAAGAAACAAGGGGGAAAATGCAACTGTTTCAGAAAGAAAGAGGGTAATTCAACTACGACAAGCATGTAAAAGCATTAGAGAAGTAGCACAAATATTGAACAGAATTAAAAGATTTGTTACATCCACCTGGGCTAAGAAGGAATGGCCTCATCTCTCAGACAGGAAACAGAAGGCCAAGAAGAGCAAATTGCCCAAGCAAAGAGGTTTATCACTTCTTTTGTTAAAAACAAAAATTGTGAAAATCAAGGGGGTAGCAGCCAATAACTGATGAGTATTACAAATAAATACAATTGTGTATTATCTCATCTATGTACTTTGAAAAAATTATGAAGTTTTGTTGTAAAATATTGAAGTTATGAACACTTTTGTCAGGTTAATGCCATCAGGTATGCATACTTAAGTGCGCCACCCTATATGTCATCTGCTATCTATATTTTGCAGGCATACATGAAATGGTATTAACTTTTATTAAGGTGTGATGTTAATGGTTCTTTTGAAAGAGTACTTGTATTTATACTTTTGTACATTATCCTGCATATTTACGATTCGGTATCAAAGTCACCAATTTATGAGGTTTCGCTTGTGTGATGCATGTGGAAGCATTGGTCAAACTTCTCATTTTGTTATATTCCAAATCAGTTGATCTTTGTTGCATTTTGGCATACAGAATTTGTTTGTAAAATCTATGTATCTACAGTGTATGTATTTTTGTGTTATTTGTACACAGGACCTCCAGGGAGAACAGTGCCAAGCTCATTGATTGGGCTACCCTGTTTAAAAAAAAGACTTAATACAAAGATAAATAAATAAACAAATAAATGAATAAATGAATAAATAGAGATCCTTGATCTCCAACAAGAATCTACCATTTACGCGTTCCAAGGAGCCATCTTTCCCATCCACGCATCCCCGTCAATGAGATTAGCTACGCTCATGACGTAGTATGTCCGGGTCTATTCAGAAAAATAATCAAAGAATGCCGCGCTATCATTATACTTTCTCCATAGACAATGGCTATGAAATCACGGCCCTCATTGGCGGATGTTGATATTCATTGTCACGGTCTACCGGAGTGGTCAGCTGATTGGTCAATGGTCATCGATTATTTGCATCGTTAGCTATAGCTGCATCCTGGCCAGTCGGTAAGCCGGTAGAAATCAGAAATATCGTGTGATGTCTTTGAACCTTTATTGGTTACCGTGACCATTAACTTTGTAAGGAATTGAAAAGGGTCGTAAATGGATTGTCACTAACATGACTAATCCTGATCATATGAAAGCAGTATGGGGCATGGATATCTCCAGCTTATACCGCCTATATCCTGGTCGGTCAAAAGCAGTATTTCTGACATAAATATTATCAGAAGCTTCCAGCTGCACCCTTGTTTTCCTGGAGGCCTCCTTAATAAAAAAAAATATATATATCATTCCCAACAGAAAAGAATACTTAAGGTCAATCAAAGACCTACCTGAAAGCCCAAGTAACTACGTGGAAAGGATAGCAACACATAAACGCAATAGCTCGAGTATCAATATTGTATGTGAAACTTCCCGCTAAATCATTAAGCCGAATCCATGATACAAACATGATTTTCGCAGACTTGCATCTCCTGGCAATACAATCACGAGCCAACGAACCAACCAACACAGTGATCACTTATTTTATATACTTTATGCATAAAGACCTATCAGATATAGAAGATGCAGAACGGAAATTTGTAAGTGCAAAATGAAGGTATGGGGAACATTCGATTATTTTTAAAACTAAATTGTGTTAGATACTACCTTTAAAAATGCACGTTGAGTTTATAAATCAATCAACGTTCCCTTTGTTGTCTCTGTTCCTATACGATAAACATACATTTAATTGTTTTCATAACTTCCTTCCCCTGCAGACCAAACGCCAACACATTAATGCACTCACTCACTACCTCTCCACATCGTGATGCACACGCTTATCGTGTCTGAAAAAGGATGCTATACCATAATATACCAATACATGCAGCTTAGCACTTATTACAATAATCACTAATGAGGACACGTTTGGTTCAATGTTCACGGACCAACCAAACGGTTGTAATTTATTCATTATTATGGTGCATCATGGCAAGTTATTTTAAACAAAAATCAGCATGGCAATGGTGTAATTTCAATATGACGTACAGTTTATGCATGTATGACAAATGCATTTAATACAATTTAAAACGATAAATCAGTCTCAACCTCAAAATCCAAGGCTAGTAGGACTGACTATAAATCAGCAGCAAATTTATTGCATTCCACCCATCGAAAGTAAACTAAAGAATATGAATTAATGAGTCTTAATCAATTTGAGAACAAAATTATGAAGAAGGCCATATTTCACATAGGAAATTATTGTCTCATTAGTTCAAATCATAGAAGATCTCATCTATCCAGACTTTCCCGTTGGAAAGCTGAAGGGATCCTTAGCATCAACGGCGATGATGGCATCATTTCGGGACTACGATGAAAGTGGGCACGAAGTTGACGCGATGAATCCAACATAGACGGCGTCAAATCAGCCAGGTGGTCGAATACTGGAAGTGGTGCGAATTGAGCGTAATGGTACATGGCGGCTGGCATCGAAGTATTTGGAAACGTTCGGCAGCGGGCAGGAATCTGCAAGTGGTAGGGCGAGTAACGGGCGGATAGGGGAGGGTACTGCCTTTGGTAGCGGGAGGTGCAGCACATCTGTCGGCAAGGGAGAGGCCTCCCCAGCGGCTGTGCGGTCGAAATCGGCTGTGTCGGCTTGGATGAAGCGACCGTTACAGGTAACACCTGCTTCGGCGACGTGGTTATTATCGGTAACGCCGGCTTGGCGGTTGATGGCGCAGCTGCGGTAGGGGATACAGGAACGGGTGGCGAGGGCGGGGGAGTCGGAGGTAGAGACCGACGGGACTGCGACCTCAAGTTGACGATACGGTCGTGTTCAGAAGACGTCGGGATGTTAAGAGCCGATGTCGAAGTCATTGACGGCGAAGGCACGTCGATCCTCATGCACGTCGCGGCGAGCAAGGCGAGTGGATGTGGCTTGTCGAGGTCCGAATCATCGAAAGGGAGCTTTGGGAAAAACAAACATGGGAAAACGAAAACGTTGTAGTCATTTAGATATATGCGTATATGCGTGATAATAATGTTTTGTTTAAACTGTCTGTAATGTACGTCTTGATAATGACGTTATGAACTGTCGCGTTCATGTCCCTGATTCCAATACATATGTTTTTTCATTGTTTGTATCGCAAGAATATGATCGCAATATTCAAATACCACAACTTACTTGTAGGTATTCTGTAGACTTTGTCGCCATGGTCGTGCCAACCACACCAGTGGAGGAAGGAAAATAGTTCAGCAAAGTAACTTTCCTGTTATCTGTATATCTCTACAAAGCTTTTAAAATGGCGTCTCAAGAACTCTCCAGCTGGAGTTATACACGACAAGCTGCTTGGTCGCCAGGTGAGAGTAAGAATGATAGGAAGGGTGGTAACACGCTTCAATTTATCTATCTACAGCTGTGCGGTACTCATTTGTCATCGTTATTGTCTACGGTCAGCCTCCATCCGGTCAGCGGCGGACCTCAGAGAGATGGGTCAAGAATAGGCGAGGCAGATCTGAAGGGGCTTTGATTGTCACCGCCTCGCCACCGTAGATCCGTGACTCTCTTCCTTCTTATTGTTCGTTACGCTGCTCCGTGCTCCGTAATTTTAATCACGACATGAATGAATTCGTTGAGTTGCGCTTTTATAATGGAAGGATGTTGCATGGTCTTCCGGATTTTAGTCAAGCCCGGCCCAGCAGTTCTCTGAACACTGATAAAGACTCAGATCAGTGTCTGAGTTCGGACCCCATATACCACAGTCGTGTATTTATATACAAGACACAAATGTCTAACAGTTGTTTGGATTGGTATTCCCAGGGAGGTATTGATTAGGAGGAGAAACAGCTCGAGCATAATATATTCAAACATCTGTATGAATAATAAAGCGTGCTAATTAATTTCCAAAGCATTCCACAATCACTACATGCTTTGGTATCCCAAACCGACATTTAGCTGATGTCAACTCGGAAATAAATATCTTTAATTCCCTATTTAGGTGATCTGTCGTAACCGACAGATCACCTTGTAATTTCGTCCGAATTTTCTTTCTTTCTTTATTTCCATGCAATGCCCCCCACTTTTTTGTGTCATGTACATCTCAACAATGCATGAGCCATGTTTTATCAAAATGTTCATCATGCATAGGTATATATGTGAACATGTCACAGCAACATCATCAAGGTCATTACATTACCGTGACGTCATGAACGAGCACTTTAATGAAAACCTATTGACTCATGTAGCTCTAGAACTGATCGTTTATATGTAATGACATTTGGCATGCATAAAATTAAGGATACGGCAATTAATTTCAATGAATAAGAAGGCGCGCGTACTCGTACGTTAGTGCAATAACGCAAGCGTACAATTTCAAAGTGCTCCAAATCAAATAAAAATTGTTTTGCATATGTTTCAGAGAATTTCCAGCATTTCAAAAATTTCAGCGCGTGCGCTGAAATTGGATTTTACTGGATTTTTCGTGCGTAGCGCGAAGGCAACGTCAGAATACCGCTTTTTACTGGATATATGTTTCTGACACTAAATACATCACATCCTATAATTTTGAGCCATTTCCATGCAATAATAAGGTCGTGCGGGTGCGTCAAATTTCGAAGTCTGCGCGCGCGACAATATGCAAATATTGCAAGAAACATGGCTACATTCAATCGGCCATAGCTCTTCAGAATGGTTGGTGACCCCCGATTTTTTCTTTAATTCGGAAAGAGTATGAAATGTAGATGTGATGTCATGTGTCATATTGCCATGTGAATCGAAAAAATGAATTTTAGTATATTGTGCCTGCGACATTGCTCTATGGTAGGGATTCCTTTATTTTTCAGTTTTAACACATCTTCAAGGTGTAAATTTGATTACACTCTATAGGTATTAATGTCAAAATTGGACCTTTGTACGTGTTATGTCAATAAGCCAGTTCGTAATTACAATTTGCGCATGAGCAGATGAAGGTCATAGTGACCAAACCAGCTTGTTGGTTTTTAAATCACTGAGATAAGCATCATCATTAATAAGTTATTTTAGAATATGCTTGTTATCCAATTTATAAAAGAACACCAAGGTGTTCAATCATGGGGTATTTGACAACAGGCCAAACGACAACAATTAGTTTACAATAAACAATGTAATAGAAGCTTTCCCAATTGTTCACAGACCGTAGCCTACTATTCTTGTCACCCGTTTTGAGATGGTTCCTTTATTAGAGGTTGAATATCGCAAATTGCTATGTCGGGTAAGCACATTACGTAACATCTTCTTTTGAAATGATAAATTAGTCAACTGCTTATCCTAATGAAAAAGGGAAAGGTCATAGTGACCAAACTTGCTCCAGAGCTAACTACGAACTGGTGTATTGGAAGGTCATTTATTTGAAATCATGAAATGACAAGGCGATCTTTTAGGAGCTCTATCTCACCTGTGTTTGGATCTTTTTCTCTGAAATTTTAGTATGTTTTAGCTTAATCTACTAGTTTTCGGGGGCGTGGTCTCTATTTTTTTATCAGATGTTGGGATCATGGCAAAAGTACAGCAAGAATATCGGTTAATAAATCATTATAGCCCCTGCTGGGCAATACGTGTTAAGTGAATGGGAAGATTTGTGGTTTAATGGGTAAGGCGCTGTTTTAAGATCTCGAGGCCCCGGTTCGATTCCTGGAGAGGGTAGGGTCAATCTATTTATTCCTTTTGCAATGTTTATTTTGCCATTTTCTTCTGTTCTATTCCTGACTTCGTCATTCTCTTTGAGTTCTTCTTTGTTTAACATTCAGTTGAACAAACATAATAATCAATATGATTCACATACGAAATATGATACATACAAAGTATCAGCATACTCGTATACACATTGAAGTTGCTGCACACATTACAATCAACATTCTAAACATGTATAATACAACATAAAAAGAGGGTTACGATAGGATAACTGATAGGTTTACTCGTTAGAGCGTTCTCCTGCTCACATATTGAATTACATGCAGTAATTATAACAGTGCCTAACAAGTCTCTTTTGTTTAGTCGTTTTGTCAAAGTATACACTATCGATACTAGCATTCCCAATGATATATGGGCTGGGAAGAATTAGCTGCGGGATTCCTTCATTATCTCAGTACATCAGAACTTATACCGACGAACACGTCAACATCTACCCTTGAAGAGGGCAGGCTAAGGGACTTTCCTAATTTGGAAAGCCCAGGGCCTCATCTTATAAAGAATTGCGACTTATATTAGTCAATCGCAAGTCAAATCTCCTTTACCTATTGTACAAAGTTACTATCACGTTACGACCAATCTCAAAGACGCAGTCTTTGGAATCTGAACATATAGCGAAAATCTTTTACGAACATTTAATATAATTGCAAGACTTACGCAAGGATGCAAATTGGAAACTTTTCGCAAGAAACAAATAGGATATTGTCTCATAATGCAGACATATGTTTGGTCATTAACAATTCAACGACTGATTAGTTCTCACAAAGTATCAATGTCATTAGGCCTCTACTAATCCTCTAACCTTGATTTTTTAACCGTTTAAACGACCTTCTGGCATCGACCGCTCGTGCCCAGGTAATGAGCGGCTTATCATCAAATCACTTTACCCTTTGATATACGCCGTGTTTGAAATAGTGTAGTGGATTATACGAATAAACAATAAATACCGACTGATAACACAACACATATCGACGATTCTAGTCCTCTTTTATGAAATGATTCATCCCTAATAGCCAACCTTCGTATGGTATTACAAATGTTTTTAAAGAAGACATAAAGTCACTAATGGCATTGTAGATTTCGTTCTCCACCTGCCATGTTCATCAATTAAAGTCTATAATTGGTTTGGCTGCGTCTTGCTAAGTCACTCTCTGATTCGACTTGGTAGAGCTGCTCACAATCCCGGCGCTTAGTAACCAAAAAAGACAGAAGCGATCTGAGGAAGAACATTGAAAGCGCGTATCCCGACTGGACGGCGTCAGGTATGTAGAGTATTATGCGAGTATTGTAGTGATACATTTCTGCGTTCAAAGAAACCATTTGAATAAGATAAGGGGTTTGTAACTTTTTAAAGTACCTTTACATCAAAGCAGACAATTACATTGTACCTACCGTATATTTAAATCTTTGAGCATGTGGAAAAGCTCGAACAAGGGTAAAGAAAGTTCAATGTAATGAAAATTGGCGCATATTCTTTGTTGATGACTATGACATCATAGTAGTTATAAACCCCATGTTACATTAAATGATGTGAGGGAAGATTAATACAATGTCCATCATATCCTGTCTTAACGAGGAATGATACATTTGAGGGGATTCATGATGCCAATGTGTTGTGATACTTTGTACGAAATTTAGTTGATATGGGAATGCCAAGTTTAATGTAATAATATAAAATCATTTGGTAATTGAGTTTAACCTTTTGTGTGCCAGAATTACTGTGGAAGTTGTATGAATCATTGTGCTAAAGTGCATCAATGGTGCATACAGCGTAGTTTTTAATCCATGTTTTTTCTAACTTTTAAGCAGCGAATGGCGGTAATTCCATTCAAAGTCATGCATTGGTCACAAATATTGGGGAACCGTTTTCCAAAATCACCATATGTTTGGGTGACATCATCGGCTTCTACAATTTTTGAAAAATGATTTAAATTCGACTTAGATCGCGAATGAAAATTCTGATGGCGGTGTTTTGTTATGATAAAATGGTTTAGGTTTTCACTGGTCCGTGCTTTGGTGAAAAAGCTGCTTGAAAGTTAAAAGAATGGAAAATGTTTGGCCAACAAATATTATAATATTTTATATTATCTATATCAAAAAATACATTGGCAATCAGGGTTGTGCAAGTTTTAGTAAGAAACGGGTGGGTTTGTCAATCATAAGGAAATAGCTTTCATAATAAAGTAAATCTATGAACTTTGATACAAGGGGCTCTTCCTCGTATTCCAATATATTTACATTAAAGTCACTATAGATATAACCAGATTTAAATATGTTATTTCTTTCATTTAAAACAACTTAAAGTTCATCTTGTTATAAACATTTCTTGATGGTTTGCGATAAACAGGTTCGTCTTCAATATTGTTCTGAAATTTGCATGCAAATTTCAATAAAGAGCGGCTCCACACTTTCAATATTATCCACCTCGTTCACAGACACGATATGCATTGTACGTTGCGCAACGTTTAAAGAAAGCATTTTCATTACCAGAAATCCGCATTCCTTATTCCTATAATTGAACAGGATACACAATTATTTACATTACATCCCATTTATACGATCAGAATGCTTCCCTTCTTGCATTGTAATGTATAAGAAAGATGTATTCTCGTACTTATCATTTAAAAAAACATGACCAAGCTGCAGAGAATCGAGAACTCTACAGTACGTGTAGTTTCCCTCTCCAAAAAATAATGACCATATTACACCAACTCTTAAACATTTGCATTGGTTCCCAACTCAATTTCGTGTTAAGTTCAATTTTTTTTTTTAAACTTTCAAGTCTATAAATGGTCGTGCCCAAAATGATCTTTCTAATTGGAGTAAGTTATAGGTCCCTTCCTTCTGAAAATCAAAATAAAGCTCTTAATCGTGAGAAAAGCAAAAAGTAGAACATTGTGATGATCGTTCCTTTTCATGCTCTGCTCTTTACCAGACTCCATCCGTTCCATAGCTAATATAACTTTGTTTAGGGCAAAATTGAAAAACCCATATGAAGGAAAAGGCATACTTAACTTAGTTTAATTTTACTTGTCTTACTTTGTTCAATTGTTATATGCAAAGCGCGTTGATATTCATCTCGTATGTATATGTAGATACAACTTATTTGCTTACTATCATATCCCTCATTGATATATTCCAGTTTGTTGACTTGCTAAAAGTGTGTCACATGACCACAAATAGTTCAACCATTTGCTAGAGAGAGATGGAAGAAGCTCAGAGGGACGAAAAAGACTATTTCGTGACGTCAGAGGGAAAACAAGGATACTATTTCGTGACGTCATTACAAAAATAGTCGCCATCACCCCTCTGTCTCGATATCGGTTCATTACGTGTAAATGTACGACAGGCAAAATCAACGCGATACATTTCTTGTCAGCTGCTTTTTGCGTTCTAGCGGGAAATAGTTGGGCGCACTCGGGGAACTCCCGCGGTGTTGCGGCCGAGGCGCAAGTTGAATCGGTTTGCGAAAGCCGTGGGAAATTTAACAACCGAATGAATCGGCCGGGCTCCTCCTTTCCATTATCTAACGTTTACAGCTTATAGCATGGACACTACCACAATGTACATGGTAAGGGTCCAAATAATAAACAACGAATATATCAGTGAGGGATATAAAACAAATATTACATGATCTTTATTCGAGATCTTGTGTAAAGGTCCCCTCGTTGAAGTGGAAGGCGTGTGGTATCATTTTTCCGTCGACCTGCGATCTCGGACAAAAATAGTACCGCACGCCCTCCACTTCACCTCGGAAGCAAATAGATTCCACCAGATCCCTCATGATGATGCAGTATTTGTATACTATTATTATATGGAAAACGTTGATGCGCATTTCCTTTGTTCTTGTTTTATGTTTCACACCTACAGAACAATCGACATGGCGAGGCACGATCCCAAACTAGTGGTTTTCTTTTTTCTTTTATTTGCTCTGATTCGCTCCACCAAGCAAGAAGTCGTTGACCTATGCCGGATCTGTCATTGTGACGTGAGTGACATGACCTCTCTCATCTCGTGCGTAAGGGAGAACAAGGTCGGCTCGTATTTCGAGGGAGGCAGTAGCTTAGATGTCTTACAAGACAGCTTGCCACTTAAATATCCGAACTTAACTCATCTTTACCTCTTCAACAATAATATCCGCTCTATCGACGATTCTGTTTTTCTCCGCTTTCCAGCGGTCGAAGTTCTTTCGATCACTTACAACAAACTGCAGGGAATTCCGAGACTTCGCAGCCTCCGATCTTTAGGGAAACTCACATTAAATCGCAATGTCATACACGAGATGCCTCCCCTTTTTGGATCGAGTGTACATAACCTCAAGCGTTTATATATCCAATTTAATAAACTACGTCAGATACAAGGAAATATTCTACCCCCTCTCCTTACCCATCTTGATTTAACAGGAAACTTGATCGAAACTGTTACTAACCAATCGTTTATGGGGCTGGAAGAACTTCAAGTTCTTAACTTGGATCGAAACCGCATATGTGACATACCTTCTGGTACATTCCTTTTATCGAAACTCACTCTGATTTATCTGAGTTTTAACCGAATCTCAACAATAGGTAACCAGTCGTTTCCAGACGCTCTCCGTGTCATCCGACTGGACGGCAACCGTCTCGATAATATATCCGCACTTGAACACACTGCTCGCTTGGAGATTGTTGTTGTTCGGCAGCAGAGTAATTATCGCTTTTATCAAAGTTCACTACCCGACGTTCCGAGCTTAAGAAGCGCAGCCTTCAGTGGTGTCACCGACAACTCATTCTTGTCTACTCTTCTGACAAAAGCCCCGAATGTTCAGACTGTAGCCGTGACAAATGGACTCATCTCCCGTGTTCGCCTGGTAAAACACACACATATAACGATCATTAATCTTTTTGATAATCGTATCAAGAGCGTAGAGGGATTAGGAAATGTTTCATCGTTGGGCATTATCACATTGTCCAACAATCTCTTGAGCACAGTTCCAGATTTCAATAACCTCACGGGTCTTTATATGATCAGTATGCGTAACAACAAAATCACTGTTTTACCTGCGGTCAAATTAATGAACCTAACAGCACTAGTGTCAATAGACTTGACAGGAAATATGATTACTACAATTGTAGGACGGCTGACAAATCCTAAATTATCTGTAATACTCCTGTCCAAAAATTACATCAGAGAATTCGACTCAGATGAATTTTCTCTTCTGCCAGAACTTGAGCGCCTAGACATGAATGAAAATAAATTGAGAACAGGATCAATTTTCACAGGTTTTCACAATCTACAATCGATATCCTGTCGAGAGAACACAATATCAATAATTGATGCAACGTCGTTTGATTATTTATTCAACTTATACTACCTAGATCTTTCCAACAATATTATCCGACATTTAACGGAATTTCCCTTTCTTCCCAACTTGTCAATCTTGAATCTCGATAATAATCCAATAATAGTCATTGGTGATGACGCTTTTCATTTCCTCCAAAGTCTATTTCATCTGTCTTTACGAAACTCAGGTCTACAGAAATTTCCAGAATCGAATAGTGTGTTTCAAGTGCTGCGTACATTAAACCTTGGTGGTAATAGCATAAAATCGATTCCAAATACAATTAAACGCTCGTTTCCATCACTACATGATCTTGATCTGAGTGATAATAGCATTGACAATCTGGATATCTCTGAACTAGGACAACTACAAAGATTACTAATAAACGGAAATAGAATTCCACGGTATAGTATCAACTGTTCATTTATCGAGGATGTTCACACTTTACATGTTGATCTCGCTTCACTTCAACCATTTTGTATGACAGATTTGATGAAGCCAGTTTTAGGCGTACGAAAATTTTTCTTTAAGGGTGATCATGAACTTAGAGTTCATGGTAGTATTGTATGCGTCACAAGAGGACTTGTTATACTCTCAGATGTCCAACTTGATCTGAATAATGCAAACTGCACCATGCCAGAGAGGTCTTACCAATCAAAAGGAGCTATTTTGATTTTGCGGAATGTATCCCTTTATTATGTTAATACACCCGAATTTCTTGTTCTGCAGCAAACATCACAATTGAGTTTTGTAGAGAGCAATCTGATGGACATTCCTAATTGGGAAGGTCCTAAGGTGTGGACTTTGAACTTTAGCAACAATCTGTTACGGACATTCAATATTTCAAGATTTACTGTGCAATTTCCGAAGGCTTTGATATTACATCTGAATGATAATCGAATTCAGTTTCTGTCTGGATGTTACGCAGTAAGTATGAACATCCACGATTTGTGGCTCCTTGATTTGTCTGGCAATGATCTGGTGCAATTTCCAGGTTTGACATGTAGTGAAACGCTGTACAGAATCTTTAACTTTTTAGAACAGATAGACTTGTCTAATAATTACCTTACAAACATAAGTAAAGGATTAATACCCAAAAGTTCTACATCGATGCATCGCTTTGTGGTCCAAGTGTTTATCAGAGAAAACGATCTGAAATGTTCTTGCCCTGAACGCTGGCTACTGGACATAGAAGATGATATCACTGTTTATCGCTCCTGTATGTCCCCGACAATGGAAACCCAGATCGAGAGGATGCATTTTCTAACTAATGACTACACCTGTTCACTGTCCATCGATGATGAAAACGCATGTACCATTCAAGAGGACGCAGTCATTTCTATCCGGTGTCCTGTGATGTCACACCCACTACCTCGCATCCAATGGATCTTTCAGCAGGAGACTCCCGAAGAAATGGACCACAGCTTTCGAAGGCCAAATACCCATTTGATCTCCGTGCAGGATATTCGTATCTTGCCGGACCAGATACAATTAACCCCAAACAATTCTTACACCCACCATAATGTTTTGGTAGCGTGTCGTGCCATTGACAGCTGGCAAAATTCACTGCTTCAATATATTGACGTGACACTTTCGACGGAGGACGACGGGAATTTATCGTTGACCTGTGTGACTGGACACCTTAGGGCTTTTCCGGTCTCCGAAGGTGCACACAGTAATGTGAACACCAGTGTGACTTCCGTCACAGAACAAGCATTCGTTTCAAAGAGTACACATCGTTTTGAGCACATGGGAATGTGGTCTCTCATGATCGCAGCAATGGTCTTCTATATAGTATGATTATTTTACCTAGTTAGCATTGGGGTTACTTTGGCCATTGGGAGGGCAGTCGCCACTTTATGTATTGTCGAAGTTACACCAACCATATTTATCGTCTCAATCAGAGAGTAACTGAACACCCATATAGCTTAAGGTATGTTGAGTGTGATCTCCAAAATTAAACCCTTTTGCACCAGTCGCCGTCAATGGTATTATTCGACGCCCCTCTCCCTTTCGTTGATGCAAGGTTTACTGTTTGCAACGCCGGTGTTCCTGGTCTCATTACTGCTAATTGTGTCACTTGTGTTATTGCTATGATTCATATTACTGGCTCATTAACTGTTTTGAGTGGTGCCGGTCGCTTCAGTATTTGCTATTTAGGTGGTCTGTCGTCAACGACAGATCACCTATTTATTATTATTCTTTATTTTTATTTATTTGCTGAAAAATCACGAAACTATTAAAAGAGAGTACGAATGAGGTCATTTTAAGCATTTCGCAAAAAAACGCTCACGCGCGCCTACTGGCATTTTACAACATAGAATATCCTAATTTTATTTTCTATCATCATCTTTGGCATTTTTTTTTCAAGCATTTTGATACCTTGTTCACCTTTTTCTGACCAGTAATAACGCAATGAGCGTCCGCAAAAATTGACAGCACGCGCGGACCTGCGCTATTTTTATCCACAACACATAGGCAAAAACATGCCTATACACAATTCATTGTAACTCTTCAGAATGGATAGGAACTCCCAATTCTTCTCATATTTAGGTAGATTATGAGTCGGAAGTATGATTTCATGCCTAATTTGACCCTCAATTAACTCATGACGTCATCATAACGGCCTCCGAACTTAAAATTTAAATTTGCCTCTTGTGACGTCAGCATATTTTTGGAAAATTGATTGTATCTCTGTAAATATTGATCGATTTTCTTCCAAATTTTCATATGCTCTAGCTGAGACAGTTCTCTACAAGCACAATTGCCACGATTTTTCATTTTAACAAAGGCATCATGGCGTATTTTTGCGATTAAAGGAGGCATGTCAATTTTTCACATTTTGCGTGTATTCTCTATGGGACATGACTCTTTCTCAAAACTGGTATTTTTGCGATTAAAGGAGGCATGTCAATTTTTCATATTTTGTGTGTATTCTCTATGGGACATGACTCTTTCTCAAAACTGGATCCTACATTCCTGTCTTTTGTGAGCAATATCTCTGTTGTTTTAGCTTCGTTTTTGATGAGCTTCGAGTATGTTGTAACTGGGACAATAAGCTATCACCAGTGTGCCATTTATCTTTCGATCAGCTGCCTGGATCATGCTCATATTTCATGTGCAAAGTAGGATTTGAGAATTTCACTTTCCGTTTACGTGTAACCGCTATTGGAAATGTTTTGGTATTTCGGTAACGCACTTGACTTCCGACCTCGAGGTCCCTGATTTAAGTTCGGGCGTCTCCAATAATTTTTTTTTCTCACTTACAATCGCAAATAATGTAATAAACAACTTTATTACTTTTTACGTGTAATCCTTATAGATGTCTTTTTCTGAAATCTGGATTCTACATTCCTATCTTTTGCGAGCAATATCGCCATTATTTCTGCTTGGTTTATTTTTTATTTTTGAGTATGTTGTAGCTGAGAGTAAGACTATATGTTATCTACATATCCCCTCATTTTTTTTCAATCAGATGTCAGGTTCACGCTCATCATGATCATGATCATCACCATCATCATTAATATCATGATGATCATGATCATGCATGATCGACCATGATGATCATCATCAACATCATGATCATTCATCATCATGATCATCAACATCCTCCTCATCATAATCATCATTGTCATTATCATCATTACTATTTATTTATCGTTATTATCATCGTGTAACATCATTATCATCATCACCATTACTATCATGATCATCATGTTCATCATGATCATGATCATCATTTTTTAGATGTCTTTGTAGCTTCTCCCTCTATAAATAATAAATATTCAAATCTATAAGTGAAAACAAACCACCTCATTCGTCCTCATGACGAATTAATTCCAGTGTAACATTTGTTTAAAACCATGTCACCATTGTAACTGAGTTTACATGCCTTATTTGTGTCACTGGAGTCATTTATGTAACATGTGCTAGTTGTGTTATTGCAATTATTTATACCACTGCCTCAGTGATATTACTGCTTGTATTGGTGTCAGTAGTGTCATTCGTTTGCATTCTATCTTTAGTGTTATCTTGTCTGTAACTTTGTGTTACCATCGTCATTACTGTTACAAACGTTTTAATGTGACTGGTGAAATTACTGATACTGGGGTTAGCTATGTTGATAGGGCAACTTATATATTCCTGGTGTTACTGGCTCACTGATATTACTACTTGTATTGGTGTCACTGGTGTCATTCGTTTCCGTACTTTTTCTAGTTTTTACAGATATGATTTGAGAGGTTTCAGAGGCGTGATATCAGATTATGTTAATGGATATAGATATTGTTATTTCGGGAAGAAAACTAGCAACTCGATCACTTTCCTGGTATGGTTTTGCATGCTTTTATATATTTGATAAAATAACGTTCAGTCTAATTTCCATTCATGGTTAGAAGTTTTATCATTGATATTAATTACATCAAATTATTGCTAGGCTTACCTATTTTTTCATCATGGTAACATGTTTATTTCCTCAATATTACCGCATGCATGCGATGACATATCATCACACGATTCACTGAAAATTAATGAAAACATAAGGATATCAATTCTTTTTCTTTAAGACTAAATGGGGATTTCTTTTTATCATCAAAGCATGCATCAATTTAGCATAAAGAGCATCCAAGTCGTTAATGTGTCTCCCTAATATGTAAATCTTTATATAATAAAAAGTCTTCACTTTCTTTGTAGTCGTCCGATTTTCCTCAAACTTGTTTAGCTCTGCTTTTCGGATTTATCCATTGCTATTCAAAGCAGTGTATACTGGGTACGGAAATATCTTTTTAATATAGTTTTACCATTTTCACTGGTGTTATCAATGTTACTAACACTGGTGTTGTTAATTATTACACTGGTATCACTGGTGTTATTGTAGTCCTTGATGTTGGTGCCACTACTGTTACTCCTGTCCTTTGTCACTGGTGTCACTATTGATTAGTCAGTGGTGTTATTAGTTTTATTCGTGATGCTGTGCAGTCTGCGGTGTTAATGGTGTCAATAGTGCTTTTAGGGTCTCTTATATAACTACTGTGAGACCTGGGTTCATGTACACTCTGAAGAAGACATACATCTGAATAGTACGCAATATGTATTGATGCCACTTGTCTTTGAAGAAATTTAACTTACCAACTTATGTAAGGTACAATAACAACAGGGATTAGTCTGCAATCCATCATCGGAGCATAGAGATATATCAAAATATTACAACGCAAAGTTAAAAGCGTAAATTGTGACACTGCTTAAGTGGTTAGCAAGTCAGATGCGGAATAACACAGCTGATCCGTAGGTCTGTATTTTTCAGACGGAATAGTGAATTATATTTACATTAACATAATCTACCTACAGGAAGTACCAAATGGTGTTTAATATCTTCACATGGCCTATGCAAACTTGATCAGTGATTTAAAATACTGCTGAAGGGGCACTTACAAAGGCTTTTGAGAGAATTGCTCCTATACCAATTAAATTCACTTTGCTTGATGAGTGAGTCGTACTTTCTGTCTAACGTCTGTATGAATCAAAGACTATCATATGGTTGAGTTTCCCGAAATTTGGAACTTCTAGTCTTATATCCATATTTCTTTCTCTCCGTCATACTACGTATATTTTAGATTATTAATCATGTCATGTCATACTCTTTTTTAAAATCTAGAGTTTGGCTAAGAGAGTAAATGAATACCATTTAACGTGATACTCATTGAAGGTAGATTGTGATAAACTCAATAAATCAGCGCAACCATTGTATGCTCGCCCCTATAACCTAGTATTTGAATATCGGGGTCGATGTGATCGATGTAATAGACGTTATCGATGACTGATATGAAAGGTTGTTGGTAATAAAATAATTCGTTCAATCATTATCTCAGTTATTCATTCATAATACTTGGTCTTGTTGCCATAGAAGCTAGCCTCGATTAGCGTGTTATTTCTAGTTTAATATTACCTTTTCTTTGTGTTTGTTTTGATCGATATGATGAATTGTATCGTAGTTGGTAGAAATTTTAATACAAACAGGATTGTATTCAGGTAGAAAACAACCTAAGCATTCTTAATGTAGTGTTTTAATGTAAATCTTTCAGATTTTTTTTTAAATATAGAGCTTCTGAATGATATCGAAAAGGAAATACAAATCAACACCACTGCAGTGTTTCCGATATCCCTGTCCGTTGAGTCGTTGAGATCCTGACCAATGAATTCTCGCGTTACAGAATGCTTCGTGGTACCGTGTGCAACACGTACCGCAGTGGTGTCTGCAACGTAAAATTTATAATTGGGGACTTTGTAGTGGTGTCGATATCAACAGTCTGTCATGAAGTGCATTGCAATTCACTCGTTGTGATACAAGGCCCTGGAGGGTAACAAGAGGGATTAAGAGGGAGCCTACAGTGTTTGTATCATGTAAACCCTCGATCGTCTTGCTATCAGTCACGATCTTGAAACCTTAACACTGTGTTTTCAATAGAACTGTGAGCTCTATGGGATATGAATGCATGATGAATTAAGTTTACTGGACTTAAATCTTCACGTTCTACGTGTGATTTCATTCACAAGTTACACACACAAATCCCATAGAGCGCAACTTTGGCTCTCTGACGGTTAAAGAGAGTTCATGTTAATGTTAATCACAATGTTGTAAATGATTATCAAGAACATATTTTACTCAAATAAACCTTGTCATGATATCAAAATGTTGAGTCTAAATTGCAGTATATGTGAGTTTTCATGAAGGAGTAACCACCTCCCCCTCTTTCTCTCTTTCTCATTACCGGTATTCCTTCACTCATTTCATTTCTCTGGCTCTCCTCCTTTTATATTTGTATCTATTTTATCTTACACTTACATGTTACCACACACCATGTGTGTACTACATGTTGACTCAGTCTGCCTTTCTTCGTCCTCTTTCATGTTTTTCTTTCATTTTTTTTCAATAAGCACTTATGATTGTGGAATACCTTATTGCCCTCTAATTCGTATCTTCAATTACCCATACTGCTATAGTGACAAGTCGCGCAGCCACATTCGATATTTGTTTCCAATCACGTCCGCTTGGTTTGTATTGTATGCATCCTTGTGTATGAGACCGGAAGCGGCCATGCATGGATAAATCATCTGAACGTTGACGTGTGTTACATTATAAGACGTGTTTCTCCTATATGCGGTTTGAAGAATTATTTAATTCAGCCCCTACCCAACCCACTATCCTCAAAATATGTCGGTGATATAAAAATGTACGTGATGACCACGCCCATGTAATTTATGAATTCAAAAACATAATGCACCTCGTTACTATTCCGCAAATCGCTCATGCAACGGAACAAGACCCCCACAACTAAACTAAACTCCTATCCCCGCCCCCCCCCCCCACCTCCCCTGCCCACACTCCCTATCTCCTTACGTTATAACTATTAATACCGCTGTACAAACCCAAGCATACACCAAGAACCAGACCATAATAGTTACGAATGTTTTGTTATATGTAAATACTGTGATACTCTAACATAGTACAAGAAACCGTAATAATTCAAATTTATTGTTATTGTTGTTAACATTTGCTCATACATGTACTGTTGGAACAAATCATGATTTCATTTATCTTCATACGGATTCCAATATTTACAATCCTTGCCTATTTTTGGACCCCTCCATCAAAAGTGTTACTATGAATTTGATAATTGTGTTAATCATATTTTGTTTAATTCATTGTACCTGAATTTGTATTATTATTTTTATTTGTTTTGTGTTTTATGGGGAAAAAATAATTTGAATTTTTAATGTAAGGTCGTGATTTTGGCGGTGTGTGTGCGTATGGGAAGGTGTAGGTGATTATATGTTTGTTTGCGTTTGTGGATAAGATGTAATTTGTTCTTCTTCGTGCTGTTTTCAAGGGCGAGGTTCCACGCTACAGTCACTTTCGCTCATTTAGCCATCTCTCTCTCTCTCTCTCTCTCTCTCTCTCTCTCCCCCTTTTCACTCATGCCACCTCTCTTCCCTGTACCACTCTCTGTATAAGCCATGTAGTCGTATGATATGGAGCTAAATGTGTCGCGCGTGAGTTCTATGACGAGTGCGTGTGGCTCGATCGTGTGCTGTGCTACGTTGTCTCTACCCAATTAGTCGGACTTACGGTTGAAGGGATTGTACACCCTGAAGATAATTTGGTTTCAATACAAGCGGGAAAATGAAAGAAACATATTAGTGAAGGTTTTACGAAAATCCGTCTAAGGATAAGAATGTTATGATCTTTCAAAGTTTTAAGTTTGTGACGTCACATGTCATGTGCCCTCTCATATGTTGTGTACAGTTTTGTCCCACAAATTGCTCATTTTCTGGTTTTGACAAAGGTATGATTTTTATCATACAGGTAGTATGTGTGTAAACACCTATTCCTATCAAACGCACAGGAAAAATGTGCATATTCTTTTTTTCGAGAAACGAAACATAAAGTAAGGGTTTTATGACAATCCGTCAAAGGTTCAGAAAGTTATGATCTTGTGAAGTTTTGATTTTATAACGTCACGTGCAAGGTGCTCTCCCATATGTTAAGTCCTTTTTTGTGTCCTTGTTCTCCCTTACGCACGAGATGACAGAGGCCACGTCACTCGCACAATAACAGATCCGGCATAGGTCAAAGATTTCTTGCTTGATAGTGGAGCGAATCAGAACAAATATAAGAAAACATAAAACCATTAGTTTGGGATCGTGCCTCGCCATGTTGATTGTTCTATGGGTGTGATAAATAAAAGAAGAAGGACAAAGATATTATGCATGGATGTCCCCTATAGCTACTATTCATATGATGGAAATGTTTGAGAAGTTATGCTTCTAAGAAGACTAGGATTGAAGAAGAAAAATGTAGGGAGGAGAAAAAACGGGTAAGAATGGTGGTGCGGTTTAGAATTTTCCACCATTTATTGACATTAATCATTGACATTAATCATGCAGTGATATACCTGTGAATTACTAGATTTTCTTATAAAGCTCGTACCTTTTTTTTTTTAGTTCATACAGTTATATGGTCTTTGCCTTCGTTTACATTTACTTCGACATTTCCAAAGTGTATCAGTGATATGCATAATGATACGCATTAAGTGTCATTATTTTCACCTTTTTTCCAGCTCAATCCTTTATTACAAACAATCTGTAAGGGAGAACATCGTTAGGTTATACTATTTTCATAATCATTTCGGAACGTGGAATACCGAAAACAGAAATCAGCGGAATTTCCACCCGAGCAAGTTGGGACATAATTATAGCACGTCTAGCGTTGTGCTCCTGTGGTAAGAGCCATACTTGCAGGCAGGTTATAGGCAAAGAAAGGGAACACTACAGCTTATCCCAATAAAAAAAAAACCGGCACTTTCTGTAACGATAACTTTAATGATGTATCAAATGCACGAGTAAAAGGATGCATAACTTTTGGAGAAAATGCAAATTTTCGAGAAAAAAGGGACACAACATATGGGACAGCACCTCGCACGTGACGTTACAACATCAAAACTTTAAAAGATCCTAACCTTATGAACCTTTTGACGGATTGTCATTAAAAATATAAAATCAATCAGAATGATGTTTCAGGGTATGAAACTCTAACTTATTACCTTCGACTTGCAAAAGTAACCTATTCGATTTGCTTCAGTGGTCGGGGAGAGAATGGGGATCTTTTGTCGATCATGTCCGATGTCCCTTTCCTCCATAATTTGTAAAGAGACGTGTTATACATTGTGTTCACGCTTCATGATCGAGACTGTTTAATGTGTTCTTGCACAAATATATATATATATTAAGAAAGTGACGGCATGATTCTTTTTATTTCAATCTGACGACATAGATAACGAGCTAAATGTGGTAAAAGAAAATAACGTTTCTGAGTTTTGCAAATGGTGGTAAGAGGTGAAAATATATGATTGACAATGACACAGATAAAGCGTGAACACAATGGACAATATGTCTCCTTACAAAATCTGGAGGGAAGGGACATCGGACATGATGAACAAAAGATCCTCATTTTCCATGACCACTGAAGCAAATCGAATAGATTTTTTTTTGGAAAATGAAGGTAATAAAACATAGTTACACACCCTGAAATATCATTCTGATTAATCTAATATCTTAACAGTTATTGTTGTGGAAAGTGCCGTTGTAATTTTGGGGGGACAATCTGTATAGTATCGAGAAGGACGTGGGTCTACTTGCATGATGCCGCACAGAGGTGATACTCGCGTTCTCCGTTCTTCCTCAGATCGCCATCTGTCATGCTCGTACCTAAGCGCCTGGGTTGTAAGCAGCTCTAGGAAGTCGAATTAGAAAGTGACTTAGCGAGACGCAGCCAAAGCAATTAGAAACTATTCACAATGTCAAAAGTGACTTCATATCTTCTCTAAATCCATTTGTGATGCTGTTCAAAGATTGGCAATTAAAGATGAATAATTTCAAGAAAAGGGCTAAAATGGTCGGTTGTGTTATGTTTTCCCATGGACTGGTAGGTCTATGATGGTTATCCTATAATCCAACACAAATGTCAATACGGCATGTCAAAGGGCTAAATATCAGGTGAGAACAGATATTCTTAAAGTAAAAAATGATTTCATGTCTTTTATAAATCCATTTGTGATACCGTTTAAAGATTGGCAATAAGCGATGAATAATTTCAAGAAAAGGACTAGAATGATCGGTATGTATTGTGTTATCCTATAATCCAACACAAATGTCAATTATGCGGCATGTCAAAGAGCTAATTCATTTAATGGCAATCCGATCATTACCTGGGCACGAGCGGACAGCTCCAGTAGGTCGTGTAGCTGATAAAACAAATCAATGCTGGCGAATGATAAAGTTCTAATAGCATATTAATCAGCAGGAAAGCAGGAGGAAGTTTAACAATCAGATTTTCAGAATGCGGAGTCAAAACTCATAGACCAATATGAATTTATGTAAAAACTAATCAATCGTTAAATTGTTGATGGCCAAACACAAATGTTTGCAGTATGGGACCTAGCCTAGGTACTAGGCTGTGAGGTGCATGGACACAACCTAGTCTGTAAACAACTATGTCTAGTAACACAGACTATACCCCAATCCCATCCTCGCTCCATGAAGCCAGAGGGGCTAGGCGTTATTAGGGCGAAGTCTGTGTTAAGAGACATAGTTGTGTCCATGCACCTCACAGCCTAGTACCTAGGCTATTATGGGACCATGTCCTTCCTTTGTCTTGCGAACAGTTTTCAATTTACATTCTTGCGCAGTCACTTTTTAGGTGGTCTGTCGTAAGCGACAGATCACCTTCTAATTTCGTCGGAATTTTCTTTCTTTATTTATTTACTTTTATGCAATGCCCCCCACTTTTTTGTCATGTATATCTCAACAATGCATGAGCCATGTTTAATCAAATGTTCATGATGTATAGGTATATGTGAACATGTCACAGCAACATTTTTAAGGTCATTACATTATCGTGACGTCATGAACGAGCACTGTAATGAAAACCTATTAACTCATGTACTGTAGCTCTACAACTGATCGTTCATATGAAATGACATTTGGCATGCATAAAATTAAGGATACGGCAATTAATTTCAATGAATAAAAACGCGCGCGTACTCATACGTTAGTGCTCCAAATCAAATAAAAATTGTTTTGCATATGTTTCAGAGAATTTCCAGCATTTCAAAAATTTCAGCGCGTTCGCGCGCTTTTTGGTGCGTAACGCGAACGCAGCGTAAGAATACCGCTTTTTTTTTACTGGATTTATGGCTCTGACACTACATACATCACATCCTATAATTTTAAGCCATTTCCATGCAATAATAAGGTCGTGCAGTTGAGTCAAATTTAAAAGTCTGCGCGCGCGTCAGTACGTTTTTGTGTGCAAATATTGCAAAAAACATGACTACCTTCAATCGGCAATAGCTCTTCAGAATGGGTAGTTACCTCCAATCCTTTTTTAATATTCGGAAATAGTATGAAATGTAGATGTGATGTCATGTGTATTTTTACTATTAAGTGCATCGCGACGTCATCATATTGCCATGTGGATCGAAAAAATGAATTTTCATGTATGACGTCCTGATTTTTTTTTTAGCCGTTTGAGCGTATCTCAGTAATCCTGCATTAATTTTCTCCGAAATTTCAGTATGTTGTGCCTACGACATTGCTCTATGGTAGGGATTCCTTTATTTTTCAGTTTTAACACATCTTCAAGGCGTAAATTTGATTGCACTGTATAGGCATTAATGTCAAAATCGGACGTTTGTACGCGTTCTGTCAATTATTGGAGGGTCATTTATTTGAAATCATGAAATGACATGACGATCTTTTAGGAGCTGTATCTCACCTGTGTTTGAATCTTTTACTCTGAAATTTTAGTATGTTTTAGCTGAATCTACTAGCTTTCGGGACGCGGTCTCCATTTTTTTTTATCAGATGTTGGGATCGTGGCAAAAGTACAGCAAGAATATCGATTTCTAAATCATTATAGCCCCTGCTGGGCAATACGTGTTAAGTGAATGGGAAGATTTGGGGTTCAATGGGTAAGGCGCTGTTTTAAGCTCTCGAGGCCTGGTTCGATTCTCGGAGAGGGTAGGGTCAATCTATTCATTCCTTTTGCAATGTTTATTTTGCCATTTTCTTCTGTTCTATCCCTGACTTCGTCATTCTCTTTGAGATCTTCTTTCTTATTGTTTAACATTCAGTTAAAAAAAACATAATAATCAATATGATTCACATACGAAATATAACACATACAAAGTATCAGCATACATTACAATCAACATTCTAAACATGTATAATACAATATAAAAAGGGGAGGGGGTACGGTAGGATAACTGATAGGTTTACTCGTTAGAGCATTCTCCTGTTCACATATTGAATAATATGCAGTAATTATAACAAGTCTCTTTTGTTTTCGTTTTGTCAAAGTATACACTATCGATACTAGCATTCCTAATGATATATGGGCTGGGATTGGAAGAATTAGCTGCGGGATTTCTTTATTATCTCAGTACATCAGAACTTATACCTACGAACACGTCAACATCTACCCTTGAAGAGAGCAGTCTAAGGGACTTTCCTAATTTGGAAAGCCCATGGCCTCATCTTATAAAGAATTGCGACTTATATTAGTCAATCGCAAGTCAAATCTCCTTTACCTATTGTACAACGTTACTGTCACGTTACGACCAATCTGAAAGTATTTGGAATCTGCACCTATAGCGAAAATCTTTTACAAACATTTAATATATTTCAAGACTTACGCAAGGATGCAAATTGGAAACTTTTCGCAAGAAACAAACAGGGTTTTGTCTTATAATGCAGACATATGTTTGGCCATTAACAATTCAACGACTGATTAGTTCTCACAAAGTATCAATGTCATTAGGCCTCTACTTATCCTCTAACCTTGATTTGTTAACCGTTTAAACGACCTTTTGGCATCGACCGCTCGTGCCCAGGTAATGAGCGGCTTATCATCAAATCACTTTACCCTTTGATATACGCCGTGTTTGAAATAGTGTCGTGGATTATCGGTATAAACAATAAATGCCGACTGATAACACAACATATATCGACGATTCTAGTCCTTTTTATGAAATGATTCATTCCTTATAGTCAACCTTCGTATGGTATTACAAATGTATTCAAAGAAGACATGAAGTCACTAATGGCATTGTAGATTTCGTTCTCCACCTGCCATGTTCATCAATTAAAGCCTATAATTGGTTTGGCTGCGTCTCGCTAAGTCACTCTCTGATTCGACTTGGTAGAGCTGCTAACAATCCCGGCGCTTAGTAACCAAAAAGGACAGAAGCGATCTGAGGAAGAACATTGAAAGCACGTATCCCGACTGGACGGCGTCAGGTATGTAGAGTATTATGCGAGTATTGTAGTAATGAATTTCTGCGTTCAAATAAACCATTTGAGTAAGATAAGGGGTTAGTGACTTTTTAAAGTATCTTTACATCAAAGAAGACAATTACATTGTATATACCGTATATTTAAAGCTTTAAGCATGTGGAAAAGCTCGAACAAGGGTAAAGAAAGTTCAATGTAATGAAAATTGGCGCATATAGATTCTTTGTTGATGACTATGGCAACATAGTAGCTATAAACCTCATGTTACATTAGATGATGTGAGGGAAGATCAATACAATGTCCACTAAATCCTGTCTTAACGAGGAATGATACATTTGAGGGGATTCATGATGCCAATGTGTTGTGATACTGTACGAAATTTAGTTGTTATTGGAACGCCAAGTTTAATGCTCGTCAACCAATACTCCGAGATATATAAATACGGAAAACTACACGTTTGTTAACTCTTCAGGTGCTACATGTGTTTTATTCACAATTCCCATTGAGCAGGATTTTGTCTGGCACACAAAGAATTAATGAATAGCCAAGTTTTTGTCGAATTACCTTTAAAAGTATCAAACTCGTCATGAAATTATCTCTTCTGGGCTAATCGAATGAGTGTATGTAGTGTGTTATCTCATATTTGGTTTTATTTTTCTGAGTGGGATAAGTATTAAAACAGGTGAAAGACTTTTAAGATAAAATCATTTGGTAATTGAGTTTAACCTTTTGTGTGCCAGAATTACTGTGGAAGTTGTATGAATCATTGTGCTAAAGTGCATCAATGGTGCATACAGCGTAGTTTTTAATCCATGTTTTTTTCTAACTTTTAATCGGCGAATGGCGGTAATTTCATTCAGAGTCATGCATTGGTCACAAATATTGGGGAACCGTTTTCCAAAATCACCATATGTTTGGGTGACATCATCGGCTTCTACAATTTTTGAAAAATGATTTAAATTCGACTTAGATCGCGAATGAAAATTCTGATGGCGGTGTTTTATTACGATAAAATGCTTTAAGTTTTCATTGGTCCGTGCTTTGGTAGAAAAGCTGCTTGAAATTTAAAAGAATGGAAAATGTTTGGCCAACAAATATTATAATATTTGATATTATCTATTTAAAAAAAAATACATTGGCAATCAGGGTTGTGCAGTTTTTAGTAAGAAAAGGGTGGGTTTGTCAATCATAAGGAAATAGCTTTCATGATAAAGTAAATCTATGAACTTTGATACAAGGGGCTCTTCCTCGTATTCCAATATATTTACATTAAAGTCACTATAGATATAACCAGATTTAAATATGTTATTTCTTTCATTTAAAACAACTTAAAGTTCATCTTGTTATAAACATTTCTTGATGGTTTGCGATAAGCAGGTTCGTCTTCAATATTGTTCTGAAATTTGCATGCAAATTTCAATAAAGAGCGACTCCACACTTTCAATATTATCCGCCTCGTTCACAGACACGATATGCATTGTACGTTGCGCAACGTTTAAAGAAAGCATTATCATTACCAGAAATCCTTATTCCTTATTTCTATAATTGGACAGGATACAACATTATTTACATTACATCCCGTTTATACGATCAGAATGCTTCCCTTCTTGCATTGTAATGTATAAGAAAGATGTATTCTCGTACTTATCATTTAAAAGAAAAATATGGCCAAGCTGCAGAGAATCCAGAACTCTACAGTACGTGTAGTTTCCCTCTCCAAAAAAATGATGATATTACACCCACTCTTAAACATTTGCATTGGTTCCCCACTCAATTTCGTGTTCAGTTCATTATTTTTTTTCACTTTCTTTCTCATAGGAGTAAGTTATAGGTCCCTTCGTTCTGAAAATCAAAATAATGCTCTTAATCGTAAGAAAAGCAAAAAGTAAAACATTGTGATCATCGTTCCTTTTCATGCTCTGCTCTTTACCAGACTC
Organism: Arbacia lixula; assembly: GCA_963669155.1. NCBI lineage: Eukaryota > Metazoa > Echinodermata > Echinoidea > Arbacioida > Arbaciidae > Arbacia > Arbacia lixula. Next base: position 23,731,634 of record OZ022583.1, on the reverse strand, counting down.
CATCCGTTCCATTACTAATATAACTTTGCTTAGGGCAAAATTGAAAAACCCATATGAAGGAAAAGGCATACTTAACTTAGTTTAATTTTATTTGTCTTACTTTGTTCAATTGTTATATATAAAGCGCTTTGATATTCATCTCGTATGTATATGTAGATATAAGTTATTATATTCCACGTGCTAAGAATGTTGATATATGATTGGTCAAGAGTTGATCACGTGATAAAGCGTAGCTTGGACCATCTGATCATCTGAGAAGAAAAGTTCGTTACACTCTAGGTGATAGTACTTTTGGTTTCGCTGATCTCTTCACTCCTTACAGTCCTAACGCGTGATCAATATTTTGAGTACTCGCGAAATAAAAGTGCGTTACACTCGGACTATCAATTGACTGCTAACGCGTCCTAACGCGCGTCCTAATGCGCGTCCTATCACGCGTCCTAACGCGTGTTCCCCATGGAAGCGGCTCGGGGTTACGTTGAGGATTAAACAATACTTTTTTACATGAAATTGTCATTTTTGGTATAGATAGTTGGTTTCAGTTATGGAATATAAAGCAAATAATCAACTTTTGGTTTCTGGCAATGAGACGAACTATCACTTCCTCGGCGATCTGAATGTATACGCTATCTTTCCTCAGCTGCGCTTTTGAAAGATAGCTACATCCAGGTCGCCTGGGAAGTGATAGTTGGTCCCATCACCCTCACCTACGTTGATTATTTGCTTACTATCATATCCCTCATTGATATATTCCAGTTCGTTGACTTGCTAAAAGTGTGTCACATGACCACAAATAGTTTAACCATGTGCAAGAGAGAGAGATGGAAGAAGCTCAGAGGGACGAAAAAGACTATTTCGTGACGTCAGAGGGAAAAAGATACTATTTCGTGACGTCATCACAAAAATAGTCGCCATCACCCCTCTGTCTCGATATCGGTTCAATAGCGAGCTTTCGTTTCGAGGACGGACGGGCTCCAGTACGGTAATCCGACACCAAGATCGATCTGCGCATGCGCCACCGCCCGCTCTGGAATCCGCGCGGGGAATCGAGAACGTGAATTCTGGGATTTCTCTTCCTCGACGAGTAGAGGACAGCAGCCAATCAGCGCCCGTACAGATGATGTAATGCAAATCGCACGTGCGACCGGCTGTTTTGTAGACAAGCTCGGTAGGGGGTGTGCGAGATGACGCCACACGCACCGTCGTTCGCGTTCTCTGTCTTTTAGCGAAACTGCGTGTGAATTGCCGAGGACGGACGGCGAGAACAGATTGCTCACTGATCTTGTTTCCGTCCGCGGGGCTATAACGAAAGCTCCCTATTACGTGTAAATGCGCGACAGGCAAAATCAACGCGATACATTTCTTGCCAGCTGCTTTTTGCGTTCTAACGGGAAATAGTTGGGCGCACTCGGGGAACTCCCGCGGTGTTGCGGCCGAGGCGCAAGTTGAATTGGTTTGCTTAAGCCGTAGAAAATTTAAAAACCAAATGAATCGGCCGGGCTCCTCCTTTCCATTATCTAACGGTTACAGCTTATAGCATGGACACTACCACAATGTACATGGTAAGCAAGTAAGGGTCCAATTAATAAACAACGAATATATCAGTGAGGGATATAAAACAAATATTCGATGATCTTTATTCGAGATCTTGTGGAATGGTCCCCTCGTTGAAGTGGAAGGCGTGTGGTATCATTTTTTCCGTCGACCTGCGATCTCGGAAAAATAGTGCCGCACGCCCTCCACTTCACCTCGGAAGCAAATAGATTCCACCAGATCCCCCATGATGATGCAGTATCTGTATACTATTATTATATGGAAAACGTTGATCCGCTTTTCCTTTGTTCTTGTTTTATGAATCACACCTACAGAACAATCGACATGGCGAGGCACGATCCAAAACTAGTGGTTTTATTTTTTCTTATATTTGTTCTGATTCGCTCCACCAAGCAAGAAGTCGTTGACCTATGCCGGATCTGTCATTGTGACGTGAGTGACGTGACCTCTTTCATCTCGTGCGAAAGGGAGAACAAGGTCGGCTCGTATTTCGAGGGAGGCAGTAGCTTAGATGTCTTACAAGACAGCTTGCCACTTAAATATCCGAACTTAACTCATCTTTACCTCTTCAACAATAATATCCGCTCTATCGACGATTCTGTTTTTCTCCGCTTTCCAGCGGTCGAAGCTCTTTCGATCACTTACAACAAACTGCAGGGAATTCCGAGACTTCACAGCCTTCGATCTTTAAGGAAACTCACATTAAATCGCAATGTCATACACGAGATGCCTCCCCTTTTTGGATCGAGTGTACCCAACCTCAAGCGTTTATATATCCAATTTAATAAACTACGTCAGATACAAGGAAATGTTCTACCCCCTCTTCTGACCCATCTTGATTTAACAGGAAACTTGATCGAAACTGTTACTAGCCAATCGTTTATGGGGCTGGAAGAACTTCAACTTCTTAACTTGGATCGAAACCGCATATGTGGCATACCTTCTGGTACATTCCTTTCATCGAAACTCACTATAATTCAGCTGAGTTTTAACCGAATCTCAACAATAGGTAACCAGTCGTTTCCAGACGCTCTCCGTTTCATCCGGCTGGACGGCAACCGTCTCGACAATATATCCGCACTTGAACACACTACTAGCTTGGAGATTGTTGTTGTTCGGAAGCAGAGTAATTATCGATTTTATCAAAGTTCACTACCCGACTTTCCGAACTTAAGAATGGCAGAATTCAGTGGTGTCACCGACAATTCATTCTTGTCTACTCTTCTGACAAGAACCCCCAATGTTCGGACTGTAGCCGTGACAAATGGACTCATCTCCCATGTTCGCCTGGTAAAACACACACATATAACGAACATTAATCTTTTTGATAATCGTATCAAGAGCGTAGAGGGATTAGGAAATGTTTCATCGTTGGGCATTATCACATTGTCCAACAATCTCTTGAGCACAGTTCCAGATTTCAATAACCTCACGGGTCTTTATCTGATCTATTTGCGTAACAACAAAATCACTGTTTTACCTGCGGTCAAATTAATGAACCTAACAGCACTAGTGTCAATAGACTTGTCAAGAAATATGATTACTACAATTATAGGACGGCTGACAAATCCTAAATTATCTATAATAATCCTGTCCACAAATTACATCAGAGAATTCGATTCAGATGAATTTTCTCTTCTGCCAGAACTTGAGCTCCTAGACATGAATGAAAATAAATTGAGAACAGGGTCAAATTTCACAAGTTTCCACAATCTACAATCGATATCCTGCCGAGAGAACGCAATATCAATGATTGATGCAACGTCGTTTGATGATTTACTCAACTTATACTACCTAGATCTTTCCAACAATATTATCCAACATTTAACGGAATTTCCCTTTCTTCCCAACTTGTCAATCTTGAATCTCGATAATAATCCAATAAGAGTCATTGGTGATGACGCTTTTCATTTCCTCCAAAGTCTATTTCATCTGTCTTTACGAAACTCAGGTCTACAGAAATTTCCAGAATCGAATAGTGTGTTTCAAGTGCTGCGTACATTAAACCTTGGTGGTAATAGCATAAAATTGATTCCAAATTCTATTAAACGCTCGTTTCCATCACTACATGATCTTGATCTGAGTGATAATAGCATTGGCGATCTGGATATCTCTGAACTAGGACAACTACAAAAATTACTAATAAACGGAAATAGAATTCCACGATATAGTATCAACTGTTCATTTATCGAGGATGTACACACTTTACATGTTGATCTCGCTTCACTTCAACCATTTTGTATGACAGATTTGATCAAGCCAGTTATAGGCGTACGAGAATTGTTCTGTAAGGGTGATCATGAACTTAGAGTTCATGGTAGTTTTGTCTGCGCCACGAGAGGCCTTGTTAGACTCTCAGATGTCCAACTTGATCTGAATAATGCACACTGCACCATGGCAGAGAGGTCTTACCAATCAAAAGGAGCTGGTGTAATTGCTACAGCTACATTGATTTTGCGGAATGTATCTCTTTATCATGTTGATACACCCGAATTTCTTGTACTGCCCCAAATATCATATTTGAGTTTTGTAGAGAGCAATCTGATGGACATTCCTAATTGGGAAGGTCCTAAGGTGTGGACTTTGAACTTTAGCAACAATCTGTTACGGACATTCAATATTTCAAGATTTACTGTGCAATTCCCGAAGGCTGTGTCATTATATCTGAATGATAATCGAATTCAGTTTCTGTCTGGATGTTATGCAGCAAGTATGAACATCCACGATTTGTGGCTCCTTGATTTGTCTGGCAATGATTTGGTGCAATTTCCAGGTTTGACATGTAGTGAAACGCTGTACAGAATCTTCAACTTTTTAGAACAGATAGACTTGTCTAATAATTACCTTACAAACATAAGTAAAGGATTGATACCCAAAAGTTCTACATCGATGCATCGCTTTGTGGTCAAAGTGTTTATCAGAGAAAACGATCTGAAATGTTCTTGCCCTGAACGCTGGCTACTTGATATAGAAGATGATATCACTGTTTATCGCTCCTGTATGTCCCCGACAATGGAAACCCAGATCGAGAGGATGCATTTTCTAACTAATGACTACACCTGTTCACTGTCCATCGATGATGAAAACGCGTGTACAATTCAAGAGAACGCAGTCATTTCTATCCGGTGTCCTGTGATGTCACACCCACTACCTCGCATCCAATGGATCTTTCAGCAGGAGACTCCCGAAGCAATGGACCACGGCTTTCGAAGTCCAAATACCCATTTGGTCTCCGTGAAGGATACTCGTATCTTGCCGGACCAGCTACAATTAACCCCAAACAATTCTTACACCCACCATAATGTTTTGGTAGCGTGTCGTGCCATTGACAGCTGGCAAAATTCACTGCTTCAATATATTGACGTGACAATTTTGACGGAGGACGACGGGAATTTATCGTTGAGCTGTGTGACTGGACACCTTAGGGCTTTTCCGGTCTCCGAAGGTGCACACAGTAATGTGAACACCAGTGTGACTTCCGTCACAGAACAAGCATTCGTTTCAAAGAGTACACATCGTTTTGAGCACATGGGAATGTGGTCTCTCATGATCGCAGCAATGGTCTTCTATATAGTATGATGATTTTACCTAGTTAGCATTGGGGTTACTTTGGCCATTGGGAGGGCAGTCGCCACTGTATGTATAGTCGAAGTTACACCAACCATATTTATCGTCTCAATCAGAGAGTAACTGAACAACCATGTAGCTTAAGGCATGTTGAGTGTGATCTCCAAAATGAAACCCTTTTGCACCAGTCGCCGTCAATGGTATTATTCGACGCCCCTCCCCCTTTCGTTGATGCAAGGTTTACTGTTTGCAACGCCGGTGTTTCTGGTCTCATTACTGCTAATGGTGTCACTTGTGTTATTGCTATGATTTATATTACTGGCTCATTAACAGTTTTTAGTGGTGCCGGTCGCTTCAGTACTTGCTAGTTAGGTGGTCTGTCGTCAACGACAGATCACCTATTGTTTTCGTTAGAATTTTCTTTCTTTAGTATTATTATTATTTATTGTTATTTATTTGCTCAAGAATCACTGAACTATTAAACGACAGTTTTCTGACCAGTAATAACGCAATGAGCGTCCGCAAAAATTGACAGCACGCGCGGACCTGCGCTATTTTTATCCACAACACATGGGCAAAAACATGCCTATACACAATTCATTGTAACTCTTCAGAATGGATAGGAACTCCCAATTCTTTTCATATTTAGATAGATTATGAGTCGGAAGTATGATTTCATGCATAATTTGACCCTCAATTAACTCATGACGTCATCATAACGGCCTCCGAACTCAAAATTGAAATTTGCATATTATGACGTCAGCATATTTTTGGAAAATTGATTGTATCTCTGTAAATATTGATCGATTTTCTTCCAAATTTTGATATGCTCTAGCTGAGACATCTCTACAAAAATAAATGTCACGATTTTCCATTTTGACAAAGGCATCATGGCGTATTTTTGCGATTAAAGGAGGCATGTAAATTTTTCACATTTTGCGTGTATTCTCTATGGGACATGACTCTTTCTCAAAACTGGATTCTACATTCCTGTCTTTTGTGAGCAATATCTCCGTTGTTTTAGCTTCGTTTTCGCTGAGCTTTGAGTATGTTGTAACTGAGACAATAAGCTATCACCAGTGTGCATTTATCTTTCGATCAAATGCCGGGATCATGCTTATATTTCACGTGCAAACTAGGATTTGAGAATTTCATTTTCCGTTTACGTGTAGCCGCTATGGGAAATGTTTCGGTATATCGGTAACGCACTTGACTTCCGACCTCGAGGTCCCTGTTTAAGTCCGGGCGTCTCCAACATTCTTTTTTCTTCCTTTTTTTTTTCTTTTTGACCTTTCACTGTACCATCTCCTTTGAATGTTAAAACACGTAGAATCGCAAATAATGTAATAAACAACTATATTACTTTTTACGTGTAATCCTTATAGATGACTTTTTCTCAAATCTGGATTCTACATTCTTATCTTTTGCGAGCAATATCGCCATTATTTCTACTTGGTTTATTTTTTATTTTTGAGTAGGTTGTAGCTGAGATTATATGTCCCCTAAATGTCCCCTCATTTTTTTCAATCAGATGTCAGGTTCACGCTCATGATCATGATCATCACCATCATCATTAATATCATGATGATCATGCATGATCGACCATGATGATGATCATCAACATCATGATCATTCATCATCATGATCATCAACATCATCATGATCATCAACATCATCATGATCATGATCATCATTGTCATGATCATCATTAACATTTATTTATCGTTATTATCATCATGTAACATCATTATCATCATCACCATTACCATCATGATCCTCATGTTCATCATTGTCATTATCATCATTACTATTTATTTATCGTTATTATCATCATGTAACATTATCATCATCACCATTACTATCATGAGCCTCATGTTCATCATGATCATCATTGTTTACATGTCTATATAGCTTCTCCCTCTATATAATAAATATTCAAATTTATAAATGAAGACAGACCGCCTAATTCGTCCTCATGACGAATTAATTTTAGTGTTACTTATATCATTTGTTTAAAACCGTGTCACAATTGTTACTGAGTTTACATGCCTTATTTGTGTCATTTGTGCCATTTATGTAACATGTCTTGCAATTATTTATATCACTGCCTCACTGATATTACTGCTTGTAATGGTGTCAGTAGTGTCATTCGTTTGCATACTATCTTAAGTGTTATCCTGTCTGTAAGTTACCATTATCATTGGTGTTACAAACGTTTTAATGTGACTGGTGTAAGTACTGATACTGGGGTTAGCTATGTTGATAGGGCAACTTATATATTCCTGGTGTTACTGGCTCACTGATATTACTGCTTGTATTGGTGTCACTGGTGTCATTCGTTCCCATACTTTTTACAGGTATGATTTCAGAGGTTTCAGATTCGTGATATCAGAGTATGTTAATGGATATAAATATTGACATTTCGGGAAGAAAATTAGCAACTCGATCACTATCCTGGTATGGTTTTGCATGCTTTTATATATATATATATATATATATATATATATATTATATATATATATATATATATATATATTACAAATATTCATCATGTAAATATTGATAAAATAACGTTCAGTCTAATTTCCATTCATGGTTAGAAGTTTCATCATTGATATTAATACATCAAATTATTGCTATATATAGGCTTGCCTATCTTTTTCATCATTGTAACACGTTCATTTCCTCAATATTACCGCATGCATGCGATGACATATCATCACATGATTCACTGAAAATTGGTGAAAACAAGGATATCAATTTTTTTTTACTTCATGACTAAATGGGGATTTTTTTATATCACCAAAGCATGCATCAATTTAGCATAAAGAGCAACCGAGTCGTTAATGTGTCTCCCTAATATGTAAATCTTCATAAAATAAAAAGTCTTCACTTTCTTTGTAGTCGTCCGGTTTTCATATGTGTATTATAATTAACAGTTTGCGTGCAGCTGAGATGTTTTGCTTAAAAAACCTATTTATTTTTGTTCGCTGATCTGTTTTGCTCGCAAATGTATTGATGCCAAGCGAAATGAAACTCTACATTTTTTTGTGTTCCCTCGTTACTGGGCATTCGCCGGGCTGGAGTAAAGTTTCCATTATCACTGATTAATTTGAACATCGTATGAGACCGGTATATCTAACGGGGTACATAACACATCTCCGTTGGCAGAGGCAACATGGATTATGCCCGTCTTATCGCTTCATGGTTGTCACTGCTGCCACGACAAGCCGTTTTCATGTATTCATATATAAAACCTTAATGTGCCAAACAAACCGTTACTGTGTGGGATATGTGTGAATTAGCGGTGAAGTGATTAACAAGTGGCAAGCTAAGGCCTGGGAATTTGTAGATACTTTATGAGAACGGCTTATTGCAATAGTTGTTGCGGGCCGAGCAAACCTCGGAGATTTAGAGATGCATTTTACGAGAAACTCATCGAGTGAAAGACACGCATACAATTTGCTTACCAATTGAAATTATCTTTTGGCCTATTATCTCCACATTGTCCTCCTTTTCCGAGTCCTGTTCTCACAATACATGTACTGTAATTCATCTCTTTCTCTGCCCCATCCCTTTCTCTCTACACATCTATCGCTCCTCCCCCCCCCCCCCCCCCCCTCTCTCTCTCTCCCTCAACTTCCCTCTCCATTTTATTCTGAAATTATCATTCTTGGAACTCTACGTTTAATTCATAATGTGCATTTCTTCGTCACTTGAGCTATATTCCTGTTTCCATAAGCTTGTTATAATTTCGTTTGGTTTGTAAAAAAATAAGTTTTGTCTAATGAACACTATTGTGCAACATGATATGTGTATCGAATACAGTGCAATGGCAACAAACAGCAGTACAGGTAGTTAAAGGGTTACTAAATTAGACAAATAAGGTCCCACTACTCTATGTAAAATTATCCACTAAAAACGAATTTCACATTTGTTTGCCGCAATTAAGTCTCATTTTGAAAACAACATTGAAAAACGCACGCCTCCAGTGACGTCAGAGAAGTTAAAATGTCATAGTTGTACGGAAGTCAACTATAGACCATTTGCGTAATGTATTCACAATTTTCCCCCTAACTGCTAGTAACGCGTTATTGCATTCACCTGTATCTTGTCATTCAGATTCAATATATGGAATGCACTTTGAATCTATTAGTTGTTGCTACTCAGACAAACCTCGGACAAGCTTTGGGGTTCCCATTGGTAACGTATTGTTTGAATAGCGTGAATAAAACATTTTATTTACGCCGTTGGCATTTATGGCATTCTGACTTCCCATACGTCACTGGAGGCATGCATTTTTTTCAAATTTTCGTCAAAATGAGACTTTATTGCGGCAAAAGTAATGTGAAATTCGTTTTTAGTGGATAATTTTACACAGATTAGTGGGAACTTATTTTTTTAATTTAGTAACCCTTTAATAATGCGACACAGTTAATCAACTTCATTTAACACTTTCAATTTTTTTACTGTTCTTTATTCCTTTTGAAGCAAAATATATACGTTAAAGGCAAGATGTAACTTGAAGACAGTAACTTGCTTCAGGATTCAAATTAAAAAATACATTTCAAACTGCAAAAACTTCCATAAATATCACTGTTTCCTGTCTGGACAGTTCCGCATCAACCGACTACGACTTTTAGAAAAGTTTATGTAGTCAGCATCATAATTGCAGGTTACCATGACATCAATGGTGTTTGAGATAATGTTTGTAATGTGCAGTTTTTTATTGGGAAATGGAAAAGAAGGTGAAATAAGACTTAGACACTTTAAGTTTATCTTAACATTTGGGAAAGGAAAACAAATTGAGGACAATATCCAATCTTTTCAGGGGGCACTGTTAAAAAAACAAACTGTTTGCATTCTTTTTAGCACACCTTGTACACAATATTGATATTATAAAAAAAAATATTGAGTGAAATGCAGTAATTGTATACAGTAATATGCTGAAGTTACAAATCATGAGACAGTGTAACAGATATATGAATACATTCAAGTGGAATGAAAATAAGTTGATTCCAATGAAAGGACTAAAAACTCATCCACAAATATGAGGCAGATTAGTGAAAGTTTGAGGACCAACAGACATCATAGGAAGAAAGTGATGAATTCTTCAACAGCATAGTCACTACTGAAAGCTTGCCTTGACAATTCCACTTGACGCATGTGCGAGCTGTTCTACAGACATGTCATGTCGGTAATCCTTGTACACAAGGCATGACAAGGACCAGTATGGAACCAGCAAACGATTGGAAATTGGCAAGACAAGATTTCTGAGTTAGTGATCAGCAATCTTGAAAAATCATAACTTTCCTCAATCTTTAACCAATCTGATTCTCTGTTTTAAATGATTCTGATTTAAATGATCAAATGCCAGAAATGTTTATATAGCTTTGCTCTATTTTAAATTACATGAAAAGCAAAATGAACATAATAATGCTAAACCGCATCATAAAAAAAAAAAGAAATTGCAAAACATTTTTATATACGCACATAGACATATACATGTATCTAACTCCTGGAATTTTAACCAAATAGAGTTCATAATTTGTCTGTTGGGCCAAATTATTGTGTAAATTATCTACATGATTTGTACTCCAAATCAATACTTTTCTTTTGCATATTACGATGGCTGGAATTGTTGACACATTCTCTTTTCTCTACAGAATTAAGTACATATTATACACATTCATATGGAGGTGAGAAGAGGTTTTGGCACACTGTCATTCATAATATGTGCAAGATACTACATAGCAACTAGGAGGGAGGTGGTATTACCAACAAGAATAGAGAATTTTGGTAAAACAGTGCAATCCAAAAACGATATACTTTTTCAAAGTTGGTTACTGTGGGATACTTTTGTTTTTACTTGTTTACATTTTTAGAGGATCTTTCATATCTATTTTAAATTCACTACGCATTCGGGCAAACGGTCAAAACGGCATGCAAGTAGATGTGGGTGTCAATCAGTGAAGTATGCACAGAGTTCATCACAGCTTTGATGTCCAATACCATTAAAATCAACCTCATGATTTTGTTTTTAAATGCAGCAAATATACGTACTCAATGATTAGAGAATTACTGGAATTACATGGCATGCATGAGGTTTTAAATACCAGTATTTACTAAGTAAGGCATAGCGTAATTTCACCTCATGGACACGCTCTCTTGCTTCTGGAAATGTAATCCACCCACCCTGCTGGCCAAGAATGTTTTGAGAAACAGCCAGAAACTGATATTCATTAAAGTACAAATTGTTTTGTGTAAAGAGAGTAGCAGTGACAGTGGCATGTGGGGAAAACTTAAACGAAAGACTGATAGAAGGGTGGATGAGAGAGAGAAAGGGTGATGACTTCTTATAATTCCTCCTTGGCGACCCTCAGGTTGTATGGCCCATTGTGCTCTTCGCCAACCACCTCGTCGCTGGATGATTTCCTGTAGAACCCGAGTTCCTCCGTCATCATCGTGTTGAGCTCATCGTAACTCATCTTGGCCAAGTCAATTCTCTAAAAACATCAAGGTGATAAGAACACGAGGAGAGGAAGGAGAGAGAGGGACAACATTAATCAACTGTGGAATACATATGAGTAGGACACAGCAGAGTGGTATTCCAAGGAAATCTCAGCACATAGCCACATAGCACATCAATTCACTATTAATCAGATAAGTCTGTAGCTTATAGGTATACAAATCCACTTCAAATTGGAACTTTGCGGACAGTAAGAAGGACAGGTAAACACATACAAGAATCACTACCATTTGTAATGCAGAGAAAAGTGGAGAGTGGTGGGAGTTCAATACTTGTTGAAATATCACTCAATATAAAAGAGAGATAAATGGCCCTCACTTCAAATCCATTTGCAGACATAGTTCTTACATACTTATCTAACATGTAATTTTGTTTTTGACATATTTTCAGGGGGATGGGGTGAAGAAATGAGGAAAAGGAAGTGCATGTATAGAGGAATGGAGAATTTGAAGAGGAGTGAAATGGAAAGAAGGTGTGGTTATATGGCAGAATTGGGGGAAAGAGGGCTGGGGGAGGGGGGATGGGTGTGGGGGGGGGGGGGGAAGAGGACTGGGGGGAGGGGGGACGTGACCAAATACTCACCTGCAAAATGTTGCCCTCCCCATCCAATAATAGAAGGTCAGGGTTTGCTCCAGGCACAGTCTTGAGAATGACATTATGACTGATTGCAACATGGTTAAGAATAAAAGCTCACAGGAGAAACAAAACATAGTAAAAGTAATATTTGCCCTGACATAGTTGCATGTCTTTTACAATTCACTTTCATCAACTTTTGTTCCATAGCCACAAAGAGGTCATTCATTAAATACAAAATAATATAACCATGGTAATGAGAGTGTTTAATACATTTTGAGGTACATGTATATTGCTATACTTGTATGGACATGGATTTAAGTTATATCTTACATTGGCCAATCCGGTGTAAAAGAAAAAGGCACTCATGAAAAAAGACAATGATCAACAAGGATTGGTAGAGATGTTATTCAGATGTGATATATGGTGAAACATACTGCAAAATAACTCTTTTTCATCATTACATTACAGTACCAGTATTTAAAAGTCTACATAAAGAAAGTTTGAGAGGGTAATACCGGTGTATGTGGTGAAGAAATGGAAATGGAACCAAAAAAAAACCTTGCAATTTGCAAACAAACTATGGCAGCTTTGGAGTTCTCTCCTTACTTAATCATAGGATACTAGAAATGAAGATCGTCATAGATGAATTTCCTGGCCTCTGGCCATCTCTTCAAACATCATCCTAAACAAGCCTGTATGTGGAAAAAAGCCCAATTCAGCTTAATTTGAGCCAAGGGCATGTATGACAAGTACACATGCATCCAAGCACATTCACACGATCTAATGCTTACATGCAATGCTCATGAAAATGCAGGTCTGACCAACCCATAACAATAATTACCATGATTAATTGGAAGATCTGTGATGATGACAAAACACTTCTCCTTTTAAAATATACATTACCACAATGGAAATCTTTCATGTGGCAGTGAAACCACACACCCTTTATGTTTTCAGTAACCTACATTCAATGGCAACTTGACAGAGAACTTTAATTATTGAGCTCACTACGACCAGCTGTTTTTTTTATTCAGTTGGCCTTTTCAAGACTGTTGTGTTCATCAGTACCTATCAGTGGCATTGTTATTCAGCCCTTGTTTTCATTGAAAGGACTTGAAGCAGGACAAATATAACTTCAATTTATTTATCTTTCTTCACATATCCAGTGACTGTGCTGCTGACAGTAGAAGCAGATCTAAAGAAGCTGTTGTCATTATGTGAAAAGAGTTCAAAGACTTTTACTTACCACCACAATCAAGAGGCTTTGAGGATCTTTATTAGATTTTGCAATCATTGCATGCTAGAATAGAACTGACAAAGGTAACACAACCTAGCCTAGTACTTAACCTCTTTTGTAATGTACTGTATTTAGAACTTCAATAATTCAAGGGATAGTTCACCCTAAAATTAAATCGAAAGAAAGAAACATATTAGTGAAGGTTTGATGAAAATCTGGGTAAGAAACATTTATGATCTTTAAAGTTTTGATTTTGTGACGTCACGTGCTAGGTGCTCTCTCATATACAATTTTTTTGGAAAAAATCCATGTTTCTGTCATATTTCTACTTTTATTGAAACCAACTTTAGGGTGACCTATCACTTTAAGGATGAATAGGTGACACAATGCCCATTGTGGTTCAACCACAAGGCTCTTTAGCTGGCAAATACATCACTTCGCTGACACCAATTGCACCATAAAAATGAGAATAAGCCAGATATTAATCAAAAGTCAATTGTTACCCTCTTTTTTATGACCTTAACTAGCAACTTGACAAAGACGTTTGCACTATATTATGATCTTTTTACAGAGAATGTTTTATTCCTAGCTTGTTTCTTATGACAAGGATACTAAAAAGGCACATCCTGCTTGAAGAATTTCTTCACCTCAGGCAGCCTATTCAATCGTCATCCACTGCAGCTCTGTAGCAAAATAAAATCATGAGAACAGAAAAGAAAAATCATTCACTAACTACAGAAACATGCACTACAGTCTGGTGAATTCATACACACATACAGCAATCATCCTTTTTTACACAGGGGGAAGAGGGGTGATCTATTCAATACCCTACAATAACAAATTCATGTATACATGCCTGCATGCAGGGGAACAGAATCCCAATTCTCCACACCACATACACTCCAGCTCAAAAGAATTGGCATAGGGAAAGGGAAAGGGAAGAAAGGGAAGGAGCCACAGTTTTAAACCGCGGTAAATTTTGTCCAGTCCAGCATGAAACACAATGCTTTAGCCTGAAAAGCATCATATTTCATGCTGAACTGGACAAAATATACTGCGCTTTAAAACTGCGGGTCCTTCCCTTTCTTCTCTTTCCCTTTCCCTATGCCAATTCCTTTGAGCTGTAGTGTACAAGGGGAAAGTCACCCTTAATGCATCATGGCATTCCAAATATTTCTTGCAGTCAAGTCCGCTTCCAGTCTCATGTACCGTACTGACCAGCATATAAGCCGGAAGATTTTTTTTCTTAAAAATCATGCATACGTCGGGGTGCGGCTAATACGTGGTGTTAGCAAAAGTTGGGGGAAGTTTTATGTGGGACTATGTGTTGTGTGACAACATTCAACAACAACAAAAACAAAATACATGTAGATGGCTTTGTTAGGCATCCAGTACGACACAATTGACATACCGGTAATACGATCTCAATCACATCACCAGTACAATTACCGGTACTAAGAAAGCATCAGGAGTAGTATTTGTATTTTGTATCAGTATTTGACACCTCAAAGATACCACTGAGAAAGCTACAGCTCAAACTCCATTGAGCCGGGGCCGCCATCGTTTCTTTGATCTGTGGCACGTGGCCTCCGGTAAAGTAGTATGCTAGCCAACAAACGTAAAGTGTATACGGTCTCGGTCTCATTTTATACGCCCTCGGCCCCCATCCAACAGAGTTTGCAAGTTTGAGCTGTAGCTTTCTCTTAGCGGTATCTCGGACAAATACTACTTTCTTAGTACCAATAATTATGCTGGTGATGTGATTGGGATCGCATTACCGATACGTCAATTGTGTCACACTGGATGGCTATCAAAGCCATCTATTATGTTGAATGTTGTCACACAATCCAGATGGCGGTGCTACACAACAGCTCAAAGGAATTGGCATAGGGAAAGGGAAAGGGAAGAAAGGGAAGGACCCGCAGTTTTAAACCGTGTTATATTTTGTACAGTTCAGGATGAAACACGACGCTTTAGCCTAAAAAGCATTATGTTTCATGATGTTTTAAACCGTGGTATAGTTTGTCCAGTTCAGCCTGAAACATGACGCTTTATCCTAAAAAAGCATCATGTTTCATGCTGAACCGTGCAAAATATACCGCGGTTTAAAACTGTGGGTCCTTCCCTTTCTTCCCTTTCCCTTACCCTATGCGAAGTCCTTTGAGCTGCAGTGTAAATTGCGTGCTCAGAGTCGGGCTGTGGCTTATACGCGATTGTGGCTTATCTGCCAGTCAGTACGATACTAGTACACTAAACCAGAAGCGGACATGACTACAAACAAAATCTGAATATGGCTGCGCAGTGCATCATGGGACTTTTCATCATGTATGCACAATTCATGCTCATCATTCTCTTTGTTGATGCTTCAATAAATAATTACACTAAACAAAAAATGGCTGAGTTATCTATCATCTACGATCTAATGAAGTGCTGTTCGAAAGTCAAAATAGTTTTAGAAAAAGCCAGTTACATCATAAAACATCACTCAACATATCAATCATGTCTTCACTGCAACAAAACCGCTACTTCATTTGTGCTAATTCTATCAATTTCATAAGCCTACATGGCCAAGGCAACTTTGAGGGAGAACAAGATCTAGTACAGGGCCATAAAAATTACTGTGTCTATGCTGGGATGAGTTTGGTAAAATTGGCAGCCATTTATGTGTGAAAATAATTTAGGCCCCTAAAACCCAGGATTACCTGTAAAAAATGTATTAGGCTATGAACGGTTACACATACATGTAAGTGAATGCATGGGACTGAGTGCTAAAATGTCGATGCCTGTATCTTCGAAAGAATGTTTGTTTATCTCATACTTACCTCAATCCGTGCGCTCATTACTTCACCATTGCACTCGACTGACAAGAAGAAGATGGAAAGCACATTTAATGCAAGAATTGCGGCTGAGAGCCGTATCAAGTTAGCCATTTTGAGGGTAGGTTCAGGACACACCACCGTACAATAATGTACACGTCACAGAAATAAACATCTAGGTCCGTTAACATTGCGACTCGACTGCGTTACGCGTTTCGTCATGTGTACGTGTGTGTATGTGCACGCCCTCACCCACCCCTCCCCCGTTCTGCCCTCAACCACCGATCTATACCCCCTCCTTCCTCTGCTTCATCAGTTTTCCCCCTTTTTTTCGACGACTGTCGTTATATTCAGTGTGCACCTAGCTAGGCCTATACATAAACATGCACTTGTTCATCCACCCTCTCTCTTCCTCTCTCTGCTAAATTCATCTATCTCTCTCTTTCACTCTGGCCATCTCTCTCCCTCCCTCCCTTCCTCCCTATCTCTCTCTCCCTCTCTCTCTCTCTCTCTCTCTCTCTCTGTCTCTCCCTCTCTCTGTCTGTCTGTCTTTCTCTCTGTCTGTCTCTTTCTATCTGTGTCTCTCTCTCTCTCCCCCTCTCTCTCCCTCTCTGTCTGTATGTATGTCTATCTGTCTCTCTGTCCGTCTGTCTCAGTCTCTGTCGATTTGCCTGTCTGTCTCTCTGTCTGTCTGTGTCTGTCTCTGTCTGCCTCTCTCTCCTCTGCCTCTCTCTCTCTGTTTAATCCACTTCTATAACCCAGCTCCATTGCAACAAATAACATTTTACCTCAATTGTATTATAAAATAGCACCAACATTATGACCTCAAAGGAAATTTAATTTGGAAAATTAAGTTTATTTACAAGTCATTTACTTATTACTTAATGTACAGTTCTACATCCAAAAAAACACATTCACATTGACCATGACGTCATGACAGAAGGTAAAGACCTGTAAGATCATATATTTTCCATTAAATTCTGTTAGAATAATAACATGATTATAAATAACATTCACTCAAAAAATATATTGCGTAGTATTTTCCACGAGTATATACCCCAATTGTTTTCTTTAAACTAAATAGTAATAAAACACATTAAATCAGAATTTAAGCAAGCAAGCTTTGAAGTACACATACATATATCAATATATATAAAAATATTTGATTTCAAATACTGCAATCTTGTTATACATGATCAAGAATATAATTTACTTTAAAAGTAGTACATATTATAATAACACTGACATAATGATGCATGATCAAGAATATAATTTACTTTAAAAGTAGTACATATTACAATAACGCTGACACAATGATGCATGATCGCAAGATAGGTATCAAGATGACCTTTATAACATGTTTATTGAAGTGATATCTCAGTGCTAACTCCCAAGTGAGAAACTAATCACACCGCATCACCTATGGTAATGGCACCACTACACTGGATTAATGTAGTTCGTACAAATCCAAATGTACATAATATCACATATATCCATCAATATTTTTATATTTTGTACTGTTATGTTATAAACACACTGAAATATCACACATAGCACATTCTGTGAAATGAACAAGAAAGCTAGTATTATGTGATATAAGTCCTTTTATCACTCCCCCACCCAAATAATGTTTCCACATTAATGACCACTTTCCAGAGGCCGAATTACCCTTAAGGTTATAGCTGACCCTGGATTTTTTTTTAGGGCGAGTCTGAATAACATTTACTGCAATTTAGGATGACGTAGGTAAGGTCCAGTTTCTGTGAGATCATCATGCATCCAAGAAACTAACCTTCTGTATGAATTTCACTATAATTGTTTACTTCAAACTTGAGACAGAAAGAGTATATATTTAGAGAGCTCACAGAGTTTGAAGCAGAGATATTTCCTGAGTTATTTCAGAAGCAGAGTTACTTCCAGAATTGTTTCCAGAGTTATTTCACCAGATATTCAGTAGATTCCTCAGATGTATACATCAGAGAGTTATTCATCAGAGTTGTTTGAGTATTAAATGTACTACAACGTAATGTACCTCGAGTCCACAAGTCCTCCTTCAAGTCCAACTCAGAGTGAAGCAAACTATAGACTTTATTATCATAGTCGACCACCGCACACACAACTACAAACCATACACAACACTAGTAAAGTCAGAGCTTTACTCGTTGCCCATGGTGAGATTTTCTGGCTTTGTGAACCCTGGTCCAGTGAGGGTGTCAAAATTTGCAATGAAACTAGAGTAACCAAAGGGGTGCAGCTTAATTTTGCCATATAAGGAATTTTAAGTTCATTCAGAGCCTGTCATCTATTGCTAGTACAGCAGATAGCACAGGAGTCACACTGCTTAGTACTACTTGTTTTTTTTAAAAAAATTGACACTTTTGTTTGACAAATACATTTTAAAATAAGTTACAACTCCACCAATCAAGCTGAAATTGACACATCATAAAGTCAAGGGATGTCAATTTTTTTAGCAGGTTTTGTGACATTTCATTGATTACTTTTCTTGTAATAATCCTGTGAATAGTTAATGAGATTTTTCATTTTGGACAACTTTAGATCAGGGATTTATTATGGAAGGATATAAATCAACTTTCTTTCTTTGAACCCATGCTCCATGCCACTGAAAAGTTATGTGAGAGAAAAGAGAAAACAAAAGAAATGTACAATCTCATTTCGGGTGTCCCGTTCTGTTAATAACATTAATACTTCCATGGGCATAAAACAAAAATAAACAAGTTTTTCAAGTAAAATATCTCCGCTGCACGCAAACACACACAAACACTGTTAATGATAATACACAGCTTAATATATCATTTTGAGAATGGTTGAATCCCATAAATGCACAAGATGTCAAAAAGTGAAGAAATTAGTCAATTTTGTAAGTACATGTAATACAAATATATCTTATATGTCTGATCTTTTTAATGATTCCTCATTACTTTTTTAAGTAAAAGCAGAGTAAAAGATCTGTCATAATCTGCCCTAACTTCCTTATAGTTTGCAAACAAATTTGTCAAAAGCAAGGCTTCTCGAGACAAATGGGCTATTAATGAAATTTCTTTTCAAGTTGACACCAGCTAAATGTCGGCCTCGCAAATGGTACATCAAAGCATCGTCATGATTATGGAATGCTTTTGACATTCATGAGCTCGCTTTAGAACCCATACAGATGTTTGAAAATAATTATGCTCGAGTTTTCTTCTCTTTCCTAACATCTCCCTGTTTGGATCAAACATTTTGTGTGTATCAGATAATCAATTCAGAACACAACAATGGCCATTGTGCATCACACATGTCAACCCACAACTTCTTTTCTACCAGAGGCATCATACATTATTAATCACACCATGATGGCAGTTGCTAGTGGAGTAACAGGTGAATAAATTTAAGAATATGACGCAGCATCTTTTTGTGTTTAATTTCCTGACTCACTGATTTCACTGATTAAGAGTAAGTTCCATTGAGGCATGCATGCACTACAGTGCGAGTCAGAACTTTTTTTCACTTTTTAAATTGAGTATTTTTTAAAGAAGATTCAGAGAGAATTTCTAGCATGTGTAGTTAGATTAAATATTCCTTTATCACTTGGTAAAATTTGTTTCAGTGTTGTTATGGTTGAGTGCACAACAGCCACTGTTTGAAAGTGTCAAAACCCATTTGCGCCAAGCTTATTGTGCAGTGGAATCCAAATCAGGCAAGGCATTGTTGATGTTGGCGGAAGTGGGTTTTCACCCAGACCCATTATTTTGTTCCCATCCAATAAATTCATTACTGATTCCCCACACATGTGGTATCAAATAAGACTGTAAGAGTTACTCTATCCGACACTGGTACAAGAATTATGATTTATTCTTGTATTTCTGATATGAGCATGTAACAAAGTGTAACATTTTTTCTGACTCACCCTGTAGAAATACAAATAACACCAATCAAGCACTACAACACCTTGCAGTGAATGTTTCTTAAAGGGAAAGTTCACCCTGATGTTAAGTTTCAATCCCAGGTGGTTTGTGAACCACGAGTCTCGCATGTTTTCTTAATCGATAAACAGTGCCAAGTTTTTTTTTTTCAACTATTTTTTTCAAACCTTTTGACCCCTAGATGGCCTTTGACCCCATCAGCCTCGTGAAGAGACACATGTGGCTTACCCAAGGATCATTTGTACCATGTGTGATCACAATTGATGCAGAAATAAAGAAATGAGAGCAAGTCAAACGAAAACTTTGAGAAAAATGATGCACTTGGCCTCATATCATTTGACCTTTTGACCCCTAGATCACCTTCGACCCCAGCCTCATGAAGCCACATGTGGTATTACCCAAGGATCATTTGTAGCAAGTGTGATCACAATTGGGGCAGAAATAAAGAAATGAGAGCAAGTCAAATGAAAACTTTGAGAAAAATGATGCACATGGCCTCATATCATTTGACCTTTTGATCCCTAGATGACCTTTGACCCCATCATCCTCATGATGCCACATGTGGTATTACCCAAGGATCATATATACCAAGTTTGATTACAACTGATGCAGAAATAAAGAAATAAGAGCAAGTTAAAGACTAGAGCAATTCGACTGCCACACAGTCGATAAATATGCCTCCGCCTCTTTGCTAGCTCTATTTAGATTTATTCTCAGAAAATCTGTATGTTTGGTGGGCAATGTACCATTGAATTCCTATGTGAAATGAAAATATCATTTTTTTTCCATGTTTAACCAAGTTTGGCAGTGTTCATTGACCTTTGACCTCTTACTTCTTTTTTTTTAAATCCATCCTTGTATCAAGTTTGTTTAAAATTAGCAAATTTTGGCCAAGTTCATTGATCTTTAAGCTCTGAACTTTCAGGGATTTTATCAATTATGCCATCAGTCTATCTCCATGAAGTGATTCATATCTGTACCATGTTTGGTTGGAATTGCATAATTCGATTTGGATTTATTGTAAAAAATATCAATTTGTGGGCTATTTTCAGTCAATTTTTGCAATGTTGATAGACCTTTGACCCCTGACCTGACCCTGACCCAAAACTGTCACCAGTCTATCCCTAAGTAGTGATCTATCTGTGTACCATGTTTAATGAGAATTGCATCCTTGTATCTGGATTTATTGTGAAAAAGGTCAATTTTTTGCAATTTTTCAGAAAGTTCATTGACCTTGGACTAGCTCTGACCTTTCAGGAATTTTACCAAAAATGTAACCAGTCTATTCACAAGTAGTGATCTATCTTTGTACCATGTTTCATGAGAATTGCATCGTTGGTTTGGATTTAACATGAAAAAGGTCATTTGGGGCAATTTTTCACAAAGTTCATTGACCTTTGACCCTCAATAAGAATTGACCCTAATTTTACACACTTCATTAGTTTCATGCAATTCACATATGTACCAAGTTTGAAGCAAATCTGGTCAACGGTTCTCAAGATATTGCCTAAACGGATTCGGGACGGACGTACAGACGGACGAACTGACAACCCGAAAACATAATGTCTCCGGCCACTTCGTGGCGGAAGCATAAAAAACAGACCAACAGACTAACAGGAAAAGTGATCACTAGGTCTCTACCAAACTTTGCTCAGGCGAGACAAAAAGCAGAAACATGAAAGAAACATAACAGTGAAGGTTTGACAAAAATCTGCCAAAGGATAAGAAAGTGTGGTCTTTTACACTCTTAATTTTATGACGTCACAAAAGAGATGTGCTCTCCCATATGTTGTGTGCAGTATAATTCCATAAATTGTACCAGCTGTTTTTTTTTTCAGGTATAAATTTTAACATAGAGGTATGTGTGTAAAAAACATGTTCATAATGATGTATCAAACGCACAGGTAAAATGATGAATATCTTTTTGAGAAAATGGATATTCTCAAACAAAATAGTACACAACATATTGGGGAGCATCTAGCATGTGACGTCACAAAATCAATACTTCACACAATTGTTACTTTTTTATCCTTTGACAGATTTTCATCAAACCTTCACGAATGTGTTTCTTTTATGTTTCTGCTTTTATCAAACCAACATAACTTCAGGGTGGACTATCCCTTGAAATGTTTGCGAACACATGTGAATGGCGCCCTCAAGAGCTGGTGAGCCGAGTGCGGTGTGCGATGGTCTGTCTCAGCATCAGCTTCTCGTGCTGAAGGCGGTGGAAGACCGTCTTGTTCTCAACGGCACGGCGGGAAATGTTGGCCAAGACGTCAGCCACGGAGCCAAACGGCACCGATTTGTAGGTCAGGTAACCTGCTTGACCTGATGGATATAGCAAAGTTGCAAACACATAAATTTGTCTTTTTTAAAAAGATATTGTAACATACATCCAGTAGTAGTAAGGATAGCGTGCGCCACCCTGTAGATGAATGAAATACAATTCAGACAAAAATCTTGGAACCAGAAGGATTTGAACCTGCAATTTACTGCTTAACCATGCTAGCCAGATCAAGACATGATAACAAGAAAACAAGGTCTCATTCCATGTTACTCATTAATATCCATCACTGCTGTAAAGACCATTCGGCTAGATTTTAGAGAAAGGGCTTTCTGGGGTATTTTAATTTTGAAAAGAAATTTTAGGCATACACCCAGTAGTAGTAAGGATAGCATGCTCCATCCAGTAAATGAATGAAATTGATTTTCTTTGTTGGCTAAATGAAGATAGGGGTTTGGAATCAAACACACCCCCTCCCACTCTCTCTTCAAACCGAGAGAAAAAAATAGAACATATGTCGCATTTACAGACATAGGCAAACAAATCTATATGGCTAGATGGCTGGCGAGACAAAAACATATAGAAGTAAAAAAAAAAAAAAAAGAGGCAGATACATAAATAAAGTCTGGTGAGGAGTGGTGTAGAGATCGATGGAGAGAGAAGGAGAGATAGACAACACAAACAAAGAGAGAAAAATATGAAAGAGAGATAGAATGAAAGAAAGAGAGAACACACTTTGGTATGCTAGAAAGGAGAAGAAAATAGAACAGCAATAGAGAGTGACAAAGTGAATGAGATGGAGAGAGACAATGAACAAGGAACCATATTTGCACACCTGTGCAAACAACAACAGTATTACAAGGTGACTAGTGAAATGCAGTGTATGACATTAATGGTGGTGTAGCACTTTTGCAGATGAAATACATATAACGGTGTGGAAATACAGTGTACAACAAAAGAAAACACAATTTCAGCACATCCCTTAGAATGTAAGCATCGTATTTACCATGACATTTCAATTGGAATTGTTATTGTTAAGCATAAAATTTAGAACTTAAAAATTGCAATGAGAAGTTCATTCGTAACATTATAATCTAAGAGATTAAATCAAATTCTGGCCATACACAAGGATATTTGATGTCCATTGTGTGACAAAATATGCTTATGAAGGCAAATGGAACATATCCTCAATTTTAACTTTTATTTGCATTTGAAAAAGACATTGAGACTGAAAGGCAAATTACAAAGTATCTTCTTCATTGATTATTTGCAAAGTCTATCACAAACTAGAATCAAAATATTGTTTTTTGTGGTCACACATTTCACACAATTTGGTAATCCTTCAAAAAAGATACTGGTACACTAGCTTTAATGACAGGGACAATTGGCTTACCCAGGCCATATGATACATGGTCGCACATTCCCATCAACTGGCCAAATACAACACTGCCCTCTCTTGGTGGCAAATCTAACTCCCACATCCTGCAAAGAATGAAAGACAACAAATTATTGCTCATTAAGAGTTGAGTAATAAAGATGCCTATGTGCCTCAATTATATAGGCTGAAAGAGGGGTGGAAATGAGAAAGAGAAAGAGAGAATTAGAGAATAGGAGACTGAGAAAGAGAGAGGGGTGAAAAGGGGGTGGGGGTGGGTGGAGATGGGTGAATTAGGGGAAGAGAAAGGAAGAGAATGAAAGAGAAGGAGTGGTTGACAAGGGGGGGGGGGGAAGAGAAAGAGATGGTTGTTGAGAAAGAGGGAAGAGAAAAAGACAAAGGAACAACAACTTTGTCTCCAGAGGTTATCTAGTAACACACATCATTAACAATTGAGAACACAAACATGGCCTCGGGCAACAGTGAGTTACTTCATTTTTGTGGACCCTGTCCCACACGCTGTCATCTTAATTCTATTGCATTATGTCCTTTGTTCTGTTATCCATGTATTTTATTGTTATGATGTTGTTATGTAATGTTATCTTTGTGGTCAAATAACTTATAATAAAAGAAAGCATGACAAAAGTTTTGTTCTAATAATCTATTCTCACATTTTTCATTGTAATCTAATTTCATCTAATCTCATCCAGTTTGATGTAACATGATCTAGCTAATACAGCACCATTGAACATCTGATTTAATCTAATCTTATCCGATTTCATATATTCTGATCTAATCTTATGTAATCAAACAAAATCCAAACTTCGTTTCAAATACATCTCATTTATTTCAATTTATTTCAATTTCTACCAGTATAATGTCTTTTCATCTACTCTAATCTAATCTAATTTAATCTGATCCACTCAAACCTCTTGATAGCCTTCTGTACAGAGTCCATGTTGTGGGTTGCGACGATCATGTTCATGTTGTTGCCCCCTCGTTGCTGAACGAGCCCCATAAGACGGGCAACAACTCGGTCGTACATCTCATTGGTTGCCTCATAGGTCTCATTGACAGGATCTGAGTGACACAGAGTGGAGAGATGTGAATATTAATAATTGCATTAACGCATTGCTCACGGTTAGATTTCCAGGCTTTGTGAACCCAAGTCCAGTTAGCATATCAAAATTTGTCATGGCACTTACACCCCTTACTTGATCTGCCTGTAGCTTTAGTGACTTCCGCCTCATGCTACAAAGAAAAACCCATCACAATCTTCCCTTTAAGTCGGGAGTCCTCTCTGTAAGATTGTTCTTGGAAGTACACGGGCGTCAGTACAGATGGGGTGTAGTGGTATGTACAGGCTTTGCGAAAGGCCTGTTGAGCCGTACTCATCACTCGCGTGCGTTACACGCTTGTCAGACAGGTAACCTTAAAAGATTTGACTCCATAAAGTTGACCGAAGCTACACAAAGGCTCGGTCGGATGGCTAGGCTGCAATGCCCACACACATGCACACAGCACTCATTGTGTGTATAGGCATTGCTCCCGATATCGCACATGCACAAGATCGATACTACCAAAGTTTACCTACTGTATCTTTAGAGTGGGGCTGAAAGCACCTCAGCCAAACGCAGCACCCTCTATAAACAATATATCGCGCCATAAGAGCTCATTTGCATGTGGCTTTAACAATGAAAATACTCCTACACCCCCTCCTCCACCCTTCTCAATGCATGATCTCATTGTCCAGATAATATAAGACAAGACATGTGCTCACCAGTTTTACCAGCTTTGCAAGTGATGCAATGTAAGATATGTTTTCAACTGTGTTATTGCTCACTACAAAAACTATTTATTAAACTATTACATGTACATATATATGTATATATATATATTGTCTTGGTTAAAAGTTGTGCCATGCAAGACGAAATGATTATATATGCTTTCCAGTTTTACAAGTAATTTAACTTAATGGGATATTTTGTCAACTGTTATTGTCCACAGATGGTATGCAAATTCCAAAATGTTGTTTATTTCTCAATGAACTATGTATGTTATTTGTTTGTATATATGTCAGCCATGTTGTGTTATATGTCACAGCAGGACCCCCTGGTAGAACAGTGTTCAACCACTGAAGGGGGTACCCTGGGTAAATAATACTAATAAAATAAAAATAAAATGATGAGCCCCCCCCCCTTACTTGATCTGCCTGTAGCTTTACAAGCTGCTGCCTCATGCTCCATGTACGCCCCCCTTACAACCTTCACCCCGAACGCGAAGCCTTCTGCATCCGCCACTGCAAGCCCCTTCTCCAGACTCGCCATAGCACTCTGCAAACATCAGACAAAAATGGACACCAACAGTGAGCATTGCTAGGCTTATCCTACCATTGGTCAGCCATGGTATTTTGTTTCTCAAAGTCTCACCAATCTTCTTATTCATTTATCTATCTTTCTATCTATCTATCAATCTATCTATCTATTTATTTTTATTTAATTATTTATTTATTAAGTAATTTTCTTTCTTTCTTTCTTTCTTTGTCTATCATATTTTATTCATTTTATTTTATTGATTGATTGATTGATTGATTGATTGATTGATTGATTGATTGATTGATTGATTGATTGATTGATTGATTTTTTTTTTTATTTTT
Source organism: Arbacia lixula (assembly GCA_963669155.1). Classification (NCBI taxonomy): domain Eukaryota; kingdom Metazoa; phylum Echinodermata; class Echinoidea; order Arbacioida; family Arbaciidae; genus Arbacia; species Arbacia lixula. Next base: position 23,705,120 of record OZ022583.1, on the reverse strand, counting down.
TTTTGGGGGGGGGGGGGGGGGGTGGTTCTTCCCAAAATGATACTCTCTCTCATATCCACTAGCATGATAATACTACATAATGCATAACATACAATTTCGGAATCATTTTGAAAGATAATATCCTCATGAGAGAAATAAGAGAGCAATCTCATAATACTATAAGTCATGAACATAGCTCTATTAAAACAAATGATGACAAAAACGACAATAATAATGGGGGGGGGGGAAGAGAAAAGAAATTAAGAATGAGAAAAAAGGAAAGGAGGAGATGCACCAAGCTGTTTATAAGCTATGAACAACTTTACAAATGCCTGGTGATCCCTTCTTGTGCTAAATCAGATTCTCAATGAACAAAGTGTGGTATCGTATTTATTACAAGAAGGGATCACCAGTCATTCGTAGAGTCGTTCGTAACTTACGAACAGCTTGGTGAAACACCCCCCAGTTACTATGGTTTCGGCCATGGTTCATGGAGATTAAGCTTATGAAACTGTGGTTTTAACCATAGTAACTAGCACAATTTTAGCACTCGATGAAAAACAATCATTTATCATTTGAATCTCCTTGAAATGTACACGATAAATAGAGAAGTCAACATCTTTTTGCTTATACACCACAAAATTAGCTTAACTCTTAACTTGCCGGGGGTAAAACCCCTCTGTGCCGGAGGTTTTCTCTATTACAGTTTGGTTGCAACTTTGCGACAGGGGCACGTTACCCCTTACACGCAAAAATGCGACAGCGGCAGGTTAAGAGTTAAACTATGGTCTAAATCTAAATGTCCTCTGTGAATTCCAGCCTATCAGTTCAGAAACAAAATGCTGACTCACCTTGAGATAACATTGGTATGTGTTCCAGACCATGGGTTTCTCAAGGTTGTATTTCTTCATCAGGGCGAAGGTGATGAGCGACATGGCCGGGTTGATGGAACAGAACTCTGCATCCACCAGGATTCTGATCCCATGCTTGCCAGCGCTCTGGGATATATACAACAAATCACATGTTGGATCATGTTAGCCCTCTCATTACCATAGGAGCATGGGCTTTTCCTGGATGTGTACTGAGTCGAGAGTTAAAAGTATTTCAAACTTGCTTCCTTTAAACTAATAGGATATGTTTATTAGAATGATAGATATAGAGATGTAAGAATATGTGGCAGAAGGACGTAGAGATATCAAAATATACAGTTATGAAAAATTAACTCCCTTCCTTAAAAGTCACCAGATTTCTATTAAATTGATAAACAGAGATACAAGGAAAGATGATAGACAAAGTGATAGATAGATGGAGAGAATGAAAAATAGATTGATCGATAGATAAATATATTGTAGATAGATATTGATAGAAAAAGGAAATATAAGAGAAATGCAGTTCACTCAGAAAGGGAGAGAGAGAGAGGGGCGGGGGAGAGGGAGAGAAAGAGATACAGAGATACAGAGAGACAGAGAGACATATAGACAGATAGACAGACAGACAGAAAGAGAGAGACAAATAGACAGACTGATAGAGACAGACAGAGAGAGAAATGAGCAGTATCATTATCTATTAAAATAAATGGGGGCTTTCCTCCTGACTGCCTTGTAAGGAGTTATGACATGCACCTGGAAAAAACTTAGGATAAGCTATGGGGATACCTTGAGAAACATGCTGCTTGAAAGAAGTACAGTGTGCAAACATATTGAAAATATTCCTGTCAGATCTCATTTTACTCTGAAATCAAACAAGAAGAAGACTCAATTTCATGTCAGAACGATACTTCATTGATTGCACATATATAATAGTCTTTACCACTAATACACTTTACCTATATGGAGTATGCTAGAACTAATGCAATGTGACTGGTCTCGATTTCAGACGAAAGAGCAAATGCACATTAAAAGAGAAATCCCAGACCAACATCAAGCATCACCAACCAACCATGCAATCACTTGTTTAAAGGATACCACCGGGTAGAAATTTAACTCTCTTTTATCAAAGATATATCTCAAATGATCATACAAAACAAGTTTGAGATCCTGAATTTATTTCTATAATGCTAGGGAATCATCTTTAATATCACATTTCAATAGTTCTGTCCGATAACAATACCACCTCGCATACGATACTCTAGTCAATCGAAACCTGGCAAACAAAATCTCAACAATTGTTTGTGTGCGCACTGCTCAACAAGTACAATACGTAGAGAATTCTTCAGGGCGCACTGGACAAAGCTGTCGCCCAACTCTCGTAAATGTGAGGTTGCCAATCAGAGCTTGGAAACTTAAACAGCAAAACCGCTGGATATGAGTTCATTCACAAAAGGTTGCTGCACACCGAGAAGGCATTCTCTGTAATACAATGTATGTGCACCAAACCGAGAGCTGCACAAGAAGCAAATAAAATAGCAACTTCGAATTCAGGAACAGAATCTATCGCGAATGACTTTCAATATGGCAAATAATGAAAATGCTGGTACTGTGTACTGTACTTGTCTACGGCCCTATATCACGCAAGGTGCATAATTATGTACACATTATAGCATGAAAGTTTGAGCGAGCGTGCTCAAAGCGATACTAACTATCGTTTCCACTGGCGGTAGATCGCTATAACATACGCGTATTGATCTAGCGGATGTGCTAAAGGGTTAATACTGACCTGCACAATGGTGTCTAGCCTTGTGAGTGCATTCTTCAAGTGAGCCATTTCTACTTCTGTCAGTTCTGGAATGGTCTGCTCCCAAGAAATTGGCAAGGAGATTTGGAAAAATGAGAAAGAAGAACTATGCATGAAATCTCAATTTATACAACTAGTGACTGTCACCACTAAACCATAACCATGACCCTAGGTTGTGGCTTAAAAAGCATTGCAACCTAAATAATAAGTAGAATTCTATAACAGGAAAAGAGTTAGAGAATTTGAGAATACCAGTAATAAGGTATCTTTTAAAAAGCTAACAATTTGCCCTCTAATCCTGCTTTGTAGATTCAAGGTAGAGAAATCATGCACTGGGTTTTTGTCTAGATTGATTATGTATGCTCTGCATGAGCAATGATCAATGAACAATAAAACTCCATACAGTACATTGTTTCAGACCAAAGGACCTGCCCATAAATATGAATGATCAGGATTCGGAGTTAAATTGTTATTCGTAACAATTTATACAGCTCCTACATTATTGCAGACCAAAGGACTTGCCCATAAATGTGAATGATCAGATTTTGGAGCTATAAACAAGCATAAATAATTTCTTTTTAATGCAATTGATTTTTGTCCAGTTTTTCACAATGTGGTGCTCTAATTTTCTGCTTGCTGTCAGCTAGGTCAGCTTACCTTTATCTTGACCTTTCTGAATAAGTCTATTCAAATGCAACTTAGCTTCACTTGGATGGATGCATGGAGTGCGAATCCATCAAAATGACAGCAAATCACATAACAAATTAAATATGGATTTGAAGATTTGTGATTTAACCACTAATTACTCCAACTGTGAATCACCTGAGGGCAAACAACTTTCAGCAAGTTTCTAAAATGGAAAATTAATGAATTTAAGACCATTGGCAAGAAGATGGGATTCATTCTTTTCTTGAAGGGTAGGTCAAGCTTCTTACTTCATGGCAATGTGTCACTCTTCAAGGCCCAAATCCAATTGTAATCTAAGAATAGCATATGGTAGACAAATTGCTTTATTCATGATTCAATTTTCTATGCTTCTCCATTCTCGTTTGTATCATTTGTAAGGTAAAACTTTGGTCTTGTCTGAAGTTTGTTAAATCTGTTATCACTTATGATATACTTGCTCTAAAAAAGACTTTTAGTGTTTTCTTCATTGGAAAAAGGGGCACTCATATTTCATTCAGTTACTAAAAATACGAACAGGAATTGAAAATCATGAAAGCAAAACGCTGTTGACATTACCTCCATTGCACCATCAAGTCCACTCCTGAAATTAGCAACGCTAACAGGTCCGCCTGTGAGAAAATTCCACCTCAGCTTTTTAAGTACATCAGAGAGTTTTGCCTATATAGGAAATCATATAAAATGGAAATACCGGTAAGTCACATGTATGAATAGCACACTGAAAGAAGTAAAGCAATGCCTAGATATTTTCCTAGAAAATTGTACAATGTGATTAGAAACAAAGCTTCTAGAGACAGAATGGTCAATTAAAGATATTTCTCTTTGAGTTGACATCCCCTAAATGTCAGTGCTGTCAGTTTATGTGTACATTCATGTTTGTCTAATTATATGGTCATCTCCTCATATTACGGGATTTAACCAGCTTTTTAAATTCAAATGTGTTATTACATATATCCTTAATATCAATGTAAAGTTACATTTGTAACTTAAGTCTCTATCAACCTCAGATATACATTTCTGTCTGCATGTGAGATAAGCAATTTCTGTAAACCAAAACTGACACACTGTAAACAGGTGTATGTGACAACTTTCTACTAGCTAAGCAGTCAGGAGGAAATCATTGACATGAATTTAACAGTTGTCATAAAAAAAGTTGTCATTAATTTAAGCATGTTTTCTGTTTAATGATGAGCTCGTACCATTGGTGCAGAAAGTGTGGGAACAAATTTCGTTTTGTTCAAAAGTGCATTTGGAAGGAAGGACACTTATAATAACATAGGTCTGTATTTACTGGCAGAGATAACCAGAGATATGTACCAACAAGTATTGCATAACATATCAATGATCAGTAATGTTATCAGATGCTATCAGTATGATTGTTCATCAGCCTTCAGGTACTATCTTCACATGTAGACAGTAAAATAGAGCATTTATTGATATGACAGTGCAATGTGAGTGAAAGCCTTTGAAGGTACACTCCAGCTCAAAGAAATTGGCATAGGGAAAAAGAAAGGGAAGAAAGGGAAAGACCCACAGGTTTAAACCGCGGTACATTTTGTCCAGTTCAGCATGAAACACGATGCTTTAGCCTAAAAAGCATTATGTTTCATGCTGAACTAGACAAAATATATCACGGTTTAAATCTGTGGGTCCTTCCCTTTCCCTTTCCCTATGCCAATTCCTTTGAGCTGTAGTGTACTCTCTACAGTACCTTTTACAGACACAATCAAATTTTGTAGGGTGTTGCATGAAACACAAGTACAACACATCAAGGTTAAGTAAAATAAAACTGAACAGTGATGTACAATTCAATAATAGCATAAAACACATATTAAAGGTTCAGTTTCCTTTTCAAATACAAAGTGCAGTTGGAGCTCTTAGAGTGGGGGCCCTTTTGTAGCACTCCACAGATTTCCCTCCTTCAGCTGTACAATGTGTAAATGTCGGCCTTATCCAACCTCTACATTTTGAGCTATCAATATCACAGTATTTTTTTTTTCATTTTTAGGTGGCACCCCACCACTTTGAAATGCAGTATCATTTCAATTCATCATTTGAGTATCTTTGAACTACTGTATACCTAATATATGGTATATCAGGGCTGAAAAGCTGCCCTTACAAACCCTTTTTGTAATTTGTCCAATGACATGATTCAGCTTTGAGGTAGGAGGTAAGTTTGACCTGGGAAAGGGTATATCTGGGTTTTTTTTAACTATTTAATCAAATATATTTGTTGTATTTTCCTTCTTGTAGTATCTACCCTGACAAGGGACAGTCTGTCTTTTTTTAATTTAAATAAATGTTATTTTTGTATTTTTCATCTTGTACTACTATGACATCAGCTTTGATGTAGGAGGTAAGTTTGACTTGGGAGAGGATCAGTCTGTCTTTTTTAATTAGATAAATGCTATTTTTGTATTTTTCCCCTTGTAGTACTTACCAGGACATCAGCTTTGATGGAGGAGGTGAGTTTGACCTGAGAGAGGGCTTCTTTGTCTGTTACATTGATCTAATTACATATTAATCTGCATTTTCCTCCTCCTTGTAGTACTTACCAAGACATCAGCTTTGATGTAGGAGGTGAGTTTGACCTGAGAGAGGACTTATTTGTCTGTTACACTGATCTATCATATTAATCTGCATTTTTCTCCTCCTTGTAGTACTTACCAAGACATCAGCTTTGATGTAGGAGGTGAGTTTGACCTGGGAGAGGGTTGGTCTGTCGCTGGGAACCACCTCAGACTGCATGTCAAGGCACAGCAGCATGGTGGCCACATTCCTCTCATACTTATCCTCCACGATACTGGGCAAAAAGGACAGAATTCATAATTAATCTGCTGCTCACACTTAGATTTTCTGGCTTCATGAACCCTGATTAGGGTAGGATCTTAAAATTTTTCATGGAACTGCAGTATAGTGGGTATGGCTTAATTGCGGCCTATAAGGAATTTGAAGTTTATTCATAACCTGTCATCTATTGTCCGTAGAGCAGATAATGCAGGAGTCATGCTGCAAAGTATCTGAGTGGAGAAAAGCCAGCCTGCAAATACCAGGGCCCAGAAAAAAAGACTGAGTCTTTGGTTGCTACATTTCACTTATACAATACCTATCCTCCATAAAACTGGGGAAAAGGAGAGAATTCATGTTTAGGTCTTTCTATATGTCATGAAAAATCAAGGTCTATGGGACTTCTTTTCAGTAACAAGTGCAATGCTCCCTCAATGGTACATGTACACAAAGAGTTCAGCACTTATGCTAGAATCATGATATCTGGAGGATATTAAGAAAGTGGTGTTCAGCAATGCTCAGGAAAAAAATTACATTATTTAAAATACATTGCACATCAAATTCAACTGTACATTGATTACCAGTGGTTAAGGATTTGTACTATACGTAATAGTACGCATTGAACATGCAGTGAAGTCAACATCAACATGCATTTTAAAGGTGAGAGAACCATTATGAATGATTTCCCTTAGAGTAGCAGTTTGTTTGGCACACATAATGGGTGGAAGTAATTAGCCCCATTTAAACTTGCTAAGATCACAATTTTTTAAATCGAGATTTTATGTCTCACCATTTACACCTGCCCCCCAAAACCGATAACCAAATCATCGCGATTTTTTTTTATAGGTAGTCCACCAGTCATCCAAAGGAGACCAGGGCGCTGCATGGTTATTATGATGTCATAAGTGGAGTGCCTAACTAGCTGCACGTTGTTAAATGCACGAGTAATTTTACAGTGAAAGATCAAAGTCAACCCGCCGGGAGTGCTGCAAGTCACGTGGCAAAAAATCATGATTTTTTTTTGCTCACCATTTACACTGGCAAACTTCGCTATTTTTAACACAAAATTAAAAAAATCACACACCGGGAAGTGATATTTCTGGCGCGATGTTTTGGTTGTTTGGGTGAAAGTTGCCTAGCAACTTACACCCAAAGATCACGTACGGTCTTAAAAAAAATCCGTATTTTTGCTGGCCAGTGTAAATGGGCCCATTGAGTACCAAAAGTATTTCTGTATGGCTCATTGAGCAGTGTAATGCTTTTCTATGAAAATACAATGAGTCTACTTTTGCACAAAACATTCTTTCCTCCTGCACGTAATGGTACCTTTACTCTTGAGTGCTTTACAACCAAACATTGATCTGTATACACCCTGTCCTGATAGCAGTGCAATTAAGGGATAACGTCAACCCTGAAGTTCAGTTGGTTTCCATAAAAGCAGAAATATGAAAGAAACATATAAGTGAAGGTTTGAAGATGCATGTGACATCCTAAAATCAAAATTTTAAAAGGTCATAACCTTCTTATCCTTTGACGGATTTTCATCAAACCTTCACTTATGTTTTTTTTCATGCTTCTGCTTTTATTGAGACCAACTTAATTTCAGGGTGACAATACCTTTGATCACTCTGAGTACTCTAACCATTGGACTGAATATTCAGCAAACAAGAGCAATTTTTCTGCTGACAACACATAAACAAAGTGTTTCTTCACAGCAAAGGGCACATGCTACGGTATCTGAGGGGAAACCCATAGCTTTGTGTGGAAAGGAAAAAGCCACAATGCAACCCCAATGGGATACAACATGTACACTACAGCTCAAAGGAATTGGCAGAGGGAAAGGGAAAGGGAAGAAAGGGAAGGAGCCACAGTTTTAAACCACGGTATATTTTGTCCAGTTCAGCATGAAACATAATGCTTTTTAGGCTAAAGCATTGTGTTTCGTGCTGAACTGGAAAAAAATATACCATGGTTTAAAACTGTGGCTCCTTCCATTTCTTCCCTTTCCCTTTCCCTATGCCAATTCCGTTGAGCTGTAGTGTACAAGTGCTACTTTTTTAAACCCCTAATGTCATAGTTTTCATATGAGTGAAGGCAACATCGATAAGAATCCTGCGACTTAAACATCTATACAGCTGTCACATGCATGTCCGATAATTACTCAATGAACCAGTTTGTCTTTTTGCAATTAAAAACAACCACAATACAAGAAAACATCAGGAAATACACAGGGTATAACATCACTAATCAGCCATCAGGGAAAGTTCTGACGCTGATATTATGAGACTAGAATGATATAGCAGTGAGCTAGTCACAGGTTTGGGAAAGAACATGTAGTGGCTCACTGAAATTAGGGCATCAACAGAATTTGCCAAACATCTTAAGTTTGACCCAGATTGCTTGAATGACAAAATTTCTAAGCGTCAAATATTGTCACATATCCATTACTTTCTTATCATTCATCCAATATCTGTCAAACTTTCACTAATCGACTTCTCTAATAGCTTTACGTTATACTTTAAAGGTCCCCTGACATATTAAGTTCCATTAAAATACGTCAAGAACATACATTTTGATGTCAGGGAACCTTTTAAAGGATAAATAAATGTCCACATGGACTGTGTTGTTTAATGAGGTATCCTTGTTTGCATTTTAGAGGCTTGATCCCCCTGAGACTTCTTGTGTACTTTTCACTGCTGTCATACTCATATTCACTTCATGTTACCAGTACTTACTACTTTGAACTTTGTCCCCAAACAATCTCTGAGCAAATTTGACATGTCCCTCGATCTGCTCTAAAATCTAACGTAACTGTGAGTGGCTGTTATTGTATTTGACTTGGCAACACCATGTGCACCTGTAATGTATTTTTGCATGAGTTATCAACACAATAAATCCAATATAATTATAACAGCTAAGTCTGTCTAGCACCCATAGGTTTAACCCACTCAGTCCCATCCACTGATATTCCCTTGTCAATTACAGCACATTAATGCCCACGGAGCTGATCGAGAGAGTTAATTCAGGCTTGTGATAGTGGACCAATCAATCAACATGCATTTGCAGAAGTACTCTTTAACCCAGGTATTTTCTGGAATTGGCACAAGCTCTCCACATTTCCATTGCATCAACCCTCTCATTACATTACCATTGGCATAGAATTATGTAGTAAGACAATGGGTTTTCAAAGCCTGGTAATATAAGGGTTAAGAGGGAGAGGAAGACTGACCAGTTGAATAGACCATTTTTGTAATGTGTTAAACGCCATTCAGACACCTTACTAATGGTAACCCCAAAGCTTCTCTGAGGTTTGTTCCAGAAACAACCGATAGATTCAGAGTGTGTTCCACCCATTGAAACTGCATCACTAGATACAGGTGGATGTAAAAACGTGTTACTACACACTACAAAGTTAGGGGAAGTTCTACATTACGATCTATAGAATTTAAGTACATGTAGATGATTAACAGATTTAAAACTTCATTTTAAATAGCACTGCTCATTAACCTTGATGGGCAACTGTGTTGGTTTGCAATCCCAGGTCGAAATTCCCATAGAAACCAGTAGAAACCAGTAGAAGGTCTCTACTGGTTTCTACTGGTCCAGTAGAGTCTACTGGTCTGAAGAGGAACTACGAAATCAAACCAGTAGAAACCAGTAGAAACCAGTAGAGTCTAATGTGTTGAAGACCAGTAGAAACCAATAGAAACCAGTAGAAACCAGTGAGATCTAATGGTTTCAAAAGGAGTGTGAAAAAAAACAAAGTCAAACCAGTCGAAACCATTAGAGACCAGTGGATTCTAATGGTATTGAAGACCAGTAGAAACTATTAGAATCCACTGGTCTCTAATGGTTTCTACTGGTTTGACTTTGTTTTTTTCACACTCCTTCTCAACCATTAGATCTCACTGGTTTCTATTGGTTTCTACTGGTCTTCACTACCATTGGAATCCACTGGTCTCTAATGGTTTCTACTGGTTTGACTTTGTTTTTTTTACACTCCTTTCCAAACCATTAGATCTCACTGGTTTCTATTGGTTTCTACTGGTCTTCAATACCATTTGAATCCACTGGTCTCTAATGGTTTCTACTGGTTTGACTTTGTTTTTTTCACACTAATAGAAACTAGTGAGATATAATGTTTTGAAAAGGAGTGTGAAACCAGGAGAAACCATTAGAGACCAGTGAATTCTACAGGTGGAGACCAGTATAAACCAATAGAAACCAGTAAGACCTAATGGTTTGAAAAGGAGTGTCAAAAATTCAAAGTCAAACCAGTAGAAACCAATAGAAACAAATGAGATCTAATGGTTTGAAAAGGAGTGTGAAAAATACAAAGTCAAACCAGTAGAAACCATAAGAGACCAGTGAATTCTCCTGGTATTGGAGATCAGTAGAAACCAATAGAAACTAGTGAGATATAATGTTTGGAAAAGGAGTATGAAAAATACAAAGTCAAACCAGTATAAACCAATAGAAACCAGTGAGATCTAATGGTGTGAAAAGGAGTGTGAAAAATACTAAGTCAAACCAGTAGAAACCATTAGAGACCAGTGAATTCTACTGGTAATGGAGACCAGTAGAAACCAATAGAAACCAATAGAAATAGAGATGCTCATGAATATTCATGCATGTATTTACGTGTCCTAATTTTGTACTTTTAAATAGATAACCTCCACCTAACCAGATAAAAGGAATTTTACCAAGTAATGATTTCAAGTTTAAACATAAAATAGTGAATGTCACCTACTTAAGTGAAGACAATAATGATAACAACAACAAAAATGATCTTCTTAAATGTAAGTTAGAGTAACCAATATCTTATGAACCTTATAACCGTACTGCTATATATATGAAAGTCTGTGAAGGAAAGAGTAGGAATTAGGATAGGTGTAGGATAGGATAGAAATGGATATAGGATAGGATTAGGTTAAAATGATAAGAGATATGCCATAATTCGGAATATCATATACTAAACTTAAATTGATATATCATCAATATTTTTAATTTTGATTCCTATTGGTCTCCTGATGGCTCCAGTAGGTATTCTACGAGTTTCTACTGGTATTCTGATGGATCCAGGAGAAATTGCTACTGGTTTCTACTGGCACTCTACTGGTATTTTTCTAATGGTTTCTACTGGAAATCATTTCACTTTCCATATTCAAACCAGCAGAAAATTTCCAGTAGAAACCAGTAGGAAGCTCTATTGGATCCAGTAGAGATTCCTACTGGTTTCTACTGGCATTTTTCTAATGGTTTCTACTGGAAATCATTTCACTTTCCATATTCAAACCAGTAGAAAAATTCCAGTAGAAACCAGTAGGAAGCTCTATTGGATCCAGTAGAGATTCCTACTGGTTTCTACTGGTCTTCTATTGGATCCAGTAGAGATTCCTACTGGTTTCTACTGGTATTCTACTGGTCTTCTATTGGTCTTGTATTGGATCCAGTAGAGATTTCTACTGGTTTCTACTGGTATTCTACTGGTATTTTTCTAATGGTTTCTACTGGAAATCATTTCACTTTCCATATTCAAACCAGTAGAAAATTTCCAGTAGAAACCAGTAGAGATTCTAATGGTTTTTCTCTACTGGTTTCTACTGGTTTTTCGTCCTGGGATGGCCTCTGGTAGGGCTGTGGACTTGCCATTAGCCCTTTTGCAGGTCAAAACAATATTTTGTTTTGTAATAATCGCGAACCGTAGGTCTCGTCTGATTTCGCAATCGTTAAACAGTGCTAACTTCTTTTTTTCAAATATTTTTTTCAAACCTTTTGACCCCTAGATGACCTTTGACCCCATCAGCCTCATGAAGAGACACATGTGGTAATACCCAAGGATCATTTGTACGAAGTGTGATCACAATTGATGCAGAAATAAAAAAATGAAAGCAAGTCAAACAAAAGAAAAAATGATGCACATGGCCTCATATCATTTGACCTTTCGACCCCTAGATGACCTTTAACCCCATCAGTCTCATGGAGACACACATGGTATTACCCAAGGATCATTTGTACAAAGTGTAATCACAACTGATGTAGAAATAAAGAAATGAGAGCAAGCCAAACGAAAACTTTGAGAAAAATTATGCACATGGCTTCATATCATTTGACCTTTTGACCCCTAGATGACCTTTGACCTCATCATCCTCATGTGGTATTACCCAAGGATCATTTGTACCAAGTGTGATCATAATTGTTGCAGAAATAAAGACATGAGAGCAAGTGAAACAAAAACTTTGAGAAAAATGATGCACATGGCCTCATATCATTTGAAGTTTTGACCTCTAGATGACCTTTGACCCCATCATCCTCATGGCGACACTTGTGGTATTACCCAAGGATCATTTGTACCAAGTTTGATCACAATTCATACAGAAATAAAGAAATGAGAGCAAGTTAAAGAAAAAACTATAACATTTTTGTAACAGACCAACAGATTAACAGGAAAAGTGATTACTAGCTCTCTATACCGAACTTCATTCAGGCGAGACAATAAAAGGGAAGAAATAAGAACTTCCCTCACAATAATAGAACTGGTTTCTGACTTTGAGCAGAATTATATTGATTTATTTCAAACACATAAATTGTAAGGGTATAATGCCGATTCCTGATGAGTTTAATGACTTTCCCAAATGGGCTACACTGTCAATAAGAAAACTATAACTTTGGAAGGGACTTGGGAAATATAACCATTCTAAAATTCGCCTTTGACCCAAAAGCAATGACTTACGTAAATGAGTTTGAACCAGAGACAACGATTTTTAGAAATTGCCAAGAGTGGTCATGACTTATGGGAAACATTTTATGGTTTGATGGGCTCTGAATTCAGGGTAAGTAAAGTCATTATCATGGATACTAGTTCTCCAACTGCTTCCTCCCTTCCTCCTTAATCACCCCTGACTGACCCAGGGGGAATTTTTTTAAAATTTTGGACAAAAAATGAGGATTGTTATAAAATCATCAATGAATGGTCATTTCAAACAGTTTGTGATTTGATTCTAAATTCAGTGCAAGTTATCGTCATGGATACTAACTGATTAGGGTCATCTCCAACTTCCTCCTCTGCAGTAGTGGCTAGCATAGGGGTAATAGCAGCTTCATTGAACATCTGAGCCACTTGACGAACAGACTCTGGACTGGCAGCGAACTGGCTGTAAAAGGTTGCCCTCATGAGGGCGGCAAAAATGGTTTCCCCAAGGAGGCGTTGCCCCAGAGACATGAGCTGTGTGTATGGAAATGAGAAGTCATTGAATGAATCAAACATGCTGGGCAATAGTATATATGACACACATCATCATTGACGGATGGAATCTTGCCTCAACTATGATGGGCCTATATCTACCATAATGGCAATGAGGCAAGATGTGCTATCGTGTCATGCCTACACTTCAGCTCAAAGGAATTGGCATAGGGAAAGGGAATGGAGCCATAGTTTTAAACTGTGGTATATTTTGTCCAGTTCAGCATGAAACATGATGCTTTTTAGGCTATAATATACCATGGTTTAAAACTGCGGCTCCTTCCCTTTCTTCCCCTATGCCAATTCCTTTGAGCTGTATATGTATACTAGGCCTATCTGCCATAATGGCTGACATGCCCATCAATCAAAATATTTAGAGGCAAGATGCCATCGGTCCAATGCATTTTGCCATGTGTGCTCAAAGGGAATTAAGCAATTAACATGTGTATAGATTAACTAAAGTTGCCCTCTTTAAAAAAAAAAAAAAAAAGTAAGTTCTTATATCTCTTGGTGCTTATTATATTGAAAGGCCGAGAACACATAGTTACACTCACTATAATCAAAACAATGGCTACTCATCAATGCCTTTATATAAAAAATATTATCATCTTCATAGAATACCTTCAGACTGTTGTCTACAAAGAAATTGAAGCTGCACATCTGCAAGACGACAAAACTCCTGACAAGGTCCGAGGTAGATTTTTTCTGAAACAGCGTCTCCCATTTTGTGAAGTCCAGCGATGGGGGTGTGCCGGAGGCCTGTATGACGTCTTCACCCCTGATTGGTTCAAGTACAGTCGGACCGAGCCCGGACCCTCGGAAGCCAGTACTGCGTTCATTTTCATGGACGCTTACTCCTTGCAGTGGTTTCTCATGACTAGTAGATATCCATCGTCGAGTGACATATACCTCTCTTTCCAAAAAGGCAACTTTCTGATTTCGATCAGCGACTCGACCATTTATGTTCACTCCTTGCTTTGGAGCTGTACTAAGACTAGTTCGAGCGTATAGACTTGCCCACAGCCGAACAAGGTTGTTGTGTTTATGTTGTCCGAAGGCTTCGCGATGAATCCAACTCGCTCGCGACAACATTTTCAAGATGCAGGCGCAGCCCTAGGAATAGATGAGTGCCGAACTAAAATTCAAACTCAACACCCAAATGAGAGATGTCACTACTTAGCTCAATATTCAGCTGGTTTAACAATTAACTTGTGTTATTCAGTAGGTCCTACATACACATTGAATCCTTCTCTGTATTCGCGCGAGCGAGCGCACGTCATGTAAATTTGGCGTCTGTACTGTGTACTGTGATTATTTTCCTAGTAGTGCAGTGCAGAAGGTCATGTTTAGCGTATAGAGCGCTGGTCGGACAATCCACTGAATAAATGTACTAGTAGACTGAGCACTGACTGAATTTTTCTTGGATGATGAATGTAAAGACATTTTACAGTGTGCCCGGAACAACAATAGGAGCAGATGCACGGGCAGATGCACATGGTGGAATGTTCACTATCTTCTTAGAGCTGAATAGCTCTTGCCATAATTTGCGTGATAATAGATTGAAATGTGTTCGATTAACATTAATAGTTCCCATTTTACTCTGTGAGTAGTGAAATTGACATGATCGAAGTCATTTTATACCAGCAATAATCTGCTCATTGATTCGCAAATTGAAATTACGAAGTCGCTTATTCCTTTAACTATCGACATCGCTGGTTTCTTTTAGATGTGGCTATATGAAGTGGTGTCGTTATTTGTATTTCCGTATCCACCGTGAAAGCCTCACGTTTATGAAAATTTAGCAGATATCATGTTACAACACCAATGCAGTATTTTCAATCTTGAAAATGCCACTGAATTTAGTTATCCTATTTCAGTAACACTATCATGAGATATAAAATTATTTTGCTGTTATGTTTTCTGAAGGGCGCTAAATTTCTGTGGATAGCGCTGGTTTGTATAAGCGCATTTTATGGACAAAGACGCTTATTACTTTTGTGTGTGTTAATTACAATAGGTCCAGGAGATCTTCATTGTCGCCGAGATCTTTCCCGGTTTCGCCGATCTCCGGAAGAGTTTTTGAATTTCCACTCGCACATTTTAACTTGGATTGAATCAACCTAGTTCACCTTCACAACGTCGTAGTGAGAGTTTTCGAACATTTAACAAGCTCTCCAGTCAACTTTTGACGCGTTGCCGTTTATCCAAAATAGTCTCCTTGTGCAGGAAGTATACAGCGATTGAATTTTGGATGTCATAAACGATTTACATGCCTATCTCTTAATCAAGAATTGAGCTTATATGACTTTTTTGTATTTAACATAAATGATTTTCCTGTAAAGAGTTTTCCTATGCAAATGACTTAACTATCCTACATTTGTATTTTCTTTATTTAAAGTGAAGTGAGATATTGATCAATACAGCCGGTCCGGCAACACAGTGTAGACGTGATATTTTGTCACATGCCTTTAAGAGAGTCAGTGAAGTTCTAGGATTAAACATCGAACCACTTATCCATATCTTTTGTTTCAGCAGTTACTTATTTGTCTTGAGAGATCACGTAGTTTAAAAAAGTTGGGGTGCTGAAACGCCGTCTTTGTTGTTGCATGTTTGATATTTGATGGTTGTTAACTTCTTAATTGCTACAAAAATTATTACACTATTTACACTCTCTCAAATCTACATAAACACAGAACTACCCCAACAAAATAATTAGCGAATAGTTAGTTAATTAGCAAAATGAATAAAACAAATTAGAAAATATGGCGAAGATGCGATTCGATTTCCTCATAGTTTCCCTTGCTCATTCTCTCTCTCTCATTCCCTCTTCTTTACAAAATTTTGAATATTATATGATTGTTAAAATAAGCTAAATAGAATTCGTTAACAACCATGTTATACATGTATATATTTACATGTATTGGAAAACGTGACTAGGATGAGATTCGCGTTTCACATTTCCTCTCCTTCTACCCCCCCCCCCCCTCCCCCTGTCTCTCTGTCTCTCTCTCTCTCTCTCCATAATGACTACCACTACATTTAAGATATTGCATAAATCATTGATATATACGTCCATTAAATTGTGGCTAATTTGAACTGACATCTAAAACGGTGATATATCGTGCCCTCCCTCCCTATTTAATCATACAGTTGCAGTGTGTCATAAACATGGTTTGAACAGCTGCAGACCCCCATTAACTAATCATATACTAGTATGAGAAAATAAGACCAAAATGAACAATTTTGTTTTCTGACATGGCAATAGTTTTAATATGAATTGTTCTATTCATAAATGAGACAAAATATTGCAAAATTTGACATAGTATAGTACAAACAGAGACACACAAATTATGTCCACAAAATCATTATGTACATGGATCCATACTATACTCTGAAAGTTATATTGTTAGCTATGGTTATACATACTTTAAATCATAATAAAAAATCTAAATTAAGCAACAGCAGTATATCAGCAGTAATTAGTCTGATTATCAGACTTTGGAATATCACCGATTCTGACACAAACACTTGTGTTATATCAGGTCATCAGAACAACAAATACTCAAAGATTTGGGGGCGAGAAAGTTACTGAGTGGAAACTACCGACCCGGTTTTCAATTTTGTTTAATTTGGCACTAGAAGATTGCGGAAAACACCCACACATTTCCTCATTGGAACGTGAGATGAAGAGGCGAAGAAAAATTACGTGAATGCTTTTATTCAAAGGACCAGCATAAGTTTTCCCCCAAAATGTTACCAAGCGGTATCGCGTGACACATCAACAGCTGTATCTCTTGCGAAGTTTGGGGACAGGGATAATGGGACCATTCGGCTTTTGGTACGGTTGCTAGGCAACTTTTCTGTCTAACTTCACGATTTTTTAAGCCCATTTTTAACCCTAATACTCCCGGGGTATTTCAAAGCTTGTTATTACCGAGAAGGGGGGGGGGGGGGGGCCATTATGCCCCCCCCCCCCCCTGAGATCTCAGCCATGGGTCGCCCGATTGCCTCAAAATTTTGCACAAGGGTAAAGAATTATGTAATCTAGAAAGTTGTACATGTATAGCTAAATTTACGAAAGTCCTTTTATTTTTTTTAACTAATTAAATTATGCTAATTTGTGTGAGAAATCATAGATTTTGGTATTTCTCACTAAATAAAGCCTCAGGAATAGCAATTTTTGGTACAAATGTCTTTCATAACTCCCTCATCAATTCTTGAAAGAAAAAGATAGGTTGTGGTAATTATTTCTTATGTATTTTATTGTTTTTCAATTTTCTTATGTATTTCTTTGTTTTTCGTCAAGATTCAGATGCGTATGCGTGGGTGTGGGTGTGTGTGAATGTGGGTGTGTGGGTGTGTGTTTTTGTGTGTGTGTGTGGTAATTATTTACACTATTTGAAACAATGATGACACTTATTAGAAAAGTATTTACTTAAATTGGAAAAGCTCCTGATTTTATCCATAGGGTTATACACAGTCACATAGAGAAATAGCGAAATTTCAGTGACATGTGTTCGGTAAACGTGATCTGACACCCGCACGGTAGGTCCGATCGCCATAAATTTGGTATCAAAATGTGTGGGAAGGATCAGAGAAAAAAGTCAAGAAATTTCGTTTCGAAATATTGAGGCGTTAGGAAGTACCGACAAAACTTCGACGGGGGGGGGGGGGGCATAATGCCCCCCCCCCCCCCGGAGTATTAGGGTTAAGCTATTGATGGCAATAATGACACCTTTTTAACTGCTTCCCAACACTAGGCCATGGAACAAACTTAAAAGCTTCGCAATACAATTGTTTTTTAGGAAAGTAATACAGGTTCATATTTTGCTTACACATAAAAGTAGCTGAAATGCAAATTGTTAAAGTACTGCTAGAGTAACAAAATAATGTAGCACAGAAATAGATAGTTATGAAAAGCTTGCATAAAGTTGCCCTTAATGGGATGACAAGGTATGTATCATATTTGAGTGTTGTTTGTTTTGTCATAGAAAGAGATCTGGTTCCATGATGAACTAACGAAGGTTCTCTGACATCATAAAAAACAGATCTAGGCATTATACAAGAGGAAATTCTATCACCATTCTGTCAAGTGATGTTTAGAGTAAGGGTTAGTGCATCCATGACTCAATCAAGTTCTGAGGTGAAAACTTCAGTTCAATGCCGTGTGTTGTTGTGTACAATGCTAAAACATACCAAATGATACGATATATTACGTTAAATCAGTACATGTATTGCCATACTCGCAGTTGTTTAGGATGGGATGCCCTGGAATATCGGCAAGCAGATGTGCATTCAAGCTTTTTTCTCTTTTTTTAATTTTTATTTTTACAAAAACAGTACTTTTCTCACAAGTTCAGTTGTAGTCACATTTGATATCTCACATATGAACTTATACAAACACAGAAGCCTCAAGAAACTGTAGGCACACAAATGAGGATTAATGATGAATTCTCAGTGTTCAACTGGCGCATTTCTGCTCTGATAATTAAGTACACATGCAATAGAGCACCGTCTTCTCTGGCTCAAAAAAAAGAGAGTATGTTGGAGGACTAGCAGCAGTCTGGAAGAGTGTCTTCGCCAAGAATATCTAACCTCTTTCCAGGCTGTTTGATGTGTCAAATCCAAAACCCCAAAACTCTCAAACTAAAATCTGAGTCTTGTGCTGACAAGACTAATTTCTTCTCTTCTCCTGGTCTGGCTCTAGCCCTGAAGACCTCAACAGAGATCATTAGGCTACTGTAGCCAGACCTGGTTATTTGTAGAGTGTGGAATTAATATACCCAACAGCCTGGAAACCAGGCTAGCTATTACTCAAGGTAACACAATACACTCTACTGTTTGCCAATGTCAAGCCATACTTTAAAGGGAGTGTATAGTCAGCACTCGTAATGATTCAGAACACTTTGGCTGGCTGCTTGAGGGCGCTTCAGTGTATTAAAATAACCACATTATTTACTTTGCAACACTGTCCGCGAATGTTTCCTGATTGTGCGTTTGATTCTCCTATCTCTCTCTTTTAAAATACTGCAATACAATAATATTACATAAACAATCACAATCAATCAGGTTTATACAGTGTAGTAGAGGAAACGATCAGAGACGTATCCAATCCATACTCAAATGTAAGAATTTGTTATTGGTACATATATTTCAGTTCATTCTTATGGTGATAGCATAAATCACAAAAATATAATTGATCTTGGTACATTCACATATAGCATTCTACATTGTTAAATCTAAGGAAAGCTAGACTCATATTAGTCCAACTAGAACCACACATAGAGCAGACTTCAAGAAATGTCAATCAAATTCATATCATTACATAGAGTTGTGGATGGAAGTGAGCTGTATAAGCCAATATTCTTAAGGGTGGCTTAACACAGTATGCATACAAAATCTAGACTAACATGAGGCATAACAATAAATAATCTGATTCTGTCATAAAATGATGTGATTTTTTTTTTCAGAGAACAACAGAGAGTGATGTTAATAACTCATTGCAATTATTATGAACTGTAGAGATTTTAAGGACAAAATCAATGGTATTGTGACAGATCAATGACACTTCATAGTTTTGGTTTTGTACCCCTTAAGTAAATATGCAAGGTTTAGTTTGGGTACTTTGTTAAGCCACCGTTAAGAATGTAGTTACTGAGTCAAAGCAGAAAATATTACAAATCACATTTAAGATGCTTCCTGCTGACCAAAAAATGGTGACATTTTGCAGCATTTCATTCACAATCATATAATTTCTTATCTCTATTTACTATTTAAATTACTGAATGAATTTATTTCAATGCAGCTACATGTATTTCAAAATAAAATTGCACCCCTATCTCAATAACCAACTGCAAATAATATTTCATTCTTCATTACAGGCAAATGTGTAATTCTTAAGAAACCATCATTACACCATTCAACATTTTATGAATGTTCACAATTTGGAAATGACGTCCATCTTGCGATAAACAGAACAAAAAATGCCGGTGACTGAAAGCTGATGTTGCCTTAATATGCATCTTACTGATAAAGAATAGAGGTCATTTGTCCCACATTTAATATACAAACTCTGAATGAAAGGCTCACACATCCCTTGTTCTTCTTCATCTCTTGATTATTTTGACGCACCTTCAAGGCATTCCTAAGGCAAGCCTAATGCTACATTTACACAAGCCCCATTTACACTTGCTAAGATCGAGATTTTTTAAATCGTGATTTTATATCTCACCATTTACACTTGCCCCCAAAAACCGCGATCTGAAAAATCATGATTTTTTGCTGGGTGCTGCGCATGTCCACTGGTCACCCAAAGGAGACCGGCGCGGTGCATGGTTATTATGACGTCATAAGTGGAGCGCCTTTTGACAATGACGAGAGTGCTGCAAGTCATGTGGCAAAAATCATGATTTTTCTTCCCTCACCATTTACACTTGCAAACTTTGCGATTTTTCATGTGATGTTTAAAAAAATCACACTCCGGGAAACGATTTATCTGGCGCGATGTTTTGGTTGTTTGGTTGTTTGGTATATTTCCAACTTGAAGTACACGGGTGGTGTGTTTGTAGCCCTTGTTAAGTGCTACTTTATGTATTTTAACCCCCCCCCCCCCCCCCCCTTCATATAGTATTGGACAACTAGAGGGTCTGCACCTTAGACTAGGCCATGTGTGTGTATGGTAGAGCCCCATTCACTGTCCATACTTTCACAGCCACCGTACCTGTATACTTGTGTGAGTGTACATTATACACCAGTTTGACGATGGTTTGATGCCCAGTGACTGCACAAGAGTGGAGTCCAATCCAGAGTCTTGTGCCTCTGAATCATCACCATTCCAAGAACTAAGACTCCCCATCTGAGGATTTTTTGGTTGATACCATTGGATTTTGTAGGTGTTTGTACTTTTGTGATATTATGTTATTTGACAATTATTGAGTAACATGCCATCACTATGTCACTTGAATAATTTGTTCTATATCTCATAATGTTTTCATGATTATTACATTATGTATAATTGCTTACTGTATTGTCAGAATGCTTACCATGACTTGGTAAAGAGTCTTACAATCTCCCAAGTTTACCTACTAAAGAGAAAGTGGTACAGTCCACATCAGTTTACATCATCTTGAGAGAAGCTCTGTCTCTTCTGTTCCTGATTCTTGAGGAAGACAGACCTGCCTTAAGAGTTGCTGATTGCAACTATACTATTTTATCATTTCAGGTTCTTCGTCGCGAAGACAACATGACAACCTGTTGCCAGTCCCAATAAATCTGAGAACCCCGTTTTAAGAATGTAGTTAAGTTTGTTATCCTTCAAAGTCCTTTAAGTTAAAGGTGTCATATAAGTGTGCACATGTGTGCCACTAATTAGTAAAAAAAAATATGCTATTAGCATAACTTAACAGCTTTTTGTATATATTGTAAATATGGTTTTATATTCTTTTTTTCATTCATACAATTAGGTTCTATATTCCTTTACATATATTATCTACATTTAGTTTTCTGTATGCTTTGCTTGTATTAAGTAGTAATAGGTATGTGTTGAATGTGGATGATTGATGATGAATGAATTGATTGAGTAATGTGATGTGATTGTCGCTCTTATTCTTGTACAGCCATATGGTGGGGAAGATGTGATATGATTCTTTAACAACTATTTTCATATTGCATAATTCTTCAAAAAGTTTTCTGCTGCATTTTGTTATTTTAAACTCTGTAACTGGGCTGTAGAGAAATATATGCAAACATATATAACACGGTCCAAGGTCCTCCTTCACCCTTATTGTTTCGCTGCTACATGTTGATAATCGAAAGGGATTGTTAAGTGTGTCACCAAGTCATAGTAAGTGGAAAGAGGATACGTCATTTGACTTTTAGAGTGATATAATCAGTGATGGCATCAAACGCAAACAATTGGAATGTGAATTTCAGGGGGAAATCTTGGTACGTGGTAGAGAAAGCTACAGAACGGGAAATTGGAAGTACTTCGAGTCCAGTGAAATATTCATTTTTGACAATGTCCGTTCTGGGAAGTGGCGATGATCATGTACGGAACATGAGCTGTAACAGGACTTTGGCAGATCAGTGTAAGGACTTACAGAAGCTTGAGGAAGGGTCGTTTTTTGCAGTGAGCGGTTTGATGGGTGGTTTGGGAGATCTTCGTCTATCTGCACAGTGCAAGATTTTCTGTGTAGGAATTGAATTTGAGGTTTTGGAGGAGGTCATCTCTGCCTTTAAAAATCCCCATATCGTTGCGATGGCGGACATCCCAACATCGCCATTGAAACGCCGTCTCTCAGTGAGTGGGAGAGTGGAGTCAGTCAGTAAACTGAGCAATGACGCAGAATGAAATCGCAAATGCAACATCAGCCGATACCACACTTAAGCGTGTAATCGCAAGCATCCAATCGAACGCGTGGTCGAAAGACGACATGACGTCGGCCTTTTATAAGATTAGGCATGAGCTTGCTGTCAAAAATGGGGTACTTCTACGTGGTCACCGTATAGTTATGCCCCAATCGCTACGACGCACGATGGATATCGCCCATGAGGCCCACCAGGGAGTAGTGAGATTGAAGCAAGCGCTTCGTACGAAGGTGTGGTGGCCTCAGGAACCGATATGTCCAACAGAAATGCCGAAACAGCCATGGAATACGGTACATATTGATCTGTGCGGTCCGCTTCCAAATGGAAAATCTCTCTTGGTGGTCGTCGACAATGCCTCGAGATGGCCTGAGGTAGATATCCTGACATCGACGACAACTGAGTCCATCATCATGCGCCTAAGACGCATTTTTGCTACGCATGGCCTTCCCAATACTATCGTAAGCGATAACAGTCCGCAATTTGTGTCAGCTGAATTCGCAGAATACTTGCGCGACAACGGTATCGAGCATCGAAGAGTGACACCATATCATCCGCAAACCAACGCGACAGTAGAGCGATTTAACGCGACGGTACTTCGCGCCCTACGACGAGCACGACAAGACGGCAGGGAATTCAGCGAAGCCCTGCAATCATTTCTACTTGTCTACAGAACGACTCCCCATGCAGCTACGAAAGCGACGCCCGCTAGCCTTCTATGCAATCGTGAATTTCGCACTAAGATGCCATCAGCGACGAAACCAAAAACGAGCAAAACGTTCATGAAAGCTAGACAAGCGGATGCTGAATACAAACAAGAGGATGAGCGACGCGGATAAAGCCAAGAGCAATACGGAGTCCATCAGCGTGGGCGACCAGGTGATCATAGTGCGGCCTAGACCACATAAAATGGCCCCACGGTATGATCCAAAACCATGGAAAGTTGTCCAAGTGAAAGGGAAAAGCGTGAAAATCGCACGAAACAACCAAACGACGATGCGACACTTCTCAAAAGTGAAAAGGTATCATAGCGACTGCGCACGCTTTGACAAGGAGCTGCTGTGGACAGTAACAATCGAGGCTCGACGGACCCGAGTGTGTATCCGATAGAACTGTTGCTGAGCGGGGGAGATTGTCTAGAAGTTATGGAAGACTATGGACTGGATTTCTCCAACCCAGCAATGACTGTCGTCGTCCGCAGGGACGGGGGCGCGATCATAGGGATGGAGCTGTTTGATGCTGATGGTGTGGAAGAGGGGGCTCATTTTCTGGAGGAGCTGTAAAGGAAATGGAGCGTTAATCTGATAGAAAGAAAGGGGAAGTACAGAGACATCAGCGGTTGACAGTCATAAGTGTAAGATTAGGGTTGCGTAGGATAGGTATGTAGGGTTAGGGTTGTGTGTGTTTATATCCATGTACGCTTGGTCAGCACTAAATTTTGGTCTGAGGGAAGGGGATTTTTGAGGTGTAGAGGAGATGCTGCCGACTCTGTGTGCAGAGTAGACGTGTTTGTGATGGAGCTGAGTGCCTGGAGTTGATAGCTGATCGAGTGTGGGGTATGTTGGTAGCATGTGTATTCTGTAACTATTTGGTGTGGCGTATTGTAGCTTTGAGAAGTCAAATGCTTAACCTGTAACTGTAATTGTTTTAATATACTGTAAATAAATGCAAGATAGTTGTTTGTAGATTCATTTAATACAACATATATTCTAGTTTGTCTATGTTTCTTTGTCTGAATATCTCTCTTTTATTCCTCTGTTAATTTCCTATTCAAAGAATCAGCAGTTTTGCAACATTACTATGGATGATGGAACGGCGAAAGTATCGGTCTGCTTGTGGGGTGAAAAGGCGGATCTGTCCATCCTTGTGTCGGAAAACATGAAAATTGGTCCGCTGACCCTTGGCTATGACAAAAGAGATGAAGTGAAGAAGCTCAATTCAGTTGGTACGACAAATATCGACAAGGAGCTGCTGTGGACAGTAACAACGAGGCTCGATGGACCCAAGTGTGTATCCGATAGAACTGTTGCTAACAGGGGGAGATTGTCTAGAAGTTATGGAAGACTATGGACTGGATTTCTCCGACCTACCAATGACTGTTGTCGTCCGCAGGGACGGGGGCGCGATCATAGAGATGGAGCCGTTTGATGCTGACGGTGTGGAAGAGGGGGATCATTTTCTGGAGGAGCTGTAAAGGAAATGGAGCGTTAATCTGAAAGAAAGAAAGGGGAAGTACAGAGACATCAGCGGTTGACAGTCATAAGTGTAAGATTAGGGTTGCGTAGGATAGGTATGTAGGGTTAGGGTTGTGTGTGTTTATATCCATGTACGCTTGGTCAGCACTAAATTTTGGTCTGAGGGAAGGGGATTTTTGAGGTGTAGAGGAGATGCTGCCGACTCTATGTGCGAAGTAGACGTGTTTGTGATGGAGCTGAGTGCCTGGAGTTGATAGCTGATCGAGGGTGGGGTTAGTAGCATGTGTATTCTGTAACTATTTGGTGTGGCGTATTGTAGCTTTGAGAAGTAAAATGCTTAACCTGTAACTGTAATTGTGTAAATATACTGTAAATAAACGCAAGATAATTGTTTGTAGATTCATTTAATACAACATATATTCTAGTTTGTCTATGTTTCTTTATCTGAATATCTCTCTTTTATTCCTCTGTTAATTTCCTATTCAAAGAATCAGCAGTTTTGATCGAGTGTGGGGTACGTTAGTAGCATGTATTCTGTAACTATTTGGTGTGGCGTATTGTAGCTTTGAGAAGTAAAATGCTTAACCTGTAACTGTAATTGTGTAAATATACTGTAAATAAACGCAAGATAATTGTTTGTAGATTCATTTAATACAACATATATTCTAGTTTGTCTATGTTTCTTTATCTGAATATCTCTCTTTTATTCCTCTGTTAATTTCCTATTCAAAGAATCAGCAGTTTTGATCGAGTGTGGGGTACGTTAGTAGCATGTATTCTGTAACTATTTGGTGTGGCGTATTGTAGCTTTGAGAAGTAAAATGCTTAACCTGTAACTGTAATTGTGTAAATATACTGTAAATAAACGCAAGATAGTTGTTTGTAGATTCATTTAATACAACATATATTCTAGTTTGTCTATGTTTCTTTATCTGAATATCTCTCTTTTATTCCTCTGTTAATTTCCTATTCAAAGAATCAGCAGTTTTGATCGAGTGTGGGGTACGTTAGTAGCATGTATTCTGTAACTATTTGGTGTGGCGTATTGTAGCTTTGAGAAGTCAAATGCTTAACCTGTAACTGTAATTGTGTAAATATACTCTAAATAAACGCAAGATAGTTGTTTGTAGATACATTTAATACAACATATATTCTAGTTTGTCTATGTTTCTTTGTCTGAATATCTCTCTTATATTCCTCTGTTAATTTCCTATTCAAAGAATCAGCAGTTTTGATCAAGTGTGGGGTACGTTAGTAGCATGTATTCTGTAACTATTTGGTGTGGCGTATTGTAGCTTTGAGAAGTCAAATGCTTAACCTGTAACTGTAATTGTGTAAATATACTCTAAATAAACGCAAGATAGTTGTTTGTAGATTCATTTAATACAACATATATTCTAGTTTGTCTATGTTTCTTTGTCTGAATATCTCTCTTTTATTCCTCTGTTAATTTCCTATTCAAAGAATCAGCAGTTTTGATCAAGTGTGGGGTACGTTAGTAGCATGTATTCTGTAACTATTTGGTGTGGCGTATTGTAGCTTTGAGAAGTAAAATGCTTAACCTGTAACTGTAATTGTGTAAATATACTGTAAATAAACGCAAGATAATTGTTTGTAGATTCATTTAATACAACATATATTCTAGTTTGTCTATGTTTCTTTATCTGAATATCTCTCTTTTATTCCTCTGTTAATTTCCTATTCAAAGAATCAGCAGTTTTGATCGAGTGTGGGGTACGCTAGTAGCATGTATTCTGTAACTATTTGGTGTGGCGTATTGTAGCTTTGAGAAGTAAAATGCTTATCCTGTAACTGTAATTGTGTAAATATACTGTAAATAAACGCAAGATAGTTGTTTGTAGATTCATTTAATCCAACATATATTCTAGTTTGTCTACGTTTCTTTGTCTGAATATCTCTCTTTTATTCCTCTGTTAATTTCCTATTCAAAGAATGAACACCATCAATAGACAAGTGGACAAAGCCCTTTCATCAGAAGACACCCAAACAAAGCTTGTGGAAGCGATCGTCAACGCCATCAAAGAACAAGTTACGCAACAAGTCTATGAAGCGTTCGCTTTGACATTCAACAACAAAGAAAGGAGCTCGACGCACTGAATGGAACCATCAACTCCCTACAGAAACAGCTCAAGGACGCTCAGCTCTGGTAACCCTACTACATCCATAATCTGCTGCTACAGCCCAACTAACTGTACAGACGAGGAAGACGTTGTTGAGTTTTACAACAACTTAAGGCATGCAACACATTCCATTCCAAAGCACAATGTGCTGATCATTCTTGGAGACATGAACGCCAGGGTGGGCAAAGATTTATGAACTGCTTGAAAACCATCATATTTCACCATCCTCTGCCTTGGGTGCCTGTTCAACCGCGACATCGGCCTACACCTCGATTGACGAGTACGCCGTACCTGTGCCCAACCGGTGTGACGTCGGCGGACTAGACAACCGGCATGCAGAAGAAGGGAGTGGAGCTTTTCCCTATCACTGAACGCAGACGGGGACGATCGAGAAGCCGTGCAGCGACGCCAGCCCTAGATGACCGCACAGACGCAGCTGACTGAACAGACGCTCTACCATCGGCCAGGTTTCAAGATTAATCTATTTTGACATTTCATTGACTATCGGGCTCTTACGAACACAGCCATCAATTCAACGGACATGTTGAACTCGAAAACTGTGATTTCAAAGGACATTTAAGAAGGAGAAAAAAAAAAGCAAGGTGGTGACCCACCTTTTCTAAACAAGGGGGATGTTATGTGGATATTACCCATTCAGCACATTTATGCCAAAACAAAGTTAGGACTCACCCATTCAGCATATTTATCTGTCAAGCCCATGAGGTCATTAAAAAGACCCCCTCTCTTTTGGGCAAGCCCCAACGAGGTCATGATAACAGACCCCCCTCTTTGGAGAGGACATAAAGAGTCTCTCTGTTTATCATCAGTCACCTTATTAAGGTCACGAAGGGAAAGTCGTTGGGGGGTAAAAGGAAACAACTCAGTAGACCAGGGGTCTTTTAGCTGCTGCTCTTGAGCTGAGCAGACAGATTTTCTGAAGCAATCTTGTCTTCAATATATAGTTATTGCTCCTGCTCTCGATTATCTCATATTGTATGATTGGTGCTGTATTATGCATTGCGCCAGGACAGAGCTACATAATAAAATCTGAGGAACTGTACATACATGATTGACTCTCTTATTCTGTCTCATTATATTGAGTATAATGCAACTATACTGCTGGACTATATTCACCACTCATGATCCCAACAGAACACTAAATCCCACAAGAAGAAGTAACCCCGGTATGTTTGGGACAAGCAACTAGCAACTCACACCCAAAGATCGCAATCTTAGAAAAATCTTGATTTTTGCTTGCAAGTGTAAATGGGCCTTCAGAAGTGTACCTGTACTAGCATTGCTAGCATTTTCCCATTGCCGGAGAGCAATAAATTTACTCTCCGACGTGATTTTTTACATACCAAGGCAGGCAGCTGCTTCATCGGGGTGGAGGAACCTTCTGAAAGGTCCAACATGACTGGCATTTTCAAAAAAAAGGAAGCAACAAACTGTCTCTGTGTGAACCTACCTTCACCTCCCCAGTCCCATGGGCATACACATGGGTAACAAACCATTGGGGTTTTCATAGCTTGGTGATATTGTGTTCATACACACATTACATTCTTCATCAAACCATCCTTCCATTCTATCACTCTATCACTTTCATCCATTCATACCTCCATGACCATTATCTCAACTATTGACCTCCATTCCCAGTATGTCCTAATCCATGTTTCCATCCCCCAGACCTCATGTAAACACTGACCATCTGTTTGACCACCATCACTGCAATTCCAATGTACATTCAGGGATACTTCCCTGGGACAGATATTTTGCTGAGTTAGATAATTTGGTGAATAAAGAACACTCTCGATTTGGACTCCAAAGTATGTGGATGTGATTACTTCAGAGTCCTTCTACATGTAGCTAGAAGTATGCAAAAGGTACTGAGAGGGTTTATTAACCTGCTCAGTCCCATGGGCACACACATGTGAAACAAACCAATGGGGTTTTCATAGCTTGGTACTGAGAGGGTATATTAACCTGCTCAGTCCCATGGGCATACACATGTAACAAACCGATAGGGTTTCCATAGCTTGGTACTGCAACGGTTTACACTAGGAGTTTGTATCTGCATAGTCTGGATAAATCTGTTATGTTTTCATTAACCTTCTCAGTCCCATGGGCACACGCATGGGTAACAACCCAATGGGGTTTTCAAAGTTTGGTACTAACAGGGTTTACAGTACTGCTCATAACTCAGAGACAACATCCTTAGGTGCACAAGGTACACAAGGTACACAAGCAAATCTCACAATGTAGATCCCATCAAATTAACAAAAGCTGCATAATGTAACAAAATAATGACTGTTATAGCACACCAAATATCAATCGATTTCACATCCACACTTACAGTACAAACTCACACATACAATGGTCTTACAAAATGTTAAACCTTTAACTGACAAGAATATATTAATATGCACTTAAGAATATGAGTTGACTGTACTGCATAACATGTTGTATTTCCACTGTTATTTACGATATGACATCGTTTTGTTCTATGACTTCGTTGGATGCCTGGGAGCTTTGGCGATGGGATAATACTGACAAGGTGCGTGTCCATTCAGCTTCTGGGACCTGGAGAGATACGGAAAGAGAATTGAAGGAAAGAAAGAGATCAGGAAGGAGAGGGAATGAAGAGATGGAGTGAACAAGAGGAGGACATGTAGAAAGGAGACAGAGGGACATACAAAGAGGTAATGTAGAAAGAAAGTGGGAGAAAGAGAATAACAAAAATAGGTGTTTATATTAAAGAAACGTTCCTGTCAGTGAATTTTGACTAGAGAGATAAGGACAAAAACGGAAGTCCACCGTGTAATTGGTTCCTTCCTCTACCAAGAAACAACCTTGAAAAATGCGGTTTTGTTTTCAGCTACCGTGTGTCCTGGCATACGTTGTTATGCCCAATTAGGTTAATGCACTCTTTAGAGCTTTAAACTTAATAAATGCTGATGCAGTTGTTTTCATCAGCAAACATTTGAGCTGGATATTGCACCTCACATATTCCCACATTGTATTTACAATCAATCTGATCCATCTTCATGTGACCCTAAATCATACAGAAATCAACAAACATTAACTTCAATGTTATGGCAGTTCATGATTCTCTACACGATAGGTGCTCAAGAGTCTAACAACAAAAAAAAGGTCACATGTGTGGGAAAACTTTGGAACAGATACACAAACATGTCATGATAAGATCAGTAGTGGGCAGCAGCATAGCTCAGCCTCAAAGGCAGGGTAGTAATTTAGCTTAAAATACAGAGTCTGATTTGGCTAAACATGTTTTTACATTACTAATAAATACTATTTAGAAAATAGTAAAACTTTCGGTAACACCATGTGGTTGTATTCTTTCGGATAATTGGCCCACTTATGGGGTGAAGAAAGGAAAGGAAAGTGAAAAATGAAAAAAGGAGAGGTATATTTTTATAATTTATAACACTTACACAAGACTATTTTTAGCTTTAGTTTTTGGTGTTTTAAACTCATCACATCCATTAAGCACTGGCACACCCGGCGCGTGAGAGAAGCCATCGAGATTCTTCAACACGACACGGTACCACAGGAGAGCGGACTGGTGATTAACGATATCTGGATGCCACTTCTTCACCACACACACCGGCAGCACCACGCACAAGGAACGGCGACCTACCCGAAAGCTTGGGGAATTGAATACATGTACGCTGATTTTCGCGCCATTTCACGCTCCAGTGCACATCGCGCATTCGCGCCACACTTTTACTCCTATTCAGCTCCGTTTCACGCTCTAGTGCACACGGCAGGTTCGCGCCAAAACGCTCTATTCCTATTGGCCGGTTTCGGACACACTCGGGTTATTTCGGATCCCTTCGGATCCCATAAATACTCGGCGCGCTCGTTAGTTTCTTTGAATTATTCTCCGGATGACGGACAGAGCACACTGCCCGAAACGTCGAGACTGATACTCCCTCTTTCAGATTTTGAAAGAAATGTATAGTTAGTTGCAGAACTGACTATAACTTTTCTACACTTTTCTCATTTCCTTTCCTTTCTTTTCTCTTCATCACTACTTTGTGACTAGTTCACAACTCTCATCAACACCCACACTCTTCTTCTACTTCCATTCCATCCTATTCATTTTTGGTTTAAAACACCAAAAACTAAAGCTAACTAGAGCAATTCGACTGCCACGCAGTCGATAAATATGCCTCCGCCTCTGTGCTAGCTCTATTTAGATTATTTTCAGAAAATCTGTTTGGTTGGGAATGTTCCAGTGAAGTGCATTGACCTTTGACCTCTGACCTTTGAGAAATTTCACCAAAAATGTTATGTCTACCCTCAAGTAGGCATCCATCTTTGCACCATGTTCAGTTGGTAATGTACCATTGGATTTGAATTTACTTTGAAAAATATCACTTTGGGGGCAATTTTTAGGTAATTTTTGGCAAAGACCTTAGACCTCTGACCTTTTAGAAATTTCACCAAAAATGTCACCAGTCTAGCCCCAAGTAGTGATCCAGCTTTGTGCCATGTTTATTAATGTACCATTGGATTTGGATTTATTGTGAAAAATAGCCAATTTTGGCAAAGTGCATTGACCTTTGACCTCTGACCTTTAAGAAATTTCACCAAAAATGTCACCAGTCTAGCCCCAAGAATTGATCCATCTTTACACCATGTTTAGTTGGTAATGTACCATTGGATTTGGATTTATTGTGAAAAATATAAAGTATGGGGCAGTTTTTAGCCAATTTTGGCAAAGTTCATTGACCTTTGACCTCTGACCTTTCAGGAATTTTACCAAAAATTTCATCAGTCTATCCCCAAGTAGTGATCCATCCGTGTACCATGTTTAATGAGAACTATATCCTTGGCCTTGGATTTATTGTGAAAAAGGTCAAATTTTTGCAATTTTTCACAAAGTTCATTGACCTTTGACCTCTAACCTTTCAGGAATTTTACCCAAAATGTCACCAGTCTACCGCCAAGTAGTGATCCATCTTTGTACCATGTTTGATGAGAATTGTATCCTTGGATTTGGATTTAATGTGAAAAAGGTCAATTTAGGGCAATTTTTCACAATGTTCAATGACCTATGACCTTTGACCTCAATCAGATTTGACCCCAATTTTACACACTTCATTGGTTTTATGCAATACACACAGGTACCAAGTTTGTAGCAAATCTGGTTCACGGTTCTCAAGATATTGCCGAAACGGATTCGGGACGGACGGACGTACGGACGGACGGACGGACGGACGGACAACCCGAAAACATAATGCCTCCGGCCACTTCGTGGCGGAGGCATAAAAATAGTCTTGTGTAAGAGTTATGAAATATAAAAATTCACCTCTCCTTTTTTCACTTTTCACTTTCCTTTCCTTTCTTCACCCCGTAAGTGGGCCAATTATCTGAAAGAATACAACCACATGGTGTTACTGAAAGTTTTACTATTTTCTAAATAGTATTTATTATATTCCACATACTAAGAATGTTGCTATATGATTGGTCAAGAGTTGATCACGTGATGAAGCCTACTTTTTCCCATCTGATCACCTGAGCAGAAAAGTTTGTTACACTGTAGGTGATAGTACTTTTTTTGAGAAGGAAAGTTCGTTACACTCTGGGTGATAGTACTTTTTGGTTTCGCTGATCTCTTCACTCCTCACAGTCCTAACGTGTGATCAATATTTTGAGTACGCGTGAAATAAAAGTGCGTAGCTCGGACTATCGGCGCAGACGACACCGCGGTGCGCGCGCAGAAATTAAAATTTTTGGTTATAGCGCGCTGCGCCGCGCGCGTACGTACAAAGCAATGCAAGCCTTCCATTTCCCCCACACAGTATTTCACCAAAGCAAGTGTGCAATTCTCTACCACCTCGTACCAAAATTGACCTAGAATTTCACTTGCCTGTAATTTATTACACTTGTGAAGAGTATTCTCGGAGGATCTATGTTCTCACCAAAACCGCACAGGTAAGAGAATTTCAATTACTTCTTGCTTTTCCGTCAAAATCTTACAAATTAGCATCACCATGTCATAGTGTTCATTGGAATTTGTAGAGTCTATATAGCAACGTGCACAAAGTCAATTTGCTTCCGGGTTTCGGAGCGTCGCGTGAATATGTAGCCGCACCGACACGAATGCTTTTGTACGTTAAATTGTCAATTATTTTATAGATTGTTGGTATCAGATGTGGAATATAAAGCAAATAATCAACTTTTGGTTTCAGGCAATGAGACGAACTATCACTTCCTCGGCGATCTGAATGTATACGCTATCTTTCCTCAGGAAAGATAGCTACATCCAGATCGCCTCGGAAGTGATATTTCGTCCCATTACCTTCACCGACGTTGATTATTTGCTTATTAGTACACTCTCACCATGGAAATATTCAATGTTTTTACATTGTTCCTTGATTTTCAATTGCAATTTGTTAATTCAACATGAATAAAACAAGAAGGAGCATACACTTAAAAGTAGACAACTTACAATGAAACACAAATACATGATTTGGTTTTGAAAAGGATGAAATACCGGTATATTCAACACAATATACCAAATGGAAGTAATTTCCAAATAATATTACATGCACGTTCAAGTTATTGCCTGATCCTGATTTATCTTCAATCAAGGGCAAAAGATTAAACTGAATCTCCTATTTTACTTGACTTTCCTGGTTTCTGTGCTTGATTATGGTCATTGATCCATTATTTTGCTCTGCCCGCTGAAGCTTAGTGGTCATGAAAAGAATTTGAATGTGTGTGTGTGTGTGTGTGTGTGTGTGTGTGAGGAATATGACACATGTACATATTTATATACAAGTGGTAAATCATGCTTTATTGTGTTTATCAAATCAATAGAAAAATTACGTTTATGTATTTGTTATTGTATGTTATAAAGTGAAATTGTTTATTTTATCATGGGAATGAAATCAAATAAAGAATATGGAAAAACAAAAAAAGTGTGTGTGCGTGCGTGTGTGTGTATGTGGGTACAGGGTTGGGAAGCATGCGGTGTACTAAACAAGTACAACAAGTGAGTTGACATTGCATGTGCTATTCCCATCATCAATTGTGTTTATCTGTCCTACATAATCTGTGGTTGACTAAAGAGGGGTGGTCACTAGGAAACAGGTAGTGGTTAGATAAGATCATGGCTGGAGCTTTTTATTGCCTTCCACTGATCAGTGAAAATATACCAAACTGTTAACACAGAGGACTATTGGTTGTTATAGTTTCATTGTATAAAAGTTGTTTCAAGTGTCCTTCCACTTCAATGTGTGGTTTAGTGAGGTCAACCAACTAATACAGGCAGCTTGAACTGCCCCACATCTTGTTTACTAACTTTTCCCTCAGCTTTCTCATAATCAAACACTTCCCAATCTTTTCTTCTTAAGAATTAGATTTATTCACGTCTTTTAAAAAAACAAACATACAAACACACTCAGAACACTAATTCAATGTCTCTTTGAATCTTTGTGGACTTCAAAAAGTGTTCATGTTCATGGAATGAGAGAAACTGTTTCCTACAACAATTTTCAGAATACTAAAACCAGTATTTCAAAAGTTATGAGACCTTACTGAGCCTCGTTAGTTGCTAAAGTGCTTTCTGCTGCATGCACTTTGAGTGCTGGTAGCTAACTAGGCTAGTAAGCTGTCATGAATATGGCTGCAGGACAACCCATTCTGTGGACTCTATCTACAGGCATGTTGCCATCGCAGTTGCCCTCTGCTTGCCATACTATACAGTATACACACATAGAATGTATCACTGACATAAAAAAATACTATTTGGAAAAATGAGCAAAAATCCACACTTGATAGTAATGTTTTCCATGCATTATTTGGATCACAAGTCATAGTTAGTTAACTTACAGTTTCCCCCACATCCCCCATCCCCCATCCCCCCCCCCCCCCCCCCAAAAAAAAAAAGAGTGGACCTGGGCCCTGTTGCATAAAACTTACTGTTGATGGTAACTTTGCTATCAATGGCAACTTCTATGCAAACCTTGATTTTGATTGGCTGTGCAGTGATGTTACCATGGTAGTTACCATTGATGGTAAGTTTTATGCAATGGGGCCCTGGATGTCATTCTTGTGAGAAATGCAGTGTTTTACTAAATTTAGGAATATATGCAGAAGGACCAACTACATTTGACCCCCTCTGTGTCAGATTACACATGCTTTACAGGCTTTGTGTGTATTACCGGTGTAAAGATGTTACAGTGGCATACACAGAGTGACTGTATCCCTCCACATGCAATGTGTTTAGTTTCTAACCTAGTAATGCACACAAATCCCATAGAGCAACAGTTTGCCATGGCAGAAAAAGTGATAAAGGAAAGAGATAGCAGTGACAAATAGGATGCCTTATCTCTACCATTCTCTCTTGATTACAGGATCACATGATGGGATCCTCTCAAAATAATATTGTTGCTGTAATCCAATAAGATTATGTCTCGTGATTGCAGTCGAATGGTCCTGCCATGATCACATGTCTCGTAATCTTCACCACTATCTATCTACCTTTAAAGACAGGGCAGCCCTCTCTCACAAAAATACAATTGTGTAAAAAGCATGGAAGATGGAAAAGAATACTGTTTCAGGACTTCCCTCCCAACAATAGAACTGCAAACTGACATTCAGTGAAATGATAGCGATCACTAGATTTCAGGGGAGGTTTTGGATGGGTTACTATAGTTTAGTAAGGAAAAACAATCAAAATAAACCCCTCTCAAAAAGTTCTGCAACTCAATTTTGAGGGGTAATATATCGCTTGTTGCTTCTTCATTGGACATGACTGGGGTATCATGAGAAAGCTTGATTCTTCCTCTTTAGATTGGTGTGCCATTTGCTACGATTATGCATTTGTGGAATGTGCGGTATTCTCGAAAATGGGGCAAAGTCACAAATGAAATGTTGCAAAATGGATTGTTTTCTACAGCAAAGGCTCCATTTATTTTGAAGATGCAACATGTTTTGAATAGTGTCAACATCACAATAAACATTCATGTATTGCCGCATCAACAACATTCAAACTCATTTCATGTGCAAAACAAACGAAAAACACGAAATCTTGCAACATTTCATTTTTTACCTTGCTGCGTATTCAAAAGTTCTGCGCATTCTATGATTGCATAAGCATTAGAAACGATCCACCATTGTAAAGGTAAATGGTTGAGCCGCCTTACGAAACCATATCTACAACAATTGACGCAACTAAAGATATATGGCATGTCAAACCTGAGTTGCAGAACTTTTTAGAGGGGCTTATAAAACTTAAATCTTCATTCCTAACTTCCTACAGCACATAGAGAGATTTAAACATGAGTGAAAACAGAGGTTTCTTACCAGTGTATGGTCCGTGAGGAAAGTACTCTGATAAAAGATGGGGATGTTCTCACTCGCCAGCGGCTCAGCAATCTGGGACACGATGCCATACTCCTCTGAAGGTCACATGAAGATCAAATAAAGGTCAAATGAAGGATATAATCAATCAGTCAATCAAGTCGGGTCGTACTCCGGAGATTCATGGATGAGTTACCCCCAGCGCCCCTTGTCTATCATTACCGGGGCAATATCTTGTGTCTCATCGAGACCAGTGTCCATTTGAAATATAACACAGGTTTATCAGGAAATGGAAAGGTATTCATGGACAGAGCAATTACTGAGATTTAAATATCAAAGTTTGGATTGCAGTTGGATGAACCTTGTTTGTTTTTTTGTGCGTGTAATGCCAAAATCTCACTTCAACTGCAATTTCTGTGAATACACATAATCGTTGACTCATACAACACTTTGAGTGTTGCATGGCATGCTTGCTCATTTGTGCAATTTTGTCTAATGTGTGAATGTCAAAGGAAAAGAAAAAAGTATATAGGGCCTACTCTAAGTCTGCATACCTCTAATACATCTTCAACAGATACCGATACTGAATAAATAAGTTATCTTTTCCTTTTGTTGTATGAAGAAACCTTCAATACATCTTCCACTTATATAAAGTGCAAATACATTTGCAGAATTACGCATATATCACTATATCGACTTCTACATCCTGTGGTAAGAATGAAAAATAACTCACCGAAGCCTAAATTTTGGACTCCAGTATTCACCATCCTCCATCTCTCTTTGGCAGAATCAACACATATACAGTTATCTGGAAACCTACATAGAAAAGGTAAAAAAAAGGATAGTGCAAGAATGAGTGAGAGAGTGATAGAGTGTGTGTGTGTGTGTGTGTGTGTGTGTGTGTGTGTGTGTGTGTGTGATAGAGAGAGAAAGAGAGAGAGAGAGAGACAGAGAGAGAGACAGAGAGAGAGACAGAGAGAGAGAGAGGGAGAGAGTGAGAGAGTGAGAGTGTGTGTGTGTGTGAGAGAGAGAGAGGGAGAGAGAGAGAGAGAGAGAGAGAGAGAGAGAGAGGGAGAGAGAGAGGGGGAGAGAGGGGGGAGGGAGAGAGTGAGAGAGTGAGAGAGTGTGTGTGTGTGTGAGAGAGAGAGAGAGAGAGAGAGAGAGAGAGAGAGAGAGAGAGAGAGAGAGAAAGAGAGAGAGGGGGGGGGAAGGGAGGGATAGAGAAAGAGAGAGAGAGAGAGGGAGGGAGGGAGGGAGAGAGAGAGAGAAAGAGATGAGAAAAGAGAGGGGGAGGGGCCACCATTCATGTTACATAAGAGACCCAATGCATTGTAACATGAGATTCCAGTTATCTGAAATGAATCTTGGATAAGTGCATATCACCCAAGTACATACTGTGCTCATTCAACAATTTCATGTGTTCTCCTTGGTACTTGTTTTGAGATATACTAAAATGAAGTCACACAAGTGGAATTATAATCTTGTACAGCACATTTATACTTGTTTCAATTAGGGAATGTTTTCTACAAATACACCAAGATTGAATTGAACTGAACGAATGTAAAAGAAATTGATTGAACTCACCTGTCTAATAAATCTACATCTAACACGAATGATATCCTGTCGTCTATCAGCGAATAGGAAACAAACTTTTCCGTCTTACTCGACGATTCCCCCTCTGAGTTGTCACTGTAAAGAAAAACAAAGTCATTACATCAATCTCTCTCATACAAAATAAAGTGGTCTCTAACTTGTTCAAGACCACTGCATGTGGTCTAGAATATTTCTGCTCATCTTTTATCAAATGCATCTTACAACTATTAAGAAATTATGTTGATTTAGAATTGATGCAACACCCTATTTTGACTCTAAATGCATCGCTTATA
This sequence comes from Arbacia lixula, assembly GCA_963669155.1. Lineage (NCBI taxonomy): Eukaryota > Metazoa > Echinodermata > Echinoidea > Arbacioida > Arbaciidae > Arbacia > Arbacia lixula. Next base: position 23,666,833 of record OZ022583.1, on the reverse strand, counting down.
TCTCTGTAATTATAATTATCAAGATATATTAAAGTATGCAAGCCTTTTTCCCCTTCGAATAAAATCATGTATTAATTTTCCTCCTGGGATTTGGTTTGATGGTATGCAATAATGCTCGCATATTACGTGCCTCTTCTTAGTGCAGGGGTCCAATATTGTTACCATATTGTTACAATATTGGACCCCTATATCAACTGGCATTCGTACATGATTGATGTGCACGCACATAATTGTGTGTTCACATCTTTGATTCCTACAATATTCATGCTAGCTGACAGCAATATATCTGGTATTCCACCCAAGGGCATCCAATGTTACATAATTAATTTGTCTAAAGCAAAAACCCGGATTTAATATTCTTCCAAAATGAACACGCCAATAAAAATAATAAAACAATTGTTAATATGCCGATATGATATGTTTATAAGTCTGTATAATAATGTGTATTTTTATGTTATAATCAGAAGATAACTAAATTCAATAGCAGCAATGAGCCTTACTATGTTTCTGGGTAGAATAGCACCTGGAGCAGGCTGCTGGTGATCTTTGGTAACATGTCCGGCTGTAAACTCATGACCAGAAACTCGTTGCTCGGGAAGTGAAGAGGGTACATGTTTGCCCGTTTGGCTTCAGCTGATGGAGACAATAAAACAGAATTAGACAGCACTACACTTAAACAGACAAGAGGGGTGGACAATGTCTTGACAGTTGCTAGATTAGAGGTGAATTCATTGCAGGGGAAGTGAAGAGGGTATATGTTCGTCTGTTTGGCTTCAGCTGATTGAGACAATAAAACATGACATGAGAACCCTCAATTCAAAATAGACAAGGGGGGAAATGTCTCAATAGTCATTAAATTAGTGATGTCTTCCTTCATTAAATAGTGATGGTAAATCAGAGGGCATCTTTTCGCCCAAATTGGTTTCTGTCAATTGAGACATAGATATCAAAAGAAAAGGGGGTGAAAATATTTTAAAGGAAAAGAGGGACAAAGACACAGACTCAAAAGAAAAAAGAGATGACAAGGCAGAAGGGGGAGCAGAGAAACAAAACTGCAAATGAAGAAATTCATTTATATGGCACAATGGAAAATAAATTCCAGGTACTGTTGAAGATCGAAGGTGGTTCGAACAGAAAGGTGGGGGAAAGGGAACAGGGAGTAGTTGACACATCTTCAGGTGATTTGAAACTTCAAGAATAGGACAGATGGGCAGAAGAGGGAAGGAAGGAGGGAGGGAGAAGCCAGTGATAGAACAGATGAGAAGCAGGAAGAGGACAGCATGGGTGGGGGAGGGGATAAAGAGTATTGTGGAGGTGGAGCGGTTTCCCCCTCTCTCTGTGATAGAAAGGGATAGTCCACCCTGAAATTAAGTTGCAGAAACATGAAAACAAAATATAAGTAAAGGTTTGATGAAAATCCATTAAAGGATATGATCTTTTACATTTTTGATTTTGTGACATCACACGCAAGGTGCTCTCCCATATGTTGTCTACAAAAATGTTTAAATGTCCATTTTCTCAAGAGGATATGCAGCATTTTACCTGTGCATTTGATGCATCATTAGAAACTCATTTGTACACACAAACCTCTATTAAAAAAAATCCTTCATCAAAAACAGAGAAAGAGGAATTTGTGGAACAATACAACACACAACATATTGGAGAGCACCTCGCACGTGACGTCACAAAATTGGGATTTAAAAAGATCGTAACCTTTTTGTCCTATGACAGACTTTCGTCAAACCTCCACTTCTATGTTTCTTTCATATTGCTGCTTTTATTAAAACTATTTTTAGTTTAGGGTGAACTATCCCTGTAAGATTTACAGCATGGGGAAGAAGGGGAAAAAAGGAAAATATGAGTCCATGGCAGAAGAGGAGCAGAGGAGAAGCAGGAGGAGGGCAGGGGGTGGAGGAGGGCAGGGGGTGGAGGAGGGCAGGGAAGGTGGAGGAGGGCAAGGAGGGTGGAGGAGGGGTGGGGTCTGTACCTGCTTCTCGGACTCCATTCTGTGATCGGTCTATCGTGACTGGCTCCATGTTCCCCTCTATCTCTCGGAAGACTCTGAAGTGAGGTGACAGACACTCTGTAACGCAAGGTAAGTCCTCTTCTCGTACCTGCAACAAAAAGAAAAAGGGGAAAATATTGATACTCTCCAATAAAAAGGCCTTCATGTAGTAATATTTACAACATTGTACATTTAACATTTTTCTTTTTGGATAAAGGGATGTATGATGTCAACAGTTATTTTAATACAGTACTTGATGTAACTGACGTACAATCCAAATCAGAGTGTGCTTTTGGAAGAGCTCTCTTGTGGCTACATTGTAATTCTAACTCTATTTTCTGAGACACATACACAATACATAAAATTTAGTGAAGCAATGATCCTCTGACGCATCATATTGTCTATATCTTCCTTGTCCTTGCCTCTTTTATTCTCCTTCTCCTCCAGCTTCCCCTCCTCCCTCCACCTTCTCCATATGTGCCAATTCTCTCATTCAGTATTATCCTCCATCTTAAAGGGCATATACTGTACTGGGAAGAAAAAAAAGCCTTCAAAGTGTAATTGTTAGCAATCTTCTTGCCAATGGTCTTAAATTCATGTATTGTCTATTTTAGAAGCTTGCTGAAAGTTATTTGCCCTCAAATGATCTACATTTGGAGTAATGAGTAATTAAATCACAAATCCTCAAAATGTTCGGCCCGAACATTTTTAGGATTTAATCATTAATCATTAATTACTCCATATATGGATCATTTGAGGGCAAACAACTTTCAGCAAGCTTCTAAAATAGACAATACATGAATTTAAGACCATTGGCAAGAAGATTGCTAACAATTACATTTTGAAGGCTTTTTTGTCTTCCCAGTACAGCATATGCCCTTTAACTCAGTCCTACTGATCCCCCCCACCCCCATGTCATACTCTCCTCCATTCTACCATCCTTGTCCTGTTACTCCTCCACTTCCATCTTCTTCACCTCCTCATCTTCCTCCCAAGTTGATATCATCATTCCTCTCTTCTCTCTTTCATCCTCATTCTCATTTGTAAACTACTTCTCATCATTTTCCATGTCAGACCAATCACACCAAGCTGGTTCAAAGATGGAAAGTCTTCTCCCTCCTCTCATTTCCTCCTTATTCATATACAACTCCTCACACCAAACCGGTTAACCCTCTTTAGTCCCAAGCTATAAAATCCCTGCTGGTGTGTTACACATGAGGTGTACCAATGGGACTGTAGAGGTTAAACTCACGAGGACGTAGTCCGTCTGGCAAGTGGAGAGGCAGAAGATGGAGAGTCTTCTCTCAGCGAGGGGGACGATGACGTTCCTGGTGATGGTGGTCATGCCTGCTCCATCTGTGTCCTCAGTCCCTGGGGCCGCCTCTAGGACCAGCCAGGTGCTGGGTTGGATCACCATCCCCATGGTCTCTGCCTGGGCTGGCAGGGCTGCAAGGGAAGCAAGATAGAGTCATTCAGTCAATAAGATAACAATAATATGCAGTTTCCATATAGCGCCTCATATCAAGCAGTGTAATCTCTGAGCAATTTACAAAATAATTATCCCTTTCATCTCATATTTCTTCCTTCTTATTCTTCATCTTTATCTATATCTACACCTGTCTACATGAGGCCACTGTATATAAAGACAGCCTGTCTGTAAAGACCACTCCATTTGAATTCTGCCAGAGTAATTTGCCAGTTATTGCACCAGTCTGTAAAGACCACATGCGAGGAAGAACCACTCAATTTGCACTCCTTCAGAATGATGTACTCATCTTTAAAGATACCATGCAGATAAAGATCACTCAATTTGACTTCCTTCAGAGCAGTCTGCATGAAATTGCACCTCTCTGTAAAAATCCTGTCTGTATCCTTGGAGGTGGTCTTCAAAGACAGGTTAAACTGTATCAAAAGTGATTTTTCAATATCACAAGAAAATATTTGAAGAGTAAATCCCCACGATCAGTTTGTATCGTTCAAGCATATAGACAAATGTGCACCATCTCCCCTCCCTTTGGGGCCATTCCTTCCTTGTTACAATTTTACATGTGTTTAGGACAAAGTTTCTCACACCCATGCAAAAAGAAGGTGGAGAATATATGCAGAGATATCAATTATGCATGGTATGCATGGTATGGACTGGGAGTTCAAATCCCACAGCCACTACAGTCTGTCTGCTTGAGTTGATGTCAAGTCGACTGCTCCACGACAAGAGACACAACTGAACTCAAGTAAAGCAACATAGCCAAAGGGATCGTCACCATAACCCTCTAAGGCCCCAAAATATACTGGTATCACAGAGGCTATGTGTTATGAAAAACGATATGATCTTCTTTTTTTTTAAAGAAAATTTTAGGCATACACCCAGGAGCAGTAAGAATAGCATGCTTCATGCTGTAAATGAATAAAAAACAAGTCAATCATTTACAGGATGGAGCACGCTATCTTTTCTACTATAGGGTGTACATGTATGCCTAAAATTTCTTTTTAAAATTGAAAATACCCCTGAAAGCCCTTTAACTAAGATATGATCTTTGTTTTGTGGTTACTCTCCATAGTAATAAGATTTGCTTATATTCTAACAAATTGATCAATCAATCTTATTACTTTCTGCAAAATATTCAATTCTTCGAATAAAGCACAACATACTTGATGAGACCTCATGTTGGAATAAAGTCTGTTCGCACTTTTAAACCAGTCCAGTATTTTGCCATCCATACAAGAGGCAAGAAATGTTTGTACCTTTGAAACCTTCCTCATCGACGATGATGGTAAAGTCTCTGCTCGTCTGAGTGAAGCTAAAGAACTTGCTCTTGCTGTTGGCATGGAAACAAAGATAATCAAAATGGTAATCAAAGAGGTAAGAACAGCACATAGGGAAAAACATACTGCGTAGCTTAATCTAGGAGCAATGTTATGAATTTCTTGATTCACTATATTCATGTTTTATACTAAATGTACATGATCGGTCATTGTAGTTGATTTAATAAGCTTGTTACTGTAATTCATGGAATAAATTTGACTAGATATTTGCAGTGGTTCTTACTCATCAAGGTAATTTCATGGAATTATGATAATTTCCATTTGTGTCTCTCCCTTCTCTGGGTTACAACCACAAATCAACTCTTTAATGTGACAACAATTTGCATAAATGTGATCTACACATTATAAATAAGACTCTATGAACTTAGAAAAATGTTGTGAGGAGTGAGTTTAGTAATCCAACATAATATACACTGTGCAGTCTTAAAACCTATGACCCAGTAAAGTTTGCGATGAGCTATACAGTGAACTGTGAATTAGGATAGTGTCATGCTATCTCTAATCACGTAATTCAAAACACCAACATGTACCAGCATACTGTATCAAGTAGGTGCCATTAAGCATTTGTGTCATTCCTATATACATGTAAATCATATTTCTTTGACAGTCTGTTTTTTCTTCCACAGAGATTTATGACAGTCGTAGAGGAGGTCATGAGGGAATGAAAGGGAGAAGGGGGAAAAAAAGAGAAAAGAGAATCATAACTAGCTACATTCTACAAAAACAACAGAGGATAAACACCCCACTTCTGGACCAACAAATATTATGATAATTCCTCTTAGTCTGCAAAAATAATAGTCAACTGCTCATCGTTCCATTATGTGACCACATTCCACACATGGAAGTTCTCTAGAGCTTTCAAAGTGTCAAGTAACATGTTGTGGAAAACATGTTATTGAATAGGTGGAGCATGGAAACACTAGTTCCATAGTGTACTTGTTGAGAAGCATCTCCTACTTTCCTTATCTTTAAACTGCTTTTGTAGATTAAAGGATATGTTTTACAATACCTTATCAAATCAATCCTATTATCAGGAAGTGACAGAAGGTAGCAAGTTACACAGAAATGATATTTGATACAATTTGTCACAATGTGTCACTAGTCATTTACATTGGCATTACATCGCAATAATGCCTCAACTTTATTGTCTTGTTATAAACAGCTAAGCAGTATATCTACTTGAAATGTTTAAAAGTTGATTATGCTGAATCTAAAGATATCACTTACAGTAATTGTCATGGTATGTTGCTAAATTCCTTTTGTCAAAGTAAGGAGATTCAAAGTGCAATACTGATATCATGACAACCCAACAATCTCCTGAAGTTCATGTGTCATCAATCAATCATTCTTCCAGACAGACAATGTCATTATCTATGTCAAACACGTCTAAGAGGCCGCATTCACACCAAAGAAAATGCTTAAAGGTAGCCCGTCCCTTTTGCAGACCTAATTCTGAAAGTTTCCTGACTTTGTCATCATTTGAGAGTGAGTGGCTATATAAACTATCCCTGGAATCGACAAAGCATAATATTCTGTTTTGAGGAAATAATCTTCGATAATTGATCAAGCTTTCTTTTTTTTCCATGTTTGCAAAATGTAACATAGAGCAAGATCAATTGAAGTGTGAAGCAAAATACCCCAACAGATTTACAGCTTGACCTTCCTGAACTTAGGGACCTCGGGTGACCCCCTAGCACTGGTACTTACTGTAGCACTGGAACTGGGTTCCAAGTTGTTCAATGATAAGACTGAAGTGTCTGGCACAAATACTCTAATAGATTTATAGCTTGGCCTCCCCACACTTCGAGACCTGTGTGACCCCTAGCGCTGGTACCTGGCACTAGTATTGAATTCCGAATTGTGCAGTAATAAGACTGAAGTGTCAAGCAGAATACCACTAGATTTACTGCTTGGCCTTCCCGACCTCTGGGTCCCCTGATGACCCCTAGCGCTGGTACCTAGTGCTGGTATTGGTCCCCAGGAGGGCAAGGGTTGAAGTGTATCCAGGGTAACCTAGATACACACGGTAACATGAAACTGGCACTCCCAGTGGTGCTGTAGATCCAGTAAATTTCCATACAATTGGAGGTTTCAATGCATTGGGCTGTGGTGACTTGAAAACTTTCAGTTCCATGTTGATGTTTTGGAATGAGGGGACGCTAGGTTGTTTTGCTTGGAAGAGTTGAAGGGTGAAAATAGGATATATGATATATGTTGACAGCTGTGATATATACAGATCTATATGTTTTGAATGGTGGTTGTGATGAATAATGGTACATTGGCTCTTCAGTGATATAGGCCTTCTATACACTACAGCTCAAAGGAATTGGCATAGGGAAAGGGAAGGGGAAGAAAGGGAAGGAGCCGCAGTTTAAAAACCACAGTATATTTTGTCCAGTTCAGCATGAAACACTATGTTTAAGCCTAAAAAGCATTGTGTTTCATGCTGAACTGGACAAAATATACCGCGTTTTAAAACTGTGGCTCCTTCCCTTTCTTCCCTTTTCCTTTCCCTATGCCAATTCCTTTGAGCTGGAGTGTAGGTATATCAGCAATACCAGCATTAATGACAGAGCAATATATTATTCCCAACATATCTAATACTGAGGATTCATTTCATAGTCACTATAACCGCGTTCATATACATGTTCGCCACCTATCCGTAAAATTATTACAGCTTATTTGGTGTATAGGAATGTTTTTTTTTGGAGGAAACATTTTTACCAATGTGCATCAGAAATAAAGCGGCATTATCATGATTATCGTGTATGGATGGGGTTAAAGAGACTTGTCAACTATTATTCCCTGCTCCTAGGAAGCATTCATCATCATAACTGTTCAGGAGGAAGGAGGAAGTCGATACTAGGAGATGATACCATCCCTTTAAATACTCATCTCCCCATCTTGCTCTCATTCCAAGCACTTAAACTTTCATTCTAATTAAAATGTGCTCCAATCAGATGCCACAGCACTTGGTAGGAGGCATGATTGCACACGCTGGCCTACAGGTACATGGAGGCAGTCACTGATGCTCTTTACAAACTGACCTTTCCCCACGATTTACCTAACCCTGTTAGTACCAAGCACTGATTATTATTGCATCAACTTGCTGTGTCAATTGCAGTGAGAAGACTAACTCTTCCAGTCTCTTAGTCCCATAGACAATACACTTGAATTGTTGATTACAACACAAGTGTATAACTCTCTCAATACCATAGGCAGCATACTTGTGTTGTAAGTTGACATGGGATGATCAATGGGTGGTACTGAGAGGTATTTCTCTCAGTTCCAAAGGCAATATACTTTGTTGTAATTGAAATGGCACAATACTGAGAGTTAACTTTCTCAGTCCCATAGGCAATACTCTGTGTTTTAATTGACATGGAATTATCAATGTATGGTACCGAGAGGGTTAACTCTCTCAATTTTACAGGCAACATACTTGTTGTAAATGACATGGGACTATCAATACTGAGAGGGTTAACTCTCTTAGTCCTATAGGCAATAAACTGTGTTTTAATTGACATACATGTAAGATTATCAATGTACGGTTTGGTGTTATAAATGACATGGAATTATCAATCTATGATGCTGAGAGGGTTAACTCTCTCAGTCCCATAGGCAATACACTGTGTATGTGTGGTATTGAGAGTGTTAAGTCAAGTCAGCTTCCAGCCGATAAGATCCCAGAAAGCAGATAGCAGCATATTAATGACCCATTCAGCAGAGAAGAGGTCAGACATCTCAAGTTGAATGTAAACACAGCGGCCATGAGAGATAGCACATCAAGCTCTCACTGCGCAAGATGGAGAGGTGCAGATATCCTTGCATGTCAAATTTCAAGTTCAATTTTACTGTTGAACTCAATGGGAATTGCTCACTTTGTATCTTAATTCATTTCGTTTCACTTTGCCTTGTCAATAACTTTGGGAAAATCCTAGACGAAGAAAGAACATTATGAATACAATATTCTGAAACTACAATGTACAGCATTAAGATGTAACTTATTTGCAGAAAGTAGGAATATAGTATCCCCCCCCCCCTCATTCCCAATATTCCTATCCTATATACAACATCAAGAATGTAAATCATTTGCAAACATGTGAAATATAGTGTGCCTCCCAAACTCCCACCCTCTCCATGCAAGCAGGTGTATTTTTTACGCCCGTACTGTTTACACATAAACAAAACTTAAATACGGGCAGAAATAAACAAATACAAAATACTGGCAACCCCGTAGTTGATAGAGACACCAATGCTTTACACTAGTAAGCATTTTAAACAGATACATTTATATGACATACTGTAACTCTAATGAAAATAATAATAATAATAATATTCAATTCTTAGACCCATAATACCATTAAAATAGTCTCTACGCGTGTGAAAGTGTGTAAAAAATGCGTGTAAAAATTGATTATGTGAGTATTTGAAAATAACTAATAATTATCAAACAGCTGCGTTTTTAGTCTCGATTTGAATTGATCCAAGTCTGTCAATGATCTAATGCCTTTGACATAGTGGCTCAGGGGGATTTAGCACTAACAATAGAAAACAGAGCCTCTCAAAATAAGAAAAGTGCCCTTGTGACATGTTGTTCCTTCACGAGGATAAATATTTCTCTGATGGGCACTTTTTTTTGTGGGGCTCTTGTTTGCATTACTGGTGCTAAGTCTCTGTGGGCCCATAACTGCACCAGGTAGCTGCATGAGTATCACTGTAAATTAATTTTCACCCCCCCCCCCCCCCCCCGGCAACTGTTATACTAGTAGTGTACGATTGATATTTTGTCCACCTGTTTTCATGAAGCAACGCCAGCTTAATGAGAGAACCGATGAAGGGAAGGAGGTCTGACCGTTTGACCGTGACAACCTTCAGCCTGTGGTCAAGGATGTGCAGCTCCATAGTGACCGGTCAGCGAGGTGGACGGACCCACGAATGAGAGGGGCAAGTACTGCGATGGGAAGGGTGGGGGCAACTAGGCTACCTCAATGGAGCACAGCGGAGAGTGAGCTGGCTTGCCCATCGACCAGAGAGAAGCTTGTAGCTGGGTCCTGGATAGGGTGAAAGAATTGAGAGAAATGATGGTGAAAATCAATTAAATATAAGGTGATTGATTGATTGAACATCATTTACTCAAACATGGCCAAAGACCTAAATCAGTACAAAGACTGGTCTTCGATATAATTTCTTCAATTTCTTCAATGTAAAAAGTTATAAAATAAGTGTGCAAAACATGAATCAAAATACAGCAGTAATGTAGGAGTAGTGGTTATAGCACCATCTGGCTCAAGAGATTTATCATATTACATTGTATGACTATTCAAGCTCTTACAGAATCTAGCAACCGGCCACATGAAGAAATAGCCTCAAACTGACATCTCATAGGTTTACTCATGGTAGAGTAGAATCCCCATACAATACATGCACCTGATGTCGAAAGGTAGGCCTACTTAAAGCCAGTCATCCAATAGACCAAGGTAGGCCTTCACATTGCACTAGATGGTTCTCATTCAAGGGTGAACTGTGTATGATTGCACAGAATGCTGACACGCTTCACGAAGTTTCCCCATGTAAACAGACAAAAAGTCATGATTCAGCAAAAACGCAACAAAGTAAACACTTTGTAGTGTTTGCTGGATGACTGATGAGCTTGACTCATAACAATGCAGGCAAAGTATGTGGGCACACAATAGATGTAAATGATGCAAGATGCAGCAATCAGTTTGATGCTGTAACAAAAGGTATACATGCATTAATTTCTGTGACATAAAAGTGTTTGTATTTTTGATTCTGTGTAACTTTTTGTGTAATTTTTTGAGAACCATCATCATTCTACCTCGATGTACACAAAAAAATGCATCAGAGCATGACTGCTGGTGTTTTATTTGTAAAAAGTTCAATGAATTTATAAAGGTTAAAGATAAATAACTTTTTCAGACAGTACTTAATTCTGTAAAAGCATTACCAGAACCATAAAGATTATTTGTGAAATGTGAAACTTGATAGCGACATGATACATGACAAAGACTGAAACTAAATGTAAACATGATCCCTTTTCACAAACATTACAAAATGTCAAAGTAATGAAAACATCATATGGTGTCAGTCAATCGGCAGCGCTCGCTCGTTCTATAGAAATCGTGAGCGTTTTATTTTTCGTCTCGCGAAATCTCACGCGCAAATTTTGCTGCACGTAGATTATGAAGGAATTTGACATGCTCGCGAGATCTTTTGCTGAGGTCTTCTGTAAGCATACTGATCAGGATTTTTTTAGACAGGGATTGAGATTATATGTTTCTTAATAAATATTTTTAGTTTTTATCGAAATCCGCAAAGGAGTTTTTATGTTATTTGCCTTCAAAAACAGGCCTCAATTTTTTTTTGAAATATGTAAGCTCTCAGACCTTGCTGGATGCTGACCCTTCTATGGATTGTATGGCAACGACAGTTACGGCTCTAAAAAGCCAATACTTCAGCGGAGATTCTGATTCCAATATTGTTTGGGCTCAAAAATAAAACATTTGAGCTATTCGTCTTCAAAGTGACGCGAGATTTTAGAAATCGTACGGACTTCGCAACCGATATATACGTAAGCTCCCAGACTTTGCTGGATCCTGACCCTTCTACAAATTGAACGGCAATACCAGTTACAGCTTTGGAAAGCCGGTACTCCAGCGGAGAATTTGATTCCAGTTTTGTTTGGGCTCAAAAATAAAACATTTGAGCTATTCGTCTTCAAAGTGACGCGAATTTTCAGAAATCATACGGACTTCGCAACCGATATTCGTCCGCAGGCAGCAGAAAACACACGATTTTATTTTCAGCTCGGTAGTCGTGACCTTCGCTTTACCTCTCGAACCGCGAAAAAGGTCTCTTTTTCAAACTGCGATATCTCCATGAATATATCATATTTTTGTACACTTTCTTTTGTAACTGTATGTTGGAGGTCGACATTTACTAAGGGTGAAAAAACATTTCATTGAAACAGGCAGAAAAATATTGAAAATTCGAGATAAATAATGTGGTTCTAATAAAAATTTAAAAAAATGAAAATAAACTCTATATTTCAATGTCAATCGCTTTTGAGCCCCTAATATTTAGAGATCATCTGAAGCGGAATTTATTGTACTTTATGGAGATACCATTATTTTTCAACCTCCCCCCATAGAAGGGTCAGGATCCAGCAAAATATCAACCATGTTCAAATCCAGAATGGGCGAGATATGACGAAGTTGTGAGCGATCCTAACCAGTCAATCATAGTCCGCGGACTATGATTGGATCGCCTTGGATCGCCGGTAGAATTTCGTTATTATTGTGGACTATGATTGGCTGGTTAGGATCGTTCACAACTTCGTCATATCTCGCTCATTTTGGATTTGAACATGGTTGATGTTTTGCTGGATGCTGACCCTTCTATGGGGGGAGGTTGAAAAATAATGGTATCTCCATAAAGTACAATAAATTCCGCTTCAGATGATCTCTAAATGTTTAGGGCTCAAAAGCGATTGACATTGGAATATAGAGTCTATTTTAATTTTTTTAATTTGTATTAGAACCACATATTTATCTCGAATTTGCAAAATTTGTCTGCCTGTTTCAATGAAATGTTTTTTCACCCTTGGTAAATGTCGACCTCCAACATACAGTTACAAAAGAAAGCGCACGAAAATATGATATATTCATGAAGATATCGCAGTTTGAAAAGGAGACGTTTTCCGCGGTTCGAGAGGTCAAGTGAAGGTCACGACTACCTCGCTGAAAATAAAATGAGCGTATTTTCCGGTGCCTGCCGTTTGGCTGGGTGTCTATGTCTGCAAGAGCAGTGTTTTTCAGTCATATCATTACAGGCATGGTGCCAAATCCATGTAAGGGCTGAACATCTGGCAAACTTATTTACATAGTAGCCTGAAACCATTAATCAAAACCTAGCGTGCTAGCGGCTGAATTGAGGCTACTATCGGAAAACTCTATGACTCCCAGGACCCTTACCCAAGCATGATGCTGACCTAGGTTTTATCTAAAATATGAATGTGAATTATTATAATGCGGATTGACAGAGTATCCAATCTCTGTAACCTACTGTATACTCTGTATTTAAAAAAATGGTGAGATAATTATCCTATGTTGTAAAATGAAGTACCCCATTTATAAGCACTCTTAATTCTTACTGGTCCTTGCTTTCATCATGTACATGTATGTATATAATGTCTGTACAATGCATATTTTTTTCAAAGATTGAAATAAATGAATAAAATGAATCATCATTATGCATAAAGCTTGTAACTTGTAAGGTTTGTGTGCAGCTTCATAGCAGATTGGCAAAGGGGGGTTAGGGTGATTTAGCCCCCATGAATTACATTCAGCAAGTGCCCATGTGAAAGACAATCTTCCCTCATACATACACTACAGCTCAAAGGAATTGGCATGGGTAAATGGGAAGGGAAGAAAGGGAAGGAGCCACAGTTTTAAACCGCAGTATACTTTGTCCAGTTCAGCCTGAAACATGATGCTTAAAGTTTAGCCTAAAAAGCATCCTGAAGCTAAACTTTAAGCATCAAGTTTCATGCAGAACTGGACAAACTATGCCGCGGTTCAAAAATGCAGCTCCTTCCCTTTCCCTTTACCTGTGCTAATTCCTTTGAGCTGTAGTGTATGGTTACTTGGGTAACATGCAACACATAATACATAGTGGTTGTGTCATGACATCAGGGTAGAAAAGCAACCTCCGCATCTCCCCTCCCCCTCCCACACATCACAAACACCCAAAGTCAATTCAAAATGTTTAGCAGTACTTTAATCACCTCGTTTGATCACACCACGTACATACATGTACTCCTGCAGCTTCTCTTCATGAACGTATATACACAACACTGTGTGTATGACTACTCCTACAACAGCAGCCAAATCACTTACTGACCCAGATACATTTAGATGTACATGTACGCTGTCACATTTAATCACGCACTATGTAGTAGGAGCAAAGCGATACTAGGGTGAGCTTGGCTAGTATCGCTTTGGTAGGAATAATCTCGCAACACAGCCCAAGCCCAGTATCCAAATAAGGGAAAATTAATATTTTGACTGCCTGGCCGGATCACATAAGTAATCAAAATGAAACAGAACTTTTTTTTCTGGGACTCAAAAATGCAAATAAGGTAGATAATAAAAGACTTGGGTATTGATTGGTAACTCAAGGGGCATCTTCATTAGCCTGATCAGACGAAATAGCGAGCTAGAGTGCTGATCCGGGAAAATAGCTCGAAATTCAGGATCCGTAAGCCTATAACTCAGGATGCATATAAATTATCCTGATGTTCGCCCCCCCCCCCCACCCATACACATACCCTACGCCCACTCCCACCCCTTCCCATACATGCCTTACGAATTTGCAACCCTAGATCTAGCTTACCTACCTGAGCTTGTAGGATGGCACGATAGCTGGACAGCATGCACCACACACACACCTGTACAAACACACACCTCCAGATTGATTCAGAGCAGTTAATTTCCCCTCAAATCTACCAACCGTGTTATTGTTGTTGACTAGCTAGGGCCCAGTGTTCACAATAACATTTGAGCTCCTCTCTCTCTCTCTATCTCTGCCGTGTCAACACAGCTTTGCCTTCACAGTCACAGACTTGATCCCTTACACCTCCCTGGTTAGAGGTTCATGTAGCTAGGCAGCTCAGTGCTGTGAGAGGGGAAGGACGGTTGGCTACCTTTATAACACTGCAGCGCTCTGCTGCCTCAAGAGGCCGTCCACATGAGCTTGAGTGAAAGCGTGCGTTGTGCGTCTGTCTGGATGTGAGCTGGGTCGTGTCACACCACACTGCAGATGAAAATTACCAGGGAGGGTGCATCCACACCAGGCAGAAATCTCACTTCACAGATTCCAAGCCACCCCACATGCTACTGTTGTGTTATGTCAGGATGCATGGTACCATTGTTTGGGCTTTGGGCGTTTTTTTGTTATAATTAGTGTTTCCTGTGGAAGGGTGTAAACCACACCCAAGCAGCTGAAGGCTGCATGTAGGTCACTGAATATATCAATATATTATTTAATCAATCAATCAATCATTCATTTTTTTTTTTGTCTAACAGGGATAGAGGTTGTGCTCAAGCTACATAAATGTCTTCAAATTATTGTGCTAAATCATTGATAAAAAGTGTCATATGCTGCAAATGTATCTACCAAGCTCAATGACAAATGGATCATTATACATGTATCTGTGGATTTATAAATAAAATAATGATTTGATAATTGAATTGATGTCATATTTGCATCATTTAAACTGTTTGCAACCAATGCAGTTTGTTTTTCAAAAATGTGATGTGCTCTAAAAGAAGGTATTGTGTTTTACATTTGTATTGCAACATTACCAACCAGTACCTTTCTGAAAATAGGGGACCTCACACAGTCAGCTAGGTTGACTTTTCACAACGATTCTTCACAGAGATTAAATACGCTTTAATGCTTTTTGATATTAAAAAAGTCATACTTTTAAAACTATGACAGACAATACCTGAACAGCTTCCAAGAAAAATGCTTTGAAATTTTTTTTGTTCATGCGGCATAAACACAGACAAATATGACTTTATGCATTCAGACACTCTGGCCTGTACTATAAACAAGGTGGTTCGCCCGAATCACAAGTCTCGCCTGATTTTACAATCAATAAACATTACAAAGTTGTTTTTTAAATATTTAAAATGGTGCCTTGATGACCTTTGATCTCATCAACACACATGTGGTATTACCTAAGGATCATTTGGACCAAGTATGAATTATAATGATAATAATAATAATAATAATAATAATAATAATAATAATAATAATAATAATAATAATACATAGAATTTATATAGCGCACTTTCCATCTTAAATAGATGCTCAAGGTGCTTCAGAGCAAATTAAAGAGAGAGAGAAAAAAATACAATACAGGTATGAACTTGTATGTCAAAAAGCACCACTACATGTATACAGGTATGTCTTTAGGTTGCCCTTGAAGGTGGTCACTGACGTCAGGGTTTTCAAACCCTGTGGAAGAGAATTCCACAGGGCTTGCCCTGCATGAGCAAAGGCCCGTTCTCCCCACGATCTCTTTGAAACGGGAACTTGCAAAAGACCGGATGTGGAGGATCTTAAGGTTCGTGATGGTTGGTAGTTGTGAATTTAAGATTTATTGTAACTGGGGGAAGTTCTGTTGACAATATGAAAGACTAAAAGAAGTATTTTAAAGGCAAGGCATTCCTTCAGGGGCAACCAATGAAGACTTTTCAAGACAGGGGTGATGTGGCTGCGCTTGTCGGTTAAAGTTACAATGCGTGCACAATTAATGCACAAATAAAAAAAAAACTGAGAGCAAGTTAAACCAAAATTTTAAGAACAAGCCCCTGCACATCTGTGCCGAGTTTGGCCCAACCTGATATAAAGAAAGGTCATTTAGTTAAGAAAACACTTTATAAAATGATGGACATGGCCTCATATCCTCATATTATTTGACCTTTTGACCCCTTTTATGACCTTTGACCCCATCACTCTCATGAAGACATGTGGTTTTACCCAAGGATCATTTCATTTGTACCGAGTGTAATCACAATTGATGCAGAAATAAAGAAATGAGAGCAAGTCTAATTAAAATTTTGAGAAAAATTATGTACAATGCCTCATATCATTTGACCTTTTGACCCCTAGATGACCTTTGACCCCATCAGCCTCATGAAGACAAATGTGGTATTACCCAAGGATCGTTCATATCATGTGTGATCACAACTGATGCAGAAATAAAGAAATGAGAGCAAGTTAAACAAAAACTTGAACATGTTTGTAACAGACCAACAGACTAACAGACCAACAGGAAAAGTGATTACTAGGTCTCTGCCAAACTTCGTTCAGGCGAGACAAAAAGGTACATAGACTGGCTTTCAGGCTGTTGGGACATTTTTGATCCAAACTGAAAAAGAGAGTCTGATATTTGAAGACTAATCACTGAATCATCCTCCTCTTTTCTCAGTACGTCCCACAAAGGAGACCTGGAGAAAAAAAAGCGAGAACAATAAGTCTACTGCAGCCAGACCGCCTGATTGGATAGTTTAGTTTAGAAATGCCCAATAGAGTTTAAAGACAGCCCGTCCCTTTTTCAGATCACCACAAAACCATTGAAACATTGGCAAAACATAGAGAAGTGTTAGCAAGCTGTATATTCAAAATTTGAAACTGATACGTAGTGTAAAATTCAAATAGTGCACGTAAACAACGTCTGATTAATAGTCTTTACCTCAGGCTCTTAGCAGTTTGTGTTGAAATATCTGCTTTATTGATTAATATGCATGTAGCTGAATGCGCTTTAGCAACTAACTAGGCTTAGTAAGGTTTCATGTATATGGCCCCTAGAAGCCAGGCTAACTGAAGCAGTACTCTGCAGAGCAAATTTGCTGGAAGGCGAGAGGTATGTGGCCTACACAAAATACTACCCGTAGCTAGTTATAATCAGCCATTATTCATATGAAGAGTTCAATTTCTATAGAATTTAGTAGAACTCTAAGTTCTGCATAAACAAGTCATCACTGTCATCACACATATAACAGTCAAAATAAAATAGTCAAATTATAAGCACAACGTGATGCAAAGTTAAACTCTAAAGTCTAAAATGTGGCATAAACCACCCCTCACTCTCATCACTCATATAACATATAATAATAAAATGCCAAATGATAACACAATATGACCAATGCCATCTAAAACAAACATTTTCAGAGTCTGCATTAAAGATAAATACACGAGTCAGCTGAATGGAACTGCTAACTCGGTGCACAGCAAAGTATGATGTCTAAAATATGTCCCAAAATACTCCCTACTTAACTTGCAATGCATTCACAAATCGATGCATGAAGCTTTTAAAATTATGCGCAAAGTGGAAATGCCAGCGGCTTGCAAATTGTGAAGCATCCCACGAGAGCCAGGCGTGGGAGTGTGCTGGACTAGGCGGAGATGGAAAACACATATCATGTTTTTGTTTTTCATTCATGTACACTCCAGCTCAAAGGCATTGGCATAGGGAAAGGGAAAGGGAAGAAAGGGAAGGAGCCGCAGTTTTAAACTGCAGTATATTTTGTCCAGTTAAGCATGAAACATAATGCTTTAGACTAAAAACTACCATGTTTCATGCTGAACTGAACAAAATATACCGCAGTTTAAAACTGCGGCTCCTTCTCTTTCTTGCCTTTCCCTTTCCCTTTCCCTATGTCAATTCCTTTTAACTGTAGTGCATTTAAAGATCTGTGTGTCAGATATACTGAAGCAGCTCTACAAGATCTGTGTGTGTAACTTGTAAAATAAATTTGCTTGGCCATTTTTACGCGTTAAAACTTGTGTGTGCCGCATGCATTTGAATGGTCTAGCGGACATGTGGCAGATATGTGGTGCATTTGTGCTACTTGCCAAAAAATCTTTTTGGCAGTCAAATATAAAAAAAAAATTTAGACAAGTGCAAGTCATCATATAAAGAGTCATAATTTCTCAGAGTGATTTTGGAGTGACTTTTTTTTTTGTTTTTGACTTCAGTGTAAATGACACCTTCTGTGTACATTATCAAAATCTGTCTGACTGACTGGATTGTTTAGGTTTTGACTTGACAGTGTCATGAAATCAACGCCCATGACCTAAAGGTCATGGGCGTTGATTTTACTATCCTTCACGGCAGGTTGAATAAGAGGAAGCAATATGGGTGTGTCTTATAACCTCCATTCACTACCTTACTACTTCAGAGCATTGTTATCATTTACATGTCAGGTAAAAGGAAATTTATCGGGAACAATTAGCTTGGCATCTGACAGCCCATAACTTGTTTCCTTACTTGGAAATCAAATGGGAGTGACGAAGCAAAACAATGGGACTGTAAATTAGGAGGAGAAGGAGAAGAAGAAGAAGAAGAAGAAGAAGAAGAAGAAGAAGAAGAAGAAGAAGAAGAAGAAGAAGAAGAAGAAGAAGAAGAAGAAGAAGAAGAAGAAGAAGAAGAAGAAGAAGAAGAAGAAGAAGAAGAAGAAGAAGAAGAAGAAGTAGAAGAAGAAGAAGAAGAAGAAGAAGAAGAAGAAGAAAAGGGGATGAAAAGTTAAAGAAATTAGCCTGGTAGAGGGTATAGTGCATGGTTACATGTTTAATTACTCTGTGTATGCACTACAGTATATAAAAATCGCTTAGTATCATTACCATTATTAATAAAGCAAATCAACAAAAGAAGAAAATAAATGTATAGTATAGAGAAGAATATGAGGTGAATAAACTGGAAGAGGAGAGGATGAAAATGAGGAAAAGTGGAAGATACAGTTAAGCAAGAGACAACAATTACAGAGGAAACAGTAGAGCTAGAAGAATGGTACGGAATGATGATCAAATGATGTTTTAGCTGGTGCACAAGATCGAGAAAGACAAAAGAACGGTAACATGAAGGCAGAGGACAAGAAAATGAAAGGATGAAAAAGAAGGCAAGGACATACATTTGCAGTCATGAGGAGGAAGAGGAGGATATACAGAAAACTAGAGTAAAAACACACACCAAGAACGAGTTAAAGTAAACTGGAGGCCAATCAGAATAAGAAGAAGCAACAAGAGCAACAAAGTGGAAGAAACGAAAAGTGGGAAGGAGAGTAAGGGGAGGAACATT
Organism: Arbacia lixula; assembly: GCA_963669155.1. Taxonomy (NCBI): domain Eukaryota; kingdom Metazoa; phylum Echinodermata; class Echinoidea; order Arbacioida; family Arbaciidae; genus Arbacia; species Arbacia lixula. The sequence continues at coordinate 23,647,337 of OZ022583.1, read as the reverse complement.
GAAGGTGAAAGGATAAACAGCAATGTTTAAAGACAGCCCGTCCCTTTTTCAGATCACCACAAAACCATGGAAACATTGGCAAAACATATAGAAAAGTGTTAGCAAGCTGTATATTCATAATTTGAAACCGATACGTAGTGTAAAATTCAAATAATGCACGTAAACAATGTCTGATTAATAGTGTTTACCTCAGGCTCTTAGCAGTTTGTGTTGAAATATCTGCTTTATTGATTAATCTTTTTATTAAATTATAAAACGCATTATGAAAAAAAAATGTTCTATAGAAGGAATTTGATCTTCAAAGTTTGGTAATTACTCATAAAATTGGGATTTCACACATGCATAATAACTACATAGATACTGTAACAAAGACTAATACTTTTTTCGTAGTACGAAAAAAGTCGGTTTGAAATTTAACGGCTGAAATTTTTACATATACAGAAAGCTTCAACATGCTATTTTCTTAGAAATGGTCTCGAATCACACTTTCTTCAATTTACGATCGTGATAGACGATTTCAAATTTTAAGCTTGCAAAAGGGACGGACAATCTTTAAGCACATATGAGCTGAGGATAATTCAAACCAAATAGGGTGGAGATTTTAAAGCAAGGCTGACTGGCTGCTGTTCACAGGGGAAATCATGTAGTCATTGGAAGTAACCCATCTCAATACCTCTGGGCAAACGTGTCAACTGGAAGTGATCATAAGCCGCATTTATACCTCTCGATCAGATAAAATCTTTTAATTTCCTGTTCAGGTTCTTTACCACAATCTGAAAATGCCTGTTATTTTGCCCATGGTGTGAGAGCAAAATTCTGGTAATATCCCTGATAAAAAGTACCTGTAATTTAGTAGGTACCCTCTCAAAACTATGGGTATTTTCCCATGGTCACCGGGATATTTGCAGTATGCAAGCAAACTACATATAATTCTATCCCATTGAACAATAGCGCTCACAACTATATATTATGCAGAAGTGTGACATCATTTGAGTATTATTGTCAAGACAACTGGTTCTACGCAATGCAGGTAGAGCAAGCAGCGGTGATCACAGCAGGGACTATGGTTGGGAATGCCCGACACTAGCCTGATAGATAGTATCGGACCGCTAAACCTCTCACTGGAGTGAGTTTGTTTAAAACCAGTAGACCGTTTTACTAACATATTCCAATTTTATGCATACCAATTTACGGTAGCCCTTGACAACCGGAAAGCTTGCCCGAGGTTTGCTTGACATAGCAACAACTAATGTATGTAAAGTGGATTCCAAGTACTAAAATACCATTATTAGGTACCGGTTAATGGAATAACTCATTACTAGGCCCTGAGGGAGAAAACGTCCATAAATTTGACTACATTAGTAAGCCGGTCTATTGTCTTGAAAACATGCTCATATGACGACATCATTTCAGTACTCTATACGAGAACTTACCGGTAGCCACTTGAGGGACGCGCAAATAAAGAAATAACTATTTCCAGGGCCTGAGTCTGATCTTTAGGCTACTGGTATTTTCCTGATTGGGTAGGATTGGGCAGGTGCGAAGATGCCTAGAAAGGCTCCACAGCCCTCACCCTTGATCAGACAGGTCCAGTCACATTAATCATTCTATAAGTGATATGATATGATATGTTTTGAGCTTGCAACAGTGAAAACATTGAAATATAAGGTGAATCTCGTAGTGGTTTAAAGTAACGTTATTGCAGGCTGAAAATATAAAGTTGCATGCATATAACAGTAGAAAGAGGTAAATACACTGTAGTTGCTCATCAACAACTTCCCTCACAATAATTAGAAACCAACCAAAAAAATACACGGGGGCGGCAGGCGAATTCGCCCCGGAAACACCTAAAAGAGCCCTCGAAACAGGCCAAAAATGCAATTTCGTGGGCGACACAAAAATAGGAAATCGCCCCCGTAACATTTGCCACACGACTACTACAAGCTGCCAATCCTAGCTTGACGGCCGCGCACTGCACTGCGGCAATTTGCACAGCGAAGATTGAGAGCGCGCAAGCAAACACATAACAGCATGTTTCACCGACTCACTGTACTGCTGAATGCATGCTGTGTGGAGTGCAGTATCCATCGCATGTGGAGCGTTTCTTCCATGCGCGCGCGCCCGATATCTATGGTAAGCCGTTCCCGCCATAATGCGTGCCAAAAAACATACGCGTACGGCACGCGTATGGTTTTGGCACGCGTTTTGGCGGGAACGGCTTTTCATAGTTTCTTCCATGCGCGCGCGCCCGATACGAATGCATAGTGCATACCTAGCTAGGCCTAGGTGCTGGGCTAGACGGCCAGTCGGCCATGCATATGATCGTACATGTACGTGTACTATGTATGCAAAGCATACGGGGTACATGAATAATGAATGCTTCCGTGGCGAGCTTTGAAGTTTGAGAAGAACATGGATAAATTCCTGGTTCGAGCGGAAACAACAGGGGATCAGTATCTAATGACCCGTTCATTAGCGGTACGACTAAAGCAAAGAAGTTTTCGGCTTCCCGTACAGCCGCTCGAACCAGGAATTTATCCATGTTTTTCTCAAACTTCAAACTAGCTTAAAAACTTCGGCCGTCAAGCTGCTAATGCTATGCTATGCATGGCATAGTCAGACGTCAGCGACTCAGCTCAGTCAGAGCCAGGGGCATAAACGTAAACATGCACAGTACATACGGTACGGTAAGTACAATTTGATATAAATCTTGTGATCTAAATCTAAGATTTGATAAATGTTCTGTAGATCTAATGTAGTTGAATTTTGAAGATTTTCAATGTCAAGGAATATGAAAAAAAAATGCACGGCAAACTGTGTTGCCCATGAATGGTTACAACGGGGTAGTCACAATAGCTCTCCCGTAGTTACGGCCGCCTTACTAGTTGGCAAACGGGTATGGCAGCTGCTGTGGCATACCAGTTTGCCGACTAGTAAGGCGGCCGTAACTACGGGAGAGCTATTGTTTGATTGTGACTATCCTGTTGTGACCATTTATGGCCGGGCAACACAGTTTGCCGTGCATTTTTTTTTTTTTTCATATTCCTTGACATTGAAAATCTTCAAAGTTTAACTACATTAGATCTACATAACATTTATCAAGTCTTAATTGCAGATTACAAGATCTATATCAAATTGTACTTACCGTATACATGTTTGTACCCCTGGCCCTGGCTAGTCTGACTATGCCTGAAAGCCGAAAACTTCTTTGCATTAGTCATACCGCCAATGAAATATTTAACCTGAATCAACTTTTTAATTTGTTTAACCCCCCCCCCCCCTTTTCGTTTTTTTTTTTTGGGTCAACCCCCCCCCCCCCCTCTTTCGCCTCCAATTTTTTAAGATTTTCTGGCTGAACCCCCCCCCCCATGCTCATTAACTTCTCGTAACCCCCCCCCCCCCTTACAAAAATCCTGCGTACACGCCTGACACACACACACACCAAAAAAAAAAAAAAACCGCAAACAAAACCGCGAAATAGCTCCAGAAATTGTAGCCCTGGAAAGTGGAAAAAGAGCCCTGGAAAATGAAAAAGTAGCCCTGGAAAATTTTTAAGTTTCTCCAAAAAGAGCCCTGGAAAGAAAAAAAGTAATTTTTTGGTTGTTAGAAACATAGATTTTTTTTTGGTGGAACTGATATATTAGGCTGCTACATTTCAAAATTATTTTTTGGTCAGGTCTCCGTGCAGACCCTTGTATTATTAACTTAACTTTGATCATGAATCACAATCTCAGTGACTTAATCAGACTAATGATATTAACAAGGACATTTCTTGTTGGCCTTTTTATCAAATGTAATTATGAATACATACACTGTATGTAAAATATTGTTAACTTCCATGCATTATTTGAATCTAACAGCACTTTAAAATTTCATATTTTATGGATTGTCCTATTGGCTCATGGAATGTTTAACAGAAGCAGATAATGTCAGAAAAATTAGAAAAATATTTAAATTTCAAATAATGAATATTGTGTCAATGTCTAAGTTGCTAAAATCTTATATTCAAATCACTGTCCATTTATACATGTGTACTTCTTTAAAGGGCATATACTGTACTGGGAAGGCAAAAAAGCCTTCAAAATTTAATTGCTTAGCAATCTTCTTGCAAATGGTCTTAAATTCATGTATTGTCTATTTTAGAAGCTTGATGAATGTTGTTTGCCCTCAAATGATCACATATGGAGTAATTAATTATTAATGATTAAATCCTCAAAACGTTCGGCCCGAACATTTTGAAATTTGTGATTTAATCACTCATTACTCCAAATGTAGATCATTTGAGGGCAAATAACTTCCAGCAAGCTTCTAAAATACACAATACATGAATTTAAGACCATTGGCAAGAAGATTGCTAGCAATTAAATTTTGAAGGCTTTTTGCCTTCCTATTACAGTATATGCCCTTTAATTGAAAAATACTGTTTTTAAACAACTCAAAATATGAATAACATAAGAACACAGTCATGCGCAAAACATTATTTGGGCCTCATGCTTTATTTCAAGTTAACCATCAACCCTTTGTGTGCCAGACAAATGTATTTTCAATGGGATATGTGTGTATTAAAGGTTACTAAATTAGAAAAATAAGTTCCCACTAATCTGTGTAAAATTATCCACTAAAAACGAATTTCACATTTGTTTTCCGCAATAAAGTCTCATTTTGAAGAAAATTTAAAAAACGCACGCCTCCAGTAACGTCAGAGAAGTCAAAATGCCATAGATTATACAGAAGTCAACAACAGACCATTTTCTTAATGTATTCACAACTTTCCCCCTAACTGCGTAGCAACGCGTTATTGCACTCACCTGTATCTTGTCATTCAGATTCAATGGATGGAATGCACTTTGAATCTATTAGTTGTTGCTACTCGGACAAACTTTGGAGTTCCCATTGGTAACATGTTGTTTGAATGGCGTGAATAAAATATTTTACTTATGCCGTTGCCATTTATGGCATTTTGATTTCTCTGACGTCACTGGAGGCGTGCGTTTTTTCAAATTTTCGTCAAAATGAGACTTTATTGCTGCAAACAAATGTGAAATTTGTTTTAAGTGGATAATTTTAGTGGATAGATTAGTGGGAATTTATTTTTTGAATTTAGTAACCCTTTAATGGTAAAAAAAATTCACACATGGCACACAAGGACTTAAATATGAAACTAGTTCATGAGGATGACATAACATTTGTAATGGTTCGTTTGTTTTGTTGATAGATTGACTGTTCCCTCCCGTAAACATGTAGAATAATGACAGAGAAAATAACAACAAATTTCATGGCATCAATTTATATGGTCTATGGATCAGCAGAGACACATCACAACAGAACCAACAGTAATCATTCTTTAGTTATAACCCAACATAATAAGATGTACATTTGTCAAGCACGCACATATTGCCCTAAAGCAGGGGCAAAAATGACAAAGTGCAATGACCTAGGTTAGTCTGATCTCTATATTATGAAGAACATGTATTTAAGCATATTTACTATTTCAAAGTAGCCCTGCAAAATTACACCGATAAATTCAGTAGGGGGAGTACAGTCAGGCCCGCTGTGCCCTTTCCAAATCTAATATATTCTGAATATGAGTGATCTCCGCACTGCCAGAGGTTTTCCTTATCTACTGCTGGAATGCTGAACTAGGCCAAGCATCAAAATGTGATATTACGATCACCAGTGCACACACATAATAGGGTTATCTTATTCTTTTATCCCAATTGCCCTCTCAGTAACCTGTCAAAGTCCAGTCCAGTGAGTCCACTATCGCTAGTTCTATGCTGGTAAGTGTATATGAAGTAACATCATATGGTAGTGCCCTAACATTGTCCAGTGGTAGATGGAAGCTTTGAAAGAGGAAGGGGGTGTAGCAGATAACCTCCCCCCCCCCCCCCCATAGAAATAAAAAATGATAATAATAAGAATAATAACAATAACAACAACAATAATAATAATAATACCAAAAATAATAAATAATAAAAGTAATGATAGCAATAATAACAACGATCGTAGCAATAATAACACTAATTATAATATAATAAATACATAAATAAATAAAACTGGGAGGTAACGAATGGGTGGGTGGATGGGGGGGGGGGGGGGGGTTGGTAATCCTGCACTTAAAATCAATACAGTATAACTGCTCAAAAGAGAAAAGGGACTCCATATTTGGCTTATTTGAACAACCCTTCCCTCTTCCCTGCTATGGTTAAATCTTGTGTGGATTATACATGTAACAACAGTAACATCATGTTCCTCATATCTTTACTATTCACAAGTCTAGTATGATCAGTAATAAGTAGTTGATCAGTTCATTTTGAGTACAGATATTTTTGAGGATGACACGATTAGTACCCACATTAGCATCCATATGAGCTAATGTGCAAATGTCGCCCACTCTCTCTCATCACTGGGAGAAAACATGAAATATTGAGCGTTACTCAGTTACTTATAATTTGACTCTCGAGCACGGCTCAACCAGGTGGAGGCCGGATGCTGCGCCAAGACATTGGTATGTACGTGGCCATTTTTGCATGTTCCTCAATCTGTGAGTCTTCAGTGATTCACAAAATTTGTGAGTGTAAAACTATTCTGAAAATAACTGCTTATGCCATAACCACTTCATTTACATGGATCCAATAGAGGTTGTTGACAAGGGAAATGTAAAATAAAATGACTTTTGTCCTGTCATCTATACTGTAAATAAACATGGTAATAACATGAATTGAACTGTGAAGAAAATGGTAATAAACTTTCTGGAATGTATGTATAACAACAAATCTGAATACAAGAAAACACAAAGAAACAAATGTTTGTCATAAAAAACACATCCATGACACAGACTGGGCCGGTACTTCTTTGATCTGTCCATGTTTACCTCAAGTATAATGATTCAATATCTGAATACGCAGTGAAGGGTGATTTCAAATTGGCATAAGGTCATGTTGCATGAACAATCTGAACTATTAATATATCATTTCATATGAGTCTAAATTTTGTGATCTTTAATACTTTATAGTATCAATTAACTGGTATTTATCAAATTGTTTTTATACCTTGTAATATTAAAACAATATTGACTGTTGAGAGAGTACTGATTACAAAATGGCTTTAAAAAAAATACAATTTTCTAAAAAAAAGTGTGCTATTTTTATTAAACAAACCTATGGAGAGTTCGCTGATAATGTTATAAAAAAACATGACTGGTACAAATGTAAATGGAACATTTTTGGTGGCAGGATTTTCAAGCTATGTAAAATTGTAAAATTTATCATTAGAAGTTCATGATATTTTCGCAAATTGCAGAGCGAGTACTGGAATCCAGTACCCGAAATAGAAACATTTATCAAATGCCTGTTTTTTTTTCAATTTCACGAGACTAAGTGTGGGGTTTGAACTATAATATTTGCTCTCATCAAGCTCTTTCATAAAAATAAAATCTTGAAAGTAGATCAGCTCTGAACTGGACTGCGAAGCAAGGAAATAATCAATACCTCCTCCCTGCATTCTGCCGCACACCCGTTCATGTCCTCGCATGCATTCGGCCAACCTATGCTCAAGGAGCTTTCCACAGAAACCCTTCAGACAGATATTATATCGGAAATGGCACTGTTTTCTTTTGCAGGGTGGAAGAGGAACGCCCAAGGCCATGCTCTGTCGGGGCCACACAAGCCGCACGTCTCTTGAATTAATTGACGAGTCTGCCGCAGGCACTCAAGACAAATGCACTTGTGGTATGCCAATGCCCGCTTCCCTCCTGCCGCCCCCCCCCCCACCCCCTTTGTGCTTAAAAGAACATAAAACATATGGAATAAAAATGGTGCACTGAGTTCAAACTTCATATGTGTAATATTCACCCCCCCCCCCCCCCCCCCCCGCCCAAAAAAAAAAGAACTTTTTTATATCTTTCTAAATTTCTGAGGAAATAAGAGATGCCATCACATTTTTCATTGAGAATTCATTTGACTGATATATATCCATTAAACAAATTAAATATTTCTTTGGTTTATTAACTTCCACTTCAGACGCTCAAACCAATGCTTAATACTTACGATATTTGGCAACAAATGTGAAGCAAGCCTCAGAAAGGCAAGATTGAAGAGGTGCTGTTCATTCACAGGGTGAGGAGTTTTTTCAAAGCAAATCTAGTGAGACAATGGTGTTTTTCAACACAATAATTCTCTCATACTTGAGAATGAGGTATTGAGGTATACCAGGTGAAGGGGTGAAGGACAATGTCAATAGGAGGGTGGAGCTTCCTTCCAAATAGTGCTTGACTCAGATTGACTTTGGTCAATACCACATGTAGCGTACATACAAGGTTACGTCTGTTGGCCAATTCCATCCAGATTCATTCAATAAAATGATCTGATATTGTAAATCCCCTCCCTCTTTCTCTGTATGTTTGTCTGTCTCTATGTGTGTGTGTGTGTATGTTTCTCTCTCTCTCTCTTTCTCTGTCTGTCTCTCTTTATCCGTCTGTCTCTTACGCCTTTCAAACCAGGTTTCTCACTTAACCGCCGATGAACCAATGCTGATCCTCTATAGAATAAAGTCATATAATTTAGTCATAAACACAGATGAATTTTGTTGACCTACCTTTTATGACCAAACCCAGTAAATGGTGGTGAAAGCTCAGTCAAGCGTAAATATTCTTTAACTCAACTCTAACATGTGCACCCCATGTATGTGTAGTCGGCCATTGACAGGGCAGCTATGCAGGGAGATTATAGATGACCTTTGACCTTTCCCCATTGAATTCATCTGAGTTTAATCTGTGATACCTTCCATATCAACATCTCGAGGAGAACCACCATTGAACCACTAGGTAAATTGATGGAGTCAGGGTGGAGGAGGGTCACTCTTTAAAGGGTATATACTGTACTGGGAAGGCAAAAAAGCCTTCAAAAGGTAATTGTTAGCAATCTTCTTGCCAATGGTCTTAAATTCATGTATTGTCCATTTTAGAAGCTTGCTGAAAGTTATTTGCCCTCAAATGATCCATATTTGGAGTAATTAATGATTAATGATTAAATCCTCAAAATATTCGGGCCGAACATTTTGAGGATTTGTGATTTAATCACTCATTTCTTAAAATGTTCATCATTTGAGGGCAAATAACTACATTTTGAATTACATTTTGAAGGCTTTTTTGCCTTCCCAGTACAGTATATGCCCTTTAGTTTTTCAATTTACTCCCAGTTTAACAGGTGTCTATGTCTCTCTCCTTCCCTATTTAATAGCTTGTATGTCAGACAGTGTGTCTGAATCTCTGTGTCTAAATGCACAGACTACTGTAGCTACCATGTGTATGCACAACTTCAGTATGCCTATCCACCCGCAATGCAGGCGCTAATCTGGCAAAAAATGTTTTGAGAATGACTATAGACTATTCCATCCATTCCTCCTCCCCGTATCTATCTCTCTGTGAATAAAATACAGATTTGCCCTTCAGAACTTGCCGAGTACATGCGTGATAGGAATCCCTCGTGTACCATGCTCTGCACCTCTATTCTGTTCCGTGGATCGGGAAGGGTAGCATGGCCAACTATACCTTATGACGATAGCAGGTGATTTGCTGTTCTTTGGATAAAATATTTTGTTCAATAAACATATAAAGTAATTTGTACAAGATTTCCCTTGGTACAAAATCTAAATGTGACTGGATGCATGCATTTGGATGCTTACATTTACATGAATGTCTGCTGCCCTCTAACGAATCATATTTTTACATCTCCATATTAGGTGCCATACTGCATATTTAGAGGAGTGACACTCTAAGGGAAGATGCTTTCACATGAAATATAACCATCTGACAAGAAGGGCCCCGTAACATAAAGGATATGCCATCAATTGCAAATTTGAAGGACCAATTCTGATTGGTTACTGGTCCGTCTGTTGACCAAAAAGCGCATGCAACAATGATGTTGATTGGCCATTGCCATTTTGTGAATGATTGCAAATGTTTGTGTTACGGGGCCCTGATATCTGAAATACCATAGACTATTGGACCTGGGAAATGATACTGATTTTTTTTTTCTTCCACCCAAGAAAGGCCACTCTGTCCTAATCATAACCATGGGTTCCATTCTTGTTTGACTTCAGGACACAAGGGAGAACCATCTCAGAGAACCGGCACAGTGATGATGGTAGAATGACTCCGCAATGATTACAATTCACAGCCTATAATCATTTCCACTTTAACCCTGACCTTTAACTTACAGGTTAGACAACCAAATCATTTGGAACCAAAACCCAAAACCTATCAGATTTTGGTGGCAAAATGTCATCCTCTATGAAAGAAGTTTACACTAAGCCTTTCAGACACCCCCCCCCCCCCCCCCACCCAGAATTATCTGCAATGTTCGTTGGAGTTACGTACAATAGAGATAAGTTTTTTGGATTTGTTTTATTTGCACCTCACATGCTGATCAGGCATGAGAATGGAGCACTTGACAAAAGAAAATGATCACAATGTCACATGGCTACACTGTGAATATCATCATCTGGACAGGGGAGATAATCCTGTTATTGTTGTCGATGACCTCTCTCAGTTATTTACACACAAAAAATAACTGGATCTGATTCTAGAAGACATTGATCAGCTGGTGATAAAATGAGAATCAGTGGTAAATCTAGCTTGTTGCTAAGGGGCGAGGTTTGACCCAATGACAAAACAGAGCACCGTCCATGAGCCTCATCGCGTCGAGCCAATATTTTTGTTGTTGCATTTTTTCAAACTCGTAACTAAGTGATGTTTTTCTGGCATTTAGATCTAACTGAGTGATAACACAATGAAGGCCATTAAACGAGCATTCTCATGCGGGTCTGGACATGATTATGGCATTTTTCTATGCACTTCACATGCATTTTCATTTGGTAGCCCAAGAGGGAGGGTTAACCCCCCCCCCCCCCTACCTAGATCTGCCACTCAGGATCAATTATGATTCAGCAATGTAACTTTCCAAAATACAAGAAGACGGATCTTCCATGCTTTTCAAAACAACATAATGTATATCACAAATCAATTCAAATTTTCCGCTTTCATAGTTCAACACACCAGCATGTTACTTGAGACGACAAGCCACCAACAATACATCTTTACACTGGCAAGTATCTACAAGCGCATTGGCTTGAAAGACTCACACTGAGATATACATGAGCTAAGTTACCATCTAAATTTGACACATCAAACATTTAGTTCCACCCCCCCCCCCCCAACCCGGCTTAACACCATAAAGAACCCACTGTCACACACTGTCACACACACTGTCACACACACTGTCACACACACTCTCACACACTGTCGGCGTGTACATAATCTGGTGTGATTGAACACGCGCCTAAAATCAACCAGCAACAACAACAACCAATAGGCATGAGCATGTGGATGTACATGCTAGGAACAGTGTATAGACTGATAGCTCCATGCATGCATGGCTGAACACTTGATTTGGTCACCATGGTCACAAGGTCAAGGCCTCGACTCCATTCATAAACCTGCATACTATTTCGCTCTTTCTGCATTTTATTTTAGAGCGGCTTAGCTTAAGGTTGGAGGTCCCAAGCAGACAATAATGCATACCTACAGTGCAAAATTGATATTTTTCAGACCTTTTTTGGCCATTTTATAGCTCATCTTTGCGAGCATTGCAGCTCAAGTAGGGAACCGTGACGATGACGGTCATGACGGTGCCGATACACTGGCCACTGCCTTCAAATTTTCCCGCAATTCGTCGGGTGAAAATCCGACGCCTCGATTTTGGACCGAAATCGAGATGAACCAAGGAAAAAATTTAAGTTATTGGGCGACTATCACTGAGTTTCAGCCCTGACACACGATAAGGGTTAAAACATATCAAATTATGTGATACTTGAACGAATAAAACTTACATCGCACGGACGAGCTCAAACGGCATCGGCATCGAACACCAACCGAAGTCATCTGCACGGTGCACCATCAGCAATGGAATTTTCCACTGTGCGTGCGGTGTGAGTGAATATCGTACACAGGGTTATCATCAGCTGACATTTTAGTGTAAGAGGAATATGTCCCAAGGATGAATGGGACCATATTCCAGTTAGTATACGCTAGGGTACACTGGCGGCTGTACCCGGAGTGGTATTCTCATAGCGACCTGGAAATTATGGCAGACGTACAGTCCAAAATAAATTTTAGCTAAGTCAGTTCATACTCTGAAAACTGGCTTTAACCAGTAGGGAAAAAAGTGCCAATTGGCCAATCACAGTTATGATTGCGGGGACTAAAGTTGACAATATTTAAGTTTGTTTTAAATAACACACGGCACCCCATAAGAGTGCGTGAGGTGGTGTCTTTGACCACAAGCGATATTATTGGTTCTATTTGTTCATGGATAAAAAAAAAAAAGACATAGACATTGACCTTGACGTTGGATTAGTCTAGCATTCATTACATTTTGATGAGTTTCAATTGAAGGGAAAGTCCCTGAAGTTGAGTTGAGTTGAGTTTAATGAAAGCAAAAACATGAAAGAAACAAATATGACACATAATCCGTCAAAGGAGAAGAAAGTTCTAATTTGTTAGAGTTTTGGTTTTGTGACGTCACACACGATTTTTTTTTTTGCAAATGTTTATTTTCTCAAAAGGAGATTATACCGTGTTTTCTGCACTTCACATAATCAGACACATGTTGTTGCACCTGTATGAAAAATATGTATCCTCCAAAAAAAAAAAAAAATAAAGAAAAGAAAAAAAAAGGGGGGGGGAAGGGGAAAAACACAACACTGTGGTGGAGCATCACGCACGTGACGTCACAAAATTAAGACTTAAACGATGCATAACGTTCTTATTCTATGACGGATTTTCGTCAAACCTTCACTAACTATGTTTTTTTCATGGTTTGGCTTTTATTAAAACCAACTTAACCTCAGGGTGGTCTTTCCCGTTGATGACGTTACTTGATTGAGTAATCCCTTGCAGCAGCCGTAGCAAGGTATATCGGGACGGTGTAGTGTAGATGCGGTGTATGATACACAACCATTGTACTCACAATAAAGCTGTTGGTAAAGAACTTAGGTTCCAGTAGGCTACCAAACTATATAGTGACCTTCGTTTAGTACGGGCTCGGAAAGCAAATAAAGTGCCATCAATCCTCAAAGAAAAGGATGAATTAGAAAAGAATAACCATCCCATTGAACAGAGCATTCTTTGATCGAAATAACATTTTTTTGTTACATACCCCAGAATAGAGGAGCCAGATGCAATCTCAGTAGATCCAAATACCTAGAGAGACTGAATTTTCGGTCTTAGGATGAACATGCCTTATTTAAATCAAATGAAAAAGCGAAAAGCCCGATATAGGTGATGATTATCCAACTGTTTATACATACCAGGGCTTTATTTATTCATCTAATTATTTAGTCTCCTACATCGTAGCTCCATCAGTGAGCTGGAAATTTTCTCTCTGGAGACCCTGTGTACAAATAACAAAATAATACGTATGACAATATGAAGGAAAAAAACATTGCAAAATATGAAAAAAAAAAAGATTACGCAAACAGATGTTTGTAAGGCTGTAAACAAAAATGCAACATATATAATCTGATTTCAAATACAACAAAGGGGTATGACAGAAAGGCCTATACAACAGACGATATCTAACTATTAATGCCATATCGCCAAAGAACTATAGCCTACACAGGGACGGTTTAGTAGCAATGATAATAGGGCTCTATACACGTTATTATGAAGACTGAAACAACGAAAGAAAATTTAAGCAACTGAACGAAATAGGCTCTACTGCATTAGCTAACAGGATTGGAAAAAGTTTTTATAAGTCTGTATGGATGAAAATAACTGTCTGGAGAATAATCTAACAGCTGGAAATTTATGAAGAAGGATTCAATAATAACATTGTGACTGAAATTTGGAAAGTTGAGCTTCGTATGTTTCGAAACGAATCTCTCCTATTCCAATAACGCTCTAGAGAAAGATTTCCAACATAGGGTGGTCTTCTGAAAGAAGCAAAAAAAAAAATGAAATCTTAAGTCAGTTGGTACTCTGAAAACTGACTTCAGTCAAAAACCGCGGCAATCTGCTAATCGCAGTCATGAACCGTACGAGACCTAAATCGAAACTTGAGATTGTTTTCACAGTACTACCCCAGTGCATCATCCCTGTGTTCTCGTGATAGAGCAGACACCTAAACAATTAACATTCAAACGACTGTAAAAGAAGGTGAAAGTCACATTAAAGGGGTAGTCCACCCTGAAGTTAAGTTTGTTTTTATAAAAGCAGAAACATGAAAGAAACATATTGGGGAAGGCTTGATGAAAATCCGTCAAAGAATAAGAAAGTAATGATATTTTACAAGTTTGGTTTTGTGGACTACTTATGAGATTGAATGAGACTCTTAGATATTATGTGTTTACATGTTATCGTGTCTTGATCCGTACGATAGAAAATGCTTGCGTTGTTAAGTCACCCTGCCCGGTAAGGAGAAGATTGCAGGTTGAAATAATTGAGGTTCCAATATTTTTTTTCTGACTTTTTTTTCATTAATTTAAAGGATGGAACACGTTATCCTTACTACTTCTGGGTGTATGCCTAAAATTCATTTTAGAAAATGAAACTACAGAAAACCCTTTCACTAAAATGTAGCCTAAAAAGGATGTGTTTTTCAATAATGCAAAGAGAGTGCTTATTGGACATTGCTGGGAAGAACGTACAGGCTGGTTGTAATATGATGTGGGCCAAATATAAATTAAAACGTGAAATCTAGGCAAGTATAAATTGAATTATACAAATGTAGTCGATCATCCCAATGTATATGTAGGCCAGGCTCCATTAATGTTCTATGACAAAATCATTTCAACAAATCCCGTCTACACACATGAATGTGATTAACAAAATATTCAAAGTAATGAATTATGTGTAGGGAAGATTAACTTTGTGCTGGTTAATCTTCCCACTTTTCATACTCGTGAAACTTACAACTAAACGCGGTGGCGCATGAATTGTGAAATACTGCCCTCTTGAGCTAAGGGCAGTGTGGGTCTAACAAATTTTACAATTTAGATGTAGGTTTCCATGGTGAAAATGTACGAATGAAAACTATTTAGAGCAAACAATACCCGTTTATAATAATTTTACAGTCAAACGACCGAAAAAGGGGATCAGATACCTTCAAGAGATTGAACAAATAGTTCATATCACATTCATCGCTTTTTTGTACAAAGAAATATAACAGGTCACAATTATTCGGACAGTAATCACTGGTCCTCTTTTGGGAAAAGGGTAACTATTGGATGCTGGACAAGACATTCCTGCCACACGAAGCAAGGGGATATCCCGTGAGTTTGTTCGTGAAAATCAATCGTGACTCCACTGAGTATGCGAGAGTAAAATC
Organism: Arbacia lixula; assembly: GCA_963669155.1. Taxonomy (NCBI): domain Eukaryota; kingdom Metazoa; phylum Echinodermata; class Echinoidea; order Arbacioida; family Arbaciidae; genus Arbacia; species Arbacia lixula. Next base: position 23,631,951 of record OZ022583.1, on the reverse strand, counting down.
GCCATTACCGTATCCGCTGCATTTCTGTGTACGTACTCGATTGTGTACAGTTATATCTCGGATAACTTTTTTGAGACACCGACTTTTAAAACTGCGGGACTTGTTTAAACCGGCAGTTGAGGTACGTTGACAGCATCTGAGGTTATGCTTTGTTAGATTGAATTAAAACTAATATGTGATTATGTAAGTTAACTGTGGTGGACTATCTGGTAAATAAGATTTAAATTGTAGTTTTGCAAGCCCTACTTGCATCGCCGTTGCTTGTTATCGCGCGCGAGAGCCGAGTTTGATCCCGTCTCTCCCCGGGCAGCAACGGCACAGCGTTAATCGAGCGTACCGTAATTTTATAAATTTATGCAGGCTATAAAGATTATCGTGATGTCAACAAGTAAAATCCAACGACTTAACTTGCTAATGTGAGATCAGACTGCATTTTTGTAGATAAATTGTTAATAACTTTAGTGTTGACTTTGATTGCTTAAACATTGATGAAACAAACTCCACTCTTTCTTATCATGCTTATCAAAATTGTAAGAGCAAGTCAATTCAACAAGAAATCATCACAATTCAGCAGATTTATTTATATCAATATGTAATTATGTTAACTTATTTGTTGTCTGAATCTGTCTGACCAATATTTGTCAATGTCATCGCCAAACTACAAGAAAGGTCCACAATCCAGGCCATGGAAGGTCACAGCTAACTCAGCAACTGACTCATTAATATTTAGTGTGTGTGTGTGTGTGTGCAAATTTAAGTTAGGCTAGTTTATTAAACTTTCAAAGTATCATTCACCATGTTCACTGAATCAGATGAGTGATGGCTGCAAGCGACCTTTCACAACACCATCCATGTTAAGGCTGCATTTTCAATCTCGAAAAGTTTTATTTTATCTGTCACAATTATAAATGGTAGAGAACACTGCATATAATTGGTATTGGTTTTCAAATTATAATTTTCTTTAACAAGTTTGAATAATATTGCAGAAATTGTACAGTCAGGATTCTGTCAGGAATCAGGACAAAATAGCACATAATTACAAGCATTATTTCTATTTTGCTTATCAAATTGAAGCACCAGTATTTGCTCTTTTTATTAAACTTCAGGTTGGAGTCAGAGGATCTAATCATCAAGTGCTGTCCATGGAGTATATTTGGAGATAACAAATATTTGGGATACAATAACTTTCGATCTTAGTCGCACTGATAAAAGAGAACATCCATCATGTTCAGCTTCAAGCGAAAAGACAAGGACAAGAAGGAGAAGAAGAAGGGGTCAAAACACAGCAAGGAGATGTCCCAAGAGGAATTGACTCGTCTTGAGGACATCAAGAAGGGACTGTTTGCCGGGAAGAAATCCAGCTCTCGGCATAAGTCGTCTGCCCCGGGGCATCTAGCCCTAAAGTCGCAGGCGTATTCTGTGGCCGATGACCAGAGCAATGGGCAGTACCATGTAGACATCAGTCTGAGTGGGACTGAGAGGAGCGTTGATGCCCCGCTAACGAGCCCCAGTGGGAGCGACGCCAGTAGCGCCTCCACTCCTGGGTACGAGAAAGGCAGCATGGGTGACGTGAGGAACCAGACAACTTCAGCCACGCTTGAAAATATCGTGGAGGAATCACGTCCAGCGAGAGAGCCCTTGCATGAAAAGAAACGGAAATCGTCCAAAGGCAAGGGGATTTTAAAGATGAAGCCGTCGACTCATGCTCCGGAGCCAGATATTGTCGTCAAGGTGAATGATTTGGAGTTGTTAGCGAAAAACACAGCATTCAATCAAGATGTAGGAGACATTGTTGATAGTCATGTTGGCTTCCAGCTTTCATCCCGTGAGACTGAGCAGCCCGGGGAGAAGACGTTCGATGTCGATCTTCATCTCCCGGCAGTTGCCCCGCCCAAACCTCCTCGTGCGAGGGACGTCATCCTCAGCCGCCAGCCGAATGGTGGCTTTGGATTCACCCTCCGCAGGACCAATATCGAGGAGCGCTCGGGACCAAACGGAGCTATCAGTCGGCGCCAGGTCCACTTTGCGGAGCCGAGTTCCACGCAGCGTGACAACGCCACTGGACTCTTGCCCGGAGACCGCCTTGTGGAAGTTAATGGGATTAATATCGAGAGCAGCCCAAGGGATAGCATCATCGATATGATCCGTGGGTCTGGAGATAGCGTCACGCTGAAGGTCCAACCCATCCCTGAGCTGATTGAGCTCAGTATGAGGTCAGGGGTCGACGGCTCAGAGGTCCACCTGGAGGAACAGCTTCTCAAGACAGGAACCCTGGCTAGGAGCGCGAGTCTCAGGATCAAAGATCGCAAGGTAAACAAAATGTTCTTCTTATTTGTATTAAATTCTATCAACAAATCTCATTTTCCTGCATTCAGTCCCTTGTGCAAAGAGTATTCTGAACCAGAATGTATGGCTAGTGGCCCATTCTCACCGCGGGGCCCTTAATCGACGCACAAGCAAAAATGCGTATTAGAACGCAATGGTAAGTGTATCACGAGTGAGACTACAGAATCACCGTCGGCACAACAGTCAGTATGTCAAGCTAGGCAATTACGAGTCAAAAAACGCAAGTTTCATCAAATTATCGTCTTTTGAAATTTTAAGCTACAAAAAATCACATTATTCGGTAAATGTCAAAATTATACATGTATGCCGACCAAAATTTCTCCAAAATTCATGCCGTGCACCCATTCCGGGATAGCTTCGGTCGCAGATCGGAGTAGTCAGTTTGATCGTGATGTGCGTGCCTTCGGCACTACATCATGCATGTTCCGAGATAATACATACATTGTACGATCGAAATGAAGACTCTCTTATTATGGCAGTTTCTTTTTTCAGACCTCGTTCCATTAGACATCTAGGTTAGCCTTAAAGAAAATAGAATTCTTCTATCAAGAGTCCACTTCAAACGTAAATCACATGAACAAGCAAAGTACAAATTTCTTTTTTTTTTTCTTTTTTTTTTCAAACCACCAAGCCACCATAAAACCATAAGATCAGGAAAAGCCCTTTGACAATACACGTTAACGGTGCGGCGTTTAAGGGCCACAACTTTATCGTCGACAAATATTGACAGGCTAACAGTTTTGCACTGAAAATACAATGATGCGTAAGTGTTTACTCAAAATGTCTCTGTGATATGATTTTGAAAATATAAAGCATGAAAGTAAGTGTGATTTAGAGTAAGAGTATATTGAAATACATATTTATTTTTGTCTCAAATCGTAAGTGCGTAAGTTTTTGAAAACGTATGAATTCACCAACTAATGTCTACAGGATTGAACTGTGTACACAGTATAGTGACTGTAGTGAGCATACTGTGCTACATATTGTATACTCTGTTGATGTCACATCAGGGCTTGACACTAGCAGGTGCGTGGTACACATGGGTGCCCAAATTAGGACTCCAGACCTTAAAATCTTGAAAATCAAACAAGGGCTCCTATATGTATACTTTTTTAAATGGGGTCCGAATGTCCTTATAAGGACATCCGGACCCCATTTGAAAAAGTTTTGTGAAGAGGTTTTCTATGTAATATTAACACCATGGGCAATCTTTTATAGCAACATGCATCTGTGAGCAAATATCACACATCATTTGAGCCAAATTAAAAGATGAATCCTTTTTTGTGCAAACAGCCCCTGGGCGGCTACATTTGTCATTGATTATATTGTATTTCGACAGAGAATACCTAAAGCTTGTCTGAGGTTTGTCTTACTAACATCAACTAATAGATTAAGAGTGTTGAATCACTATACATACATACTGTACAGGTGAATGCAATTACCTGTAACTACAGTACATGTATGCATTAAATGGGAAAGTTTTACAAAAATGGATTATTGCTAAACTTACATAAGTATCTTCAGTTTAGTCAAGATAAACATACAGTGTTACATGTAGGACCTAGGATGTACACCATACTACATGCAATGTGTAGAGGTACAATGTATGTATAGTAGGCCAAGGTTGATGGCATGCATAGTGGTATCACCTGACTGAGACAAGCAAAGGTTAGCAAAACATGTTTAGGGTTTTAATTACACTTTCAAGGTGCTCCACTCCATCTAAAAATGTCTTTCAGCTGTGTGCATAGTGTATGGCCGTTATATTTGAAGGATGGACTCATGATTAAATTTCTTAGTAGGGCACGTTTTATAATGAAAATCTCTACTGGGGCAAAGAGTAAAGGGCACGTGTGCACACTTCTAAATGTTTTTATTCCTTGTCAACTGAGCCAAGCAATTGTGTCTGGCAAATGATCGTCTGTAACTGCTGTAGTATTGTGAATGTACAGTAATTAACTGTTACCAGTCATTTGTTCAATGTCTACATGTAGGTGTGTTACACTGTAGAATGCTACTGTACATACCCTGGTTCATGTACATGCTGTGTCCGTGACCTATTTAACATACACTACAGCTCAAAGGAATTGGCATAGGGAAAGGGAAAGGGAAGAAAGGGAAGGAGCCACAATTTCAAACCACGGTATATTTTGTCCAGTTCAGCATGAAACATGATGCATTAGCCTAAAGAGCATCATGTTTCACGTTGAACTGGACAAATACCCCGGTTTAAAACTGCGGCTCCTTCCCTTTCTTCCCTTTCCCTTTCCCTATGCCAAGTCCTTTGAGCTGTAGTGTATGTAGGTGTGTTACACTGCAGAATGCTATCCTGGTGAATGTACATGTGTCCGTCACCTACTTAACATGTTGTACACGTGTAGACAGGAATAGATTTTGCGAAGGCTACATGTACGTACATGCACATGTAGTGTGCCTTTACACTGTACATGTAGTGAAGTTGAGGTGTTTAGTCATTAGCAGTAGGGCAGGGCTACTGTTGTGTTAAAGCCATGATTCACACCAATGATTACATGTTACTACTGTAGATGGGTCCCTGTGGTAAACAAGTCGCATGCCATTACAGACTTCCAGCTCATGCGTGTAATACATGTATGTCAGGGGAAAACATGTTTGTGGGGCTTCTTTTTAAGCCTGATCATGAAACTAATGCACTGAAAATGTTATTATTGCTCTGGAAAATTTCCTAGGCTAAACCACCCACGAGCCCCCATGATTTTTTTCCTACTGGTTCGTGTATTTTCATACATGATCGTTTTAATGTACACTGTGCTCTTACTTGTACTTTCAACCCTACTTCTCAGTGTGTGGGTTTGGACCATGTTTCCCTGGTATTACTCATGTTGTCACCTGTCAGCTAATTAGTCACTAAGTATCAACAGCTTGGGGATATTTGCTTACCGGTACGTGTACGTGTGCTGTAGATAAAGGAGAGTGATCGCATGGTCGTCTGTCTGTGGAAAGACTCAAAGAGTGAACAAGATGAAAAAAATATTGCACTTTAAACAAGACATGTACATGTACATGTACACATGTTTTACGCATATCACTTGCCAGGATTGTTTTATGCGTGAAGTAAAAAGAGCTTGTAGGGGTTGATTTGTCAGCGTTATTGTGTGATAATAATCTATGTACACACATGTAGTAATTAACATCATCTTCTAAGCTAACACAGGTTATTCCTACATCATAACTACATGATCTACACAACAGATCAAAGTAATTGGCATAGGAAAAGGGAAGAAAGGGAAGGAGCCGCAGTTTTAATCCGCAGTATATTTTGTCCAGTTCAGCATGAAACACGATGCTTTAGCCTAAGAAGCATTCAGATTTCATGCTGAACTGGACAAAATGTACCGCGGTTTACAACTGCAGCTCCTTCCCTTTCTTCCCTTCTCCCTATGCCAATTCCTTTGAGCTGTTGTGTACATGTACATGTACCATATTTCCAGCATATTGGTTTTGACTGGAGATACATGTAAGCTGTGTCTTCAATCATGTACTGTCTGTAACAAATGAATTTGTATATGATGTTCCAACCATGTGAAACAAAAACCCTGGCGACAGCTCTACATACTGTACAGGTGTTCACACATAATGTGTAGGAATCATACAGTACCATATTTCCTACATTTTTTTTCACTGATTGTGATTGAAGACAAGCTGTGTGCAGTGAGCCTAATCAGGGGTAATTACTCACTCAGCCACCTGTCGGGCCATTACCGCACCCCCTCACACCCCCTCCAGGAGCCAGACCTCCAGGCCAGCCAAGCAGGCAGGCAGGCAGGGGAGGATGCTGGTGGCAAATGAATGCCAGACTCTAGACTGAGTGACAAGAGGCAATTAGGCCACTCACAGTCAGTCAGTCAGTCAAGTGCATCGTTGCTTCTTTTCATTATGGTCTGTATTCTGTCATCGCTCCAATAAATTGAACCTCCCCACATGAAATTATTAGTCTGTTTTTTTGTTTAGAGCGTGGAACTTATTTAACTCTATTGAGTTTCGAGGGAAATCTTTGATCCCAACAACATGTAACGGTTTATTACCATTTAATATAAAATCTAGGGATGATTAAATTTGTATTTTTTCTGTGTTGGGCATATTAGTACATAATGTACATGTACAGTCTATTATTGGGCCCAATCTACGTGTGTTTGTTTTAAAAGCAAAATTGATTTTTTTTTTTTTTAACAACACAATGCTTATACACAGACTTCGTGCGCATCCATGATTCTACCCAATAAATGGCCAACAATCGATCAGTTCACATGGCAACCATGTCCATGAATTACATTTTCAGCAGGAGCCAAAGGAAACAAGTGGTACCGTAATTGTGTCCTCTGCTTAACCAAACAGATTTAGGGCTTAATTGAATTCAAGTGTCTACTGGAGACAGAATCAGTCAATAGGATGAGATTGCACAGTTACAGCTCCATCAATATGAATACAGAGTATGTACACTGTACGCATGTATACATGTATACATGTATTAAAGTACTAGTACTACATGTAGCATGCACAACAGTGTAAAGCAACATGTATGCAGGACTTGCATAATGTGGAAGAATGTGTCATCCCAGATGCTGTTTAATGTGATTGTTGAACAGGAAAGTGACAATTCAAGCCTGACTAGGCCCACTTCTGTTTTGTGGTGCATCTTTAGATGAGGGCTATTTTTAGAAGAGCCCTTCTACTGTATGGGAGTGAAGATGCATGCAAATAGCTTCTCTATTCAAAGGGCATTGTACTACACTATGGACTTGCATACTGAAGCACTCTCATTGATGGCTTTCTTAAAGGTGTACATCCCTCTTACAGGCCTAAAAAACACCATGGCATATAGTTGTAGTAAAAAACATTTTAAGAACTGCCCTCAATTTATACTGTACATTTATGCATGCATTGGGAACTGAACAAATTACTTTCAAGTTAATATTGATGTTTATATTTCACATTGACATATATTTTATTAATTATTTTGGTTAAAATTAAGTTATTTTTAACAATTTGTATGCATTTTTCATTTTCATATTAATTTTCATTTTCATTTTTTTTGTTGGGGGGGGGGGGGTGGTCATCTAAAAATGTAGAGTATGATAGTGTAGACCCTTACACTACCAATATGATTGTTCATATTACAAGTACAATGAATGTAATTGATTCAACCTGATTAATGTTGAATGCAGGGATATTTCTTGCCAAGTTGTGATGAGAAACTATGTTAATGACATGTCCTGTAATGTGCTGTAAAATGCACATATTGTATGCACATTTGTGCACACATACTGTACATGCATGCAAACATATACAGTGCAATCCAAGGGGGCATTCATTCCATGGTAAATCAACCTATGTACACATTGCATGTCACCAGTTATCAAACTTATCTATGGAACTATATCCCTATAACAAATATGCTCCAAATACATGACAATGCAATACATGTATGCATACATTGTTGAACTTTGTATTCATGCAAAATAAAGACATGAAGGTCTAGATCTACATTATAATTTAACTTCCTCTGATTGGTGACATGAGACAGCTGCCAATTAGTAGACCACTCTTTAGTGGGTGTGTCAGCTTTCATTTTGAAACCATATTCCATCCTTTACTCCGCCTACCGGTAGTCTGACATGCTGCCTGTTTCCTGTAGAATACTGTGGAAATGTCTGATGCATACCGAGTACCGGTATCACTGCTACTGGAATTGTACTCAAGCCAAACTATAATGTTGCAATATCTAATGTCCACATTCATCATACATGTAGCAGGGATGGTTATGAACATAAGTACATACTACTGTATGCAGCCAATGAATAAACCTTTTTTTATTATTTTTTTTTCTGATGTGCACCTTACATGCTTACTCCCAAAACTACATGTGTAGTCCAGATTCTTGAGAAGAACTAGGATTCACACTAGAAAGCCATAAAAGTCAGTTTGAAGATAATACGTTTCTTAAAATGCCTTAGAGCACTTTGTTTGTTTTGTTTGTGTACTCAATACAACTACAAAAAATGCTCAACCAGCAATATTTTATGAGTACATTGTAAAGATGCAGCCTTTGATTGAACTCTTGTTCTGTGCTTGGACAGTGCATCTAAATATGCCCACTCCTTTCGTACATGTAGTACAGATTGTTAAGGAGATTTAATATACACCTGTAAATCTATACTGTAGATTCACACTACAAATCTAGTCAGGATGGTTTGGAGAATTACATAGTTTGTTTCTGAGAATGCCTTGTACTTTACTTGACTGTGTTTGTGTATTCACATGCAGCCAGAACCGGTCTCAAGCACTCTGCTTCATGCTCTAAACCCAGTTCAGAGTCCTGAGGAAACATGTACAGTACATGTATGCAGAAATATGAATCTACTCCTGGACTGGAGTTTGGTTTAAAATGGATCAGCATCAACAATGTACCAAATCAAGTTACAAGAATTAGTAGGTTCTAGACCACTCCCACATTTGCACTGCACATGTACATACTGTACACTTTACAGTGTGACAGTGAGCCTCTTGAAGTCCAAAGTCTAACCCTAACAACAATAAATCTTAGCTACAATAATACGGTGTTACATTCCTGCAGGGTTCTGACTTGTGTTAGACAAAGAGATTAAGATATTATCTGATTGATGATGGGTGTGATAGGTGAACATATTGCACCTGAATGGACCAGAAGGAGATTTGTACCCTTTGATGTACTGTCTTGCCCTGTTTTGATAAAAGGAGAGATTTTGTACCCATGTGCTATCTGAACAGTGCAATACTCCCATGCAACATTATAAGACATCTATTACAAGGACATGAACCAATTGCAGAAATTATGTCTACCGGTACAGTATCTTGGTCACCTGTGTACAGTGACTGTGTGTGTGTGTGTGTGTGTGTGTGTGTGTGTGTGTGTGTGTGTGTGTGTGTGTGTGTGTGTGTGTGTGTGTGTGTGTGTGTGTTTGTGTGTGTGAAGTGACAGTGAATGCTATGATGCGAATACTGCATGGAATGGATTTACATGTTACATGTAGGTGTGCATATTGTTGTACAGTGCACCTGTCTGCTTTTCATGTCTAATGTTACACAGTGAAAGCACATGTAATGCTACAAGTTCATGGGGAGTCATGCATAATTACAGGTAAATTGAGCTGAGGTTGAAATGTACCAGGACATGGAAACTTTCCCTGAATGTACTAACATACATGTAAATATCAGTACCTGTAGAACACCTGCCTGTTTTGACAAGTCTAGTGAAATACAAGTGTTAGTAGATGCATGTTATTTGTAACCTGGGCCTTTATCATTATTTGTTGCTTGGTTTGTAGAATATTTACATCCATAAAGCAGGGGGGCCTATGGGGGGGGGGGGGGGGGAGCCTTTTCTAAACATCATGTGCCGTACATGTAAACTTACACTTTGTACATGTACATGGAGGTCTACAAACTGTTGAGTTCGTTCATGCTCACTGGAATTCTTAGGCCACTAACATTCCACACAATATGGCACACAATAAGCTGCAAAGACAAGTTGGTTTACTTTCGCAAAACAGGGGGTTTGGATGTTACGTACATGTGCATATGTACATGTAGATCTACATCGAGGCAACTGTACCTGCAGGTACTGTACATCCTCACTGTCACTTCTTGGCCAGTGTTAACAAGCCACACAATAGACTTACATGTACACAATAGCCTTTGTGATCCATGAATAGGCTTTAGAGCTGAGTGTATAATCCTTGTATTGTGGGCATGGGCTTCATCTTTAGCCCAGTGAATGGACTCACTTACCAATGACCTCAGTGTCTTGGGTTTGATTGCAGGAAGGGGGCGTGGCAGTGTGCTTAGACTGTCATTGGCCCACTGGAGCCTCTTACTCATTTGCATACTGTGTACATGTTTTTGTGAGTGAGAGCCTTGCTGTTGCAACTTCTGTATACAGGATTACAAGTGCATTTAGCAGGCCCAAAAATACATACATTAAGGGGTGTTGGGCGAGGCCCCCCCCCCCCCCCCCCCGAAGACTCAAAAGAGCTCCCGAAAATATCATTACCTGGGCTATAGTAAAAACAAAATCAGTTCAAAATTTCTCCTGTAATCCCATGCAGATTGTGTACAAAACAACAATTGATGACTTTGCTGTTCTTGTAATACATGTAGGTGCCCCTAACATTAGAGAAAGAAATAAAACGCACATGCTGGTAATGAATTGCACATACACTTCCTGGTTACGGTCGCTAGTGCGTCTGTGTATATGAGCTGCTGTGCAGGTCCCTCTGTTTGAATGTGCAAACTACAATGTATGCACACTTATAGTGCTACAGTATAGTGCTCATCTGGACCGTTGTTTCCTCTTTCCAGCAAAAATCATGAATGTGGGTCCTCATGCCAAGGATGTGTTTTATCTGGAATTTCTGTGTTAATATTCATTTTAACATTTTCAGTCATGGAACTTAGACTAAAATTTTTCCAAATCATATAATCATGTGGGAATCTGAAATCATGTATAAAATGGTCCAGTACATGTGTGTTAATATTCATTTTAACATTTTCAGTCATGGACTAAAATTTTCCAAATCATATAATCATGTGGGAATCTGAAATTGTGGATAAAATAATCCAATACATGTGACGGGCAGCCATGGGCAGACCTGGGCAGACCTGGGAAGAACGGGGAAGGGGCCTGGGGTGTCATCTGTAGTCTTGACGATTTGTTCGAGGTAAACAGCAATGGTTTCCTGAATATTATGTAACATGTTTGAGGGTTATGCTCTGGTCTTCTTCAAGTTCTCTATCCTGTCGTTTCAAATGGTGCCATGGGGGACAGGAAAGGAGAGGAAATTGTAATAGTCTGATTAAATTTTAACATGTATGTGTAAATGTGTGAGTATCATTGGTGCACTCACATACAGTGTACATGTATTTATTTTATCAAAACGTTTTAATATAATATTGTACTACTTTATTAGAGAAAAAAGGAGTACTGCTACTATGCATAACTACGGTAAAAGAAAAGAAGAGTAAGAACGTGCTGGAAGGAAATAGAGACGTGGTAAGTGGATGGGCCCCTAAAAACACATCATGACAGAGCTGTCCTGCCATAATCACAGATCACAGATCCTGTCCTGCTTGATTTCAGGATTGAAGACAACAGCTTCATGTAGATAAGATTTTAAGGCGATTATTGAGGAGAATCCTGAAATGAAACAAGTATGGGGCCAGTGACATGGCAGAACCAGTGTATAATTTCTGTAAATTGTATTAATTTTAATATGTAGAGAAATAAGGAACAGAGGGAAGTCAGGCGGGAACACAAAACAAAACTGAAAGAGAGTCAGTCCAATTACATGCATTGGATACTGTAGATTGGAGCGTATTGTACTTCTAAACAAATCTTGATTTGTAATGTGTGTAGGGGTTAGCTAGCCGGGGCACATAAAAGTGCAAATTCCTGTGGGTGTCCACTTGAGTAAATATTGACAAAAAATTCCTCACTTCCCCTCCAATCCTTTATTTGACATGCCAACAGAGCCGCAAACCATTGTGAAAAGTAGTAAATATGCGGCAAATACTTTGGCCGTTATTTGTCAGAGCTGAATGGGTTTTCTCTCTTCTAGTTATAGGGAGTATAATGTCAGGATAATTGCGAGGAGGATGTGATTTGACCGTCAAGGAATACCTTCCGCCCTTGTCATCATAAGGCCAGGCCAAAGCGAGTCTTGACACCTTTTTCTCAAATGTGCTGCATTTTCTGACTCCGTGTACATGCACAAATGTGCAGACTCCTTTTCTTAGTCAAGCCCATAATGCATTGATTTGATTTGTACAATGATACAATCCCCATCTCTCTCCTTCATACTTCAATCAAGCATGGTCTAATTCTTGCATGTGCCTATTTTCTCTGGTATTTCCCCCTTTGTAATGGAATTGAATGCCTTCTTCTCACTCATTTCACCATGTACCCATTGCCTTACTGAGTTGGTATCCAATAAATAATAAACGAGAGACTGGGTGAAAGGAGGAGACCACCGAAATGAGGGATTAGCCTATTCAAGGTTCCTTCCATTGGGTGGCGCATGAATGGCCATAAAACTGTCAGCAGAGTCAAGTATTGTATCGTGCTGTACAGGACAGGTTACAAAGTACATTGGTGTCATGTCAACATAACCCTCAGGTAATAATTCATGCAACCTATATTGATCAGTGGGTATTGGGCATATTGACCAGTTCAGAACAATTTAGGTCTACATAATGTACACTGTAGTCAAAGAGAAAGGGGGGGGGGGGGTGCTGTGGCTACTTATCAAGCCAATGTGATGAAACAAGTACATGTACCTTGAACTGTGTTTTGCATGAATACACTTTTCTTTTGCTTTATGGAGATACTTGTATGTAACTGCACTGAGCCCAATGTAATATACACTGCTACATGTATACATGTACTTTATGTACTATGCTGCTGCACTAAAGCTAGCACATCTTATTACAAAGTTAACCTTACATTGACAGGTTTTGAGAACCCCATTGGATTACTACACATATTCATGCAAATGGTATTGAGAGAGTTAACAAGTTATCTTCCCATGTACAGCATTAATCTGATTAAGTTACTTAGATTGTGAGATTTAAAATAAAATTGTAGATACAGTACTACATTAGGCCCGTTCACACACAAGGGAAAAAGTGCGATTTAAAAATCGATTTTCTAATCGCGATCAAAATTTCGAAATTTTTTCCAGTGTGGACAGAAAAATCGCACTAATTACCGCGATCCTAATCGCGATCCAACTCGCACTATTAGTGCGATTTTTCAGAATAATCGCGATTATTTTGCCACGCGTCGTGTGTGTGAGCGCGATCGAGATTCGGAAATCTGTATTTTTAATCCCATCGTTCATAGCGCGTGAACGTCAACATCCGGTTTGCTCAGCTGCTTTTTGTACGTACCATACGCAGTATCTCGTATACGAGTAGTAAACAAATACACGTGTACGGTTTACTATCTTGCTGTTCTTGCATGCCTAGCTCTTAGTGTTAGCTGTTCTTGAATGCCTAGCTGTAGTGTTAGCTGTTCATCTGAGGTAACGCGACGTAAATGTTCATTTGTGGCCCTCCAATTCTCGAAGTATTCACTCCGTGGGGATCGTGATCGTTTTGAAGCGAAGTCTGTGTTAGTGGGAAGGTAAATCTAGTTCAAAACAAATGTTTTAAAGACAAAGTTTTCATTTTCTCTCGAGCGTCCGACTCAGTCATGTCCGTGCAACGACGCGTCGAGATCGCAATCTGCGGTGCCAGCCTACACCTTGTACATGCCTTTGCATATACTCAGTCACGTCATTACGTGAGCTATTTATTAGTATACCATTCCAGAAATATTCATAGTCATATCATAGCTCGATCGGTGACTGTGAATGTGACATCCGTGTACGTGTAGTAAGCTTGTTTACAAGATCGAGTCTCTTTGAATCGCGCGCGCGCGAAACTCTATTTTGACAGCGGGGTCAGCAATTTGGCCACTGATCGTTCTTTCCTTGCTGGGAAGTGCGATTTTTCCCTGTGTATGAACGGTCGAAAAAAAAAAATCGAAATTTGGATCGCGATTGTAATTTCGATCTCCGGTGTGTGTGAACGGGCCTATTGTATGGTGTGCAGGCACGAGACTACACCGTAAGAACACTTCACATGTACATTATTACTGGTCAACAGCATTTTTCAATAGTACATGTATGTTTTTAGCTTACTGTATCTTGATATTATATTTTTTCCTTGAACTACATACACGTAGGCACTTGACGGAGCCCAATTTCTACCATCCTGTCTATCAAATGTTTTGTGGTTGAAAGGCCAGGCATGCTTATCTTTATGATGAAAGACCTCATAAAAACTCCTTTCATGGTACCCAGAGGCAGTGTTTACATAGTTTACAGCACCTGTAGATTGGAAGAGCTTGTTTCCAAAAGGTGGTTAGTCCATCATGGTGACCGAAGAGAAAAACATCTTGGCTAGCCTCAAAGCTGAACATGGCATTGTGCTGATACTGATAGCGATAACTTGATGTTGGTGCAAACGGACATGTTACCCTTTGGTCCTGAGCATGACCAGTGTGTGTTGTGAAGTGGCATGGTGTGACCTTTACTGAAGCCTTAAGGGCATTAACCCCAAACCCTCCAATTAGTATCTGAATAGGGCCGTGACCTTGTTTGACCTTTGACACTACCTGTGGGCTGTGGCTGTCTGTGACCTCGATTGAGGACACCACATCTCTTATGTTTAGGGCTTTTCAAACTTGGTTTGACTGGGGGCTTGTTCGGTTTCACCTGGGATATTGCTGCACTTCCTGTACTAAAAGAAATTCTTTTTCATCAAGTTGTTGGAGGAGAGATATTGTATTTTAAATGTGTTGTGCATACAAGTTACATGTATTATGCTGAAATTGCTAATAGATGTCATTGTAAATACTTTAAGTTATTTTCCAAGTGCAAGTTGCTGCACATTTTGATTATGCGCAGCATAAAATAGGTGTACAATTTTTTGTTTTTGTGGAATGTTGCTTAGGGTATTTGTATTTTCCTCAGGGAGGCAGATCGTCAGGGTCATGTTGCATATAGGTTTTCCATTATCGTAACTTACTTTCAACGGTAATTGCCATGGCAAAAGGTGCAAAATGGTGAGCTCATTGGCTGCTGCCATGGTAGTTACCATTGAAGGTAAATTGATGTCATTGAAGGAACACCTTGATTGTCTTGTTAATTAAAACCTAGATGAGAAAAATGATTTTTAACTGGAGCTATTTTTGTTGTGTGTGTGCGTGTGTGTGTGTGTGGGAGGAAGGGGCTGAATCACTGTTGTTTTCTTCACAGTATGCAAAATTCATATTTGTTTTCCTCCACAATATATGTGGAAGTTTGTTCAGACATACTATGCATAGTATCTCTTTGTACGCAGCAGGTGGAAAAATGCGTGTATAATAATCTGTAACTTGATATAACTTGCCAAGTTCTTCATTGGATATGTGTATACAGTAGTGTACATGTACCTGTGCATGTTGATATTGGTTGACTGACCATGCAACTGCATAGCCCTTGAAGTTACACAATAGATGACAATTTTGCTGGTAGATAACTGCACAATGAAATGCATGTGAAACTGCACCAAACAATTGGAGCACAGAGCAAATGCAAATATTTGCCTACACGAATTTCAACAATGTTACAGAACAATGGGAATTTAATCGTGCACTTTGATATTGTTCTTTTACAGAAACACAAACTGCATGTTTTGTGGTATTAAGTTACCTGGAAACTCGGAGCACTTACTTTGACGAGTACCATTCACAGGGTCTACGTAAAATATAGTGTTAGGTGTGTGAATTATAATATTTATGGTTGAGTTTAGTGAGTTACATGTATGGTTGATGGGCACTGTGCCAACTAATATTACAATTACAGATCCGGGTGTATATTCACATAGATACAAATTAAATATTATTTGCACTTAAACATGATGTGCATAACAACTAGCCACTTGTTACTGAATAAGGTGTAGTAATATGCATCTTTCAGCAGTGTAAGCTATCTATAAGTGGTCTTCCTTAGAACCGGGTAGTCACTGAACAGCATCATACTATTGAAGTGCAAAGCAATACACATCATTCAAGTACAGTGCAAGTACAAACGTACATGTATACACATGCACATACATGTACATTATGTGCTGTGAAAACTGAAGCTGTTCAATTTCATTTATTGATTCACAACCGTATATGGAATACACCATGTGCTATGACCATGTGGTGTGAACATGATTATCTAATGCTCAGCTGCTATCAATTACTGTACATAATTGGGCACACAATCCTTGACTCCCAGTACAATGTGCATGTAGAGGTATTATAGATAATACTGTAGACATTACATGCATTCATAAAATGCATTTGGCGTATGCTGTTCAGTACAATTTTGGTCTTTTTCTGACAGGTTTTTCATGGGAAGCTTGAAATGAATGTAAACTTACCAGTGCACAATTAAGTAGAATAGTTCAAATTGAGTGCATCATGCTAGAATATAAAGGGAGTTCCTCTTGTTACACAATGAGGATTACATTTATCAATTGTGCACATTATCATGAAGGTGCAGAGTGTGTACAGGAAAGAGGGGAGGATAATTCAATGAGATATCAAGTACTGAGGTTTCAATGTTCAGGTTATTACACAGTAGCAGATGAAAAATGTGTGCTCAAACTAGGAAGTGTGCTGCAAAAAAGGCTGCACAAAATAAGGGTTTCAATATTTGTTCTTGTATCATGAGGGATCAGGACTCGATGCAAGTTCTGGATTTTGCTCAATTTGTGTTTGTCTATAAACAATGGTAACTAAATAAACAGCTTCAGAGGGGTTGTTATGGAAAAAAGGGGAAGAAGTTGCTTATTATGGAAGATTATGTCCTCTTCCTGATTTGTTCATCAATAGTAAAGAACATACCATAATAAGAACTAAAATTATCACTGAAATTATGATTTAGTTCCTCTTACAGTAGCATTCATTTTACTTTATAAGGACAGCATAGGATCCGGTTTTGCTACAGTGTATGTATGTTGTACACAGTGTTTGAATGCAAATAACAAGTGGCCCACAAGGGATATGTCTACCAGTTAGCATTGTTTGTAGATGTGTATTTTGACAGAAAGTATACAGAGGAAAACCTTTGATCTTTTTCAGTTTGTTTGTCATGCATTGATTCATCAATATTGACAGTCACTGACCAATGTGCATAATGATATGGGAGAGAGAAAGAGAAATGGGGGAAGAGAGAGGTAGAAATACAGGGAGTGAGAGAGAGAGAGGGTAAGAGGGTGGGAGGGAGAGTAAATGTGTGTGTGTGTGTGTGTTTGTGTGTGTGTGAGAGAGAGAGAGAGAGACAGAGAGAGACAGATTGAGACAGACATACAGATATACAGACATACAGACAGATAAAGAGAGACAGTTTACATACTGTTTTTTTATGGAAAAAGGCTGAGATAGAGACAGAGAGATGGATAAAAAGGGAGAGAGCAGGAGAGGAAAAGAGAAAGAGATAAATAAAGAAGAGAGAGAGGGATGGAGAGAGAAAGAAAGATAGAAGACATACACCATAGGGGGAAAGAGAGAGATACATAGAGAGATATAGAGAACTGGAGGTAGAAAATAGAGACAAAGACAGAGAGATAGAGATCATGATATATGGAAAGAAAGGAGACACTGGGAGAAAAATCAATTTTCAGCCTATAATGCTTTGAGGTCAAGTTCAAGATGCCATCTCTATTGGTTGGCTTTGAGTTCAGAATACTCCATCCCATGTTTGGCTGCTTTCACCTACTGAGTCACACATCAGTGCTGGCGTGTGTCTAGAAGTCAGTGATGGCCTTGACCTTCAGAAATGAGGTCTCATTACTCATAATACCATTCTTCATGGACATTTATATTGGATCATGGGGTGTTGCACCTTATAAAGTTATTGCGAGAAAATTCACACTTGACTCTGCAATAAGATGTACCTGACAGTTTGGGTGTGCATATTTCCACATATTAGGGGCCAAAAGAGAGATATCTTGGTAAAGCATCAGTTTCACAGCCACATTCATGTATGTTAAGCACAATTGTGCATCACAGCTTGGTTCAGTCCCACTGAATGTATGGTTCTGTTCCTCGTTTATGTCCTACATCACCTGTTTTTTTTTTGTTTAATTGTGATGAAAATGTTTTCTTTCCCTATTAAAAGGAGGAAAATATCAATTTGTCGTATAGAGAAAAGCATTTGACAAAAATGTAGGAAAGACCTACACTTAAGACTGTACTTCATTTCAGTCCCACATATAATCACCTCCTACAGCACAAACTATTTGAGGGAGGGAACTAAGAAGGGATGGAGGGAGAGAAAGAGGGAATATTGATGAAGTAATAAGAGTTTGGTTGGGACGTACAGTCATAGTGTACATGTACCTATGGGAACAGCTTCTGTGCTTTCACACCAGAAATCTGTCACCACTCATTTTCCTCTTGAGCCGTAGACTCTCGCACACCACACTGTCTGTCGCAAAATCACAAGAATAGTCTGCAAAAGCGATAAATTTAGCAGATTTCTTTGGTGCTTAGTTAGAACTTTTCCTGTGTGGTTTAAGTGTGGGGATTTAATAGGGGAAGAAATCCAAGCATATATATAAAGCAGTTCTGATGATTTGCTGTCACTTTGTTTGTGAGTAGGAAAGGGGCAAAGACAGCTGACAGAAATTAATTTACCGTCCCTGCCCCTTCCCATCATGCCCTCTGTTGTGACTCTCCGCAACAGGCTCCCCATTACCGTAATTCAATTGAGATGCGTTACAGTTCCAAACACGAACAGGGCTCTGCTTGCGACAGGATGATGCAGGATTTTCCTCTTGCGATATGACAACTGCTTGCTTAGGAATGGAAAGTTATTGCAATTATTGATATGATGCAGATGAATGATTGCGTTTGCCTTTTTTGAACAGAGTTTGCACTAGCTTTGGTGATGGGGTATTATTATTGGGAATTCTGGTGGTGATTGATTGAGCATTGTGTTAGTGCACGGGGTAGGAGATAGAGACAGAGAAATACAGAAAGAGGGAGAAAGAGACGGACAGTAAAGAAGTCTATGTCTAGATGGCGAAATAGCGAGCTAGTTTGCGTAATAGCTCGCTATTTCGCGGAGTGTCTTCATTGGCTTCAAACTTTCTCGATCCCATCATGCATCAGCGCGCACTGAGGCATTGCTTACATTAGGTTTTTATATGTGCGTGAATGCAAGCTCACAACAGGAGCCATGTGATCGGGGCCTATTTCCAGCACACACTGCGCGTGCGTGAACATCGTGATAATGCATCGAGCTAATGAAGACGCGATTGCAACTTCGGGCTAGACCCCTGGATCAGCAAACACTAGCTCGCTATTTCATCTGATTGGGCTAATGCAGATGCACGTACAGTGAGAGAGAGGGAGGGAGGAAGCGGGAGAAGGAGAGAGAGAGACACACACACATACACATGCAACTACACTGGCTCTCTGTTTTGATTACGAAAAAACAATGATTTGGAAGATCTAAACAGAAGAACAAGAAGAGGAGGGAGGAGAAAAGATGCCTTGCTTATTCTTATAATACAAGTTTTCTTCTGTCTCCCCTTTTGCATGATGTACATGTAACATCTCTCTGTCTGTCTCTCTCTCTCTGTCTCTCTCTTTCTCTCTCTTCTGTTCTCCCTCCTCTCTCAACCTCTCATGATCATAGTATAGTTTGCATCTTGCATGCATTCATTTCCAGGTCAACTCATTGCTAGTCTGACTTCAAGACTGTAGGATATTTCTTATCCAAAACCGTATGATAAACGGGTCTAGCTCTTGGCTGTGCACAGCAACCTTTTCTTTTCTAGTATTTCTCTGGTTTGTCCCCATATATGGGAAAGACAGGGAGAGAATAATAAATAGTCTTGTTGGTACAGGACCTTAATGTATAATTGTGATAGTTTGGGTGAGAAATGTTCAAGAGCCTGAGAGCAAGGCTATCTACTTCCTCATGGTATCAGAATTCATCCTTTGGTATTCCCTCCATCATCACCAGCACTATCATCCACATTGCACAGACCCAATTGTGACATTGTCTCAAAACTTGTGCCTGGAAGAAAATCTTGAAAAATTTAAGTGATGATGTACAGGTAATTTTGAACAGATGTCAAGAATTTAAAAAGCCAAATTGATAAAACCATGGGATTTCTTGAACATTGTGAGAGAATCATATGTTTGTGTAATGGAAACATTACCTGCATTCGTGAGAATCAACAATCTGAATATCCTGACTTAAAGGCTTTTTTTACATTTATATCTAATTCTAACTACCACTTACATGTATATATATTTATGTCTAGTATGACAAGACTAATTATTTGCTTCTCGGGGGAGTTAATATGAACTAGACATTGATCACAGGCTATTGCAGCCAGAAAAGTTTATGGAAAAAATGGATTAGAAATGCCTGGAAGTGAGGCTACACTTTGAGTGATGATGTCTTCCATCAGTCAAATGATGTTGTCTAGGATTACCTGCAGCTAACCTTTCTGATGATGGGAGGGACCATAATGATGCCAGGCCTCACTGCAGGGAGATGTCACCCCTGCAGAGAGGATGATAGGAGGGTGGGGAGAGGGGGGGGGGGGGAGGGAGAGGGAGAGAGAGAGAGAGAGAGAGAGAGAGAGAGAGAGAGAGAGAGAGAGAGAGACAGAGAGACAGAGAGACAGAGAGACAGAGAATGAGAGAGAGAAAGAGAGAGAGAGAGAGAGAGAGAGAGAGAGAGAGAGAAAGAGAGAGAGAGACAGAGAGACAGAGAGACAGAGAGACAGAGAATGAGAGAGAGAAAGAGAGAGAGAGAGAGAGAGAGAGAGAGAGAGAGAGAGAGAGAGAGAGGGGGGGTGGGGGGGGGGTAGGGGTGAGAGGAGAGGAGAGTTCAAACTACAGATCAAGAAATAGAAGAAAAAAAGAAGGGGAATGGGAGGGAAAGAAAAAGAGAGGGGTTTTGGAATGAGACTTAAGAGAGAGGAGAGGTGTGGGGAGGGGTATTTAGGGAGGGGTAGAGGTGGGGGAGGGGGAGAAGGGAGAAGGAATGGGTGTGGGCAGGGAAGCACAGTGGGTGAGAGTGAAGCAAAAGATAATGATCCAAGGAAGATGCACCTCGCAAGGGCATCGGAATGCACGGAGGATGGAAGAGATGATACATGTACCCACACCATTCTTCAAACAGCCGACATACTGTACATGGCTAGAATCAGCCACTTGGACCTATTCCATCCTTCCGCCATCTCCCTCTTCAAATTGACTCACAAGAGTGGATGTTGACTGTAACACGCAGGACTCTATAATGTGAGGGCATCGTTTCCATGACAACCGTCTCACACCAGCTCTCGGATAGGCACCCCATTTATATATTCGGTCTGGATGTGAACACGCATGACAACCCTTGATTATTGCCGGGTGACAATGGAGCACGTACTTGATTGCCTGGTTGCCGAGACCGGTTTCTACTTGTACCTGTAATTACGAGGGTAGATTCGTCTCAATGTTTGTTGGCGTTTGTCTGCTGGTAGCTGGTAGCTGGTAGCTTCCTCACTGGATTTTGTGGCCGCGGATACCGGTTCCTACCTGCAATTAGGAGCACGGAGTCTCATCAATGTGGGCTACTTGTGTTGATGTTTGTCTTGAAGCTTGAAGCTTCCTTATTGTATTTTTGGAGTTAAGAATATCTGGACTGCGTGGTTGCAGATACGTAGTCATACCTAGTTACATATGTAGGTAGATAAATTCTCATCAATTTCGGCTATGTGTGTTGATATCTGAGCTTCCTTATTTTATTTCAGGAGAGAAGAATATTTAGAGATATTCATTGGATGTTTGAATACATCTGCAAGTCTCACTTTGGGGAAAAAAAGCGAACTTGGTTTATGATATTTTTGGTTGGTTGAATGGCTCATGTGTTGTTCATGTAATGTCTATGTACATGATATACATGTATGATGGCCATGGATAATGATGAATCATTCAGATTCAGTGTTTGAATTTTTCTTGTCATTCCTCGTCTGTCTGCCTGGGAAGATTACATGATTTTTATGCTCAAAGAGCATTCAACTTGACATTCATTCCTTGATTTACTGGTACTCTCCGCAGTAATAAAATCGCTCATGAAACTCTTGCTTCCTGGGCAGCGACATAACTTTGGCAGAGAGTACCAATAAAGCAAAGTTTATATCATCCATTGTCTGTGCCTTAACTTTCAATCCTTTAACATTCTATTTCATCCTATTTACTTGTTCTGGACTAATTCAGATGTAGTAATTCTCCCTAAAAATGTTTGCGAAATACAACTTCTGTCTCCTAACGATACAGCTGTATGCTACAGTATTCCTTACATACAAGGGATGGCTCCTGCATCTTTAGCCTCAATTTCAGACTGTGGAGTATGTAAGTACACTGTATACATGGACACATGGACTAATTGCTGGTATCAAACTTAAAGATTGTCCGTCCCTTTTGCAAGCTTAAAATTTGAAATCGTCTATAACGATCGTAAATTGAAGAAAGTGTGATTCAAGACCATTTCTAAGAATATAGCATGTTGAAGCTTTCTGTATATGTAAAAAAATTCGGCCGTTAAATTTCAAACCGACTTTTTTCGTACTACGAAAAAAGTATTAGTCTTTGTTACAGTATCTTTGTGGTTATTATGCGTGTGTGAAATCCTAATTTTATGAGTAACTACCAAACTTTGGAGATGATTCATTCCATAGAACAATTTTTTCATAATGCGTTTTATAACTTAATAAACAGATTAATCAATAAAGCAGATATTTCAACACAAACTGCTAAGAGCCTGAGGTAAAGACTATTAATCAGACGTTGTTTACGTGCATTATTTGAATTTTACACTACGTATCAGTTTCAAATTGTGAATATAGTGCTTGCTAACACTTCTCTATATGTTTTGCCAATGTTTCGATGGTTTTGTGGTGATCTGAAAAAGGGACTGGCTGTCTTTAAGTTTGGACACATAGACTAAGCATTCTTTCATCTTTGCTCTATGCTGGCGAAAAATTATTAGAGTAAGCTTTGTGTTAAGATTTAGTTGCGGTTGCAGCAGTGCACAAGAATAGAAACAGACTCCTCAGCCTAAATCCTAGGCTAGCTCTGGCAATTATCGACCATCAGATGTAATGATCCTTACTTGGCCAACTGGGGTCCTCTGCAGCAGTCAATTGTAGTGATGAGGATGATTGTGATATCAAAATATCCCCGCTGTCCCATCCTTCCCCTCCTATTGTCAACATAACGAGGGGCTTTTGCAGACCAAGGTTGTAGAAGCATTATCTGTTAGGGATGTTTTTGTTGTTGCTTTGATTGCTCCTATCTCCTACTGTGTAGGTAATTATGTTGAAGTGTTGACAGTTTAATTAGCCCACTTATCTCGAGCATGGCATAGTAGAGAAATGAACAAAGGCTCTGTCTGCCCCCCCCCCCATCATCAATGTATTTATAATGCCATCTTTGATTGTATAGTGATATCTGATTAACCCATAATGTGCTATTTGTGGATGATTAATTTTACGATCTTTACAGTCAGAGAAGCAGTTTGTCAGGCACATAAAGGAAACAGTGATCACCTGTTTAGAAAGAACACCTGTCTCTGTTGCTTCCCCTGAACATTTTTTCTTTCTAATTGAAACCCATTACAGAAACCTGTACATAAAGACCACATGTGTTGTTGTCTCCCTTTAAGCTCTAGGACTGTAATTACAGATGTCACTATCAGTTTTCCCATGTTGAGAACATTCATGTTTCTCCGCTCCCGTCCCCTTCATACCAACATTAATTAGACTGCATTAGTCCCATTCTGTCATGTTGTCAATACTGTAACTAATATCCTCCTGGCCCTATGGTCCTACATTCTCCATCTTTACCTTGCCTTCCCCTAGTAGCCATACTTTCCAGAATTCATTAGCCTGCTTATTAGCATCATTGCAGTGCTCACAATACCACCACTCCTGTACTTTTCCCCCACCCCCTACCACTGATCTCTTCTCCTCTCTCCTTTTCTTTTCTCTTCTCCCCTGTGCTGCTCTGTCTCTCTGCATTGCCACCTTTTACCTTCTTCCCCTCTTCCCCTCTTCCCCACTTCCCCTCTCTCCCCTCTCCCCCTCTCCCCCTCTCCCCTTTCTTACTCACCTACAAACCACCCCTTTCATACCAGTGTTAATTAGCCTGCTTATTAACATGCAGTGCTCTTAATACCACCATTCCCACTCTCCTTCCGCCCCCCTACCACTGCTCTCTCTCCTTCCCTCTGCCTCTCCTCCTCTCTCCTCTTCCCTCTGCCTCTCCTCCTCTCTCCTCTTCCCTCTTCCACCTCTACCTCCCTCTCCCTCTCTTTCCTTCTCTGCCTCCTCTACGTGATGTTATTCATCTATGGTACAACCTCCGTCATGTTGATCCCAACATTAATTAGCCTAGCAATTTAGCATATCATTGCTGTGCTCTCAATATAACTGCTCTTCCCCCTTCCCCCTCTCTTTCCCTCTTCCCCTCCCCTTGTTACTCATCTTCGATACACTCCATTCATTATTTAGTCAAATTGTGAGAATGTCATTGCCAGCTTCTCAATACAACAGCTCCGCCTCTTTCCTCTCTTTCCCTCTCCCCCATTATTTACAGTTATTTTACCCACTGCACCCCTTCCATTATTCAGTCTGCTTATTAACATGTCATTGCTATGTGCTCTTATAACGACGGACTGCTACCCCCCTTGCCCCCCTGCTACCCCCCTCCCGCCCGCGGCTCCAGATTGGAGGATCTGTCGCGTGACGGCTAATGGAGATGAATTCCTCACGCCGGCTCCTGGTTTGCCACGCATGGTGAATGACATTTGGGGCCAAAAATTATCATTATTATTTGATTGTGTACACGGCAGTGCACAAATGATGTATGCCTAATGTAATGTACGCTGGTATAAGACTGGGGCGCTATGGTCTGAGGGCTTTCCCATACATATGTACAAGGGATGCAGCTCAGAGGGAGGTGTATGTTGATGCAGTATGTGCACTCAATCAATAGGCATGCGAGAGGCGGTATTGGGTGGATAGATGATTGTTTGATGGAGAATGGTATCCTATCCACAGGAAGCAAAGTGAAAATGGTTTCGTAATGAAATAATTCTTGTCAGCGGGTTAGTACGTCGTCATTTGCCTTCATGTTCGGATTTGCTCGTGTAGCTCTAGAGGCACTGTCCATTGTCATTTGGGATGTGAGTTCGGATGTTGAGCTGGTAGATTCTCTGGAAATATATTGCGATTATTTGAGAGTGAGTCGAGGACGATGCTTCAAATGGTGACATTCAGTGGCGGAGTGATCAGGGGAGATTCTACAAGCATTAAGATGGATCATTGTGCCTGCATTCAGTAGAAATGTTTGAAATTGTGGAATTTATGTTAAGATTATATGCGGATGATTGTTTGAGCTTATTTTGTTGAAGCAATGGCATATCAATTCATTCAATGTGTCTTGTAGCTAAATTTTAATTTTCCTGTTGTAGTTGTGTTTTCAACTGGATTGCCTTTCAATGGTGTGTACAGTGAGACCAACCTGATAATTTGAGGCAAATGGACTTGTATGTAAATGTGTAATTCTACAACTCGGAACAGAAAGTGCAAATTAGATACTGCAGATGGATATACCAAAAGCGGTAAGGCAGTAAATCAACATTCAGATGTTCCATACATTTTGATTTGGAGATTTTTTCAGGGTCTTGTTACTACCAGCAAACTTCATATACCTGTTCATATATTGTACTTGTTTATTTGATATTTGAGATGTCAAGGTACCTGTACAAGTATACCACATGAGACTTAGTCAGCTGACCAAATTGTGAAATGTTAAGTACATAATGTATACCAGGACATGGAGATAAACATACATAATTTCCTTTATGAGAGGGATAATTCTGGCTATGCACTGGTAGATTACAAACCTAATGGTTAGTGTGCCCTGTGCTCACTCTTTGTTAATGCTTTCTGCATGTGATCCAATTTTCACCATTTTGTGTAAACATTGCCATGGTAACGAGTGTCTCTCTGGTGGTGGTGTGCTCCCCTGCTTTAGTGCGATTCCTTATATACTAGTAATTCAGTACACCTGGACAGAGTTGTGAGGTGCATTCCATGTCGGATAGAGGGTGGCGTAGGAGGAAGAAGACGACAATGCGTTGTTCAAAGATTGTTCAAAGAAAAACACAGATATGGAGGAAATATGAGTTGTAGTGCAGGGAGGAACTTTTTTGACCAAATACATGTATAAAGACAGGGAAATTCCAGCTAGCAGCCTTACCGAGCTGCCAATTTTCCACACCAAAGAGCAATAGTTGTATTGTTAAAGGGCATATAGTGTACAGGGGGGAAAAAAGCCTTCAAAAGGTGATCGTGAGCAATCTTCTTGCCAATGGTCTTAAATTCATGTATTGTCCATTTTAGAAACTTGCTGAAATTTTCCCTCAAATGAACATTGGCCCGAACATTTTGAGGATTTGTGATTTAATCACTAATTTCTCCAAATGTGGATCATTTGTTAACAACTATGTCTGGTAACACAGACTATGCCCTAATGACGATCATAGCTCCTCTGGCTTGAGGAGTAAGGATGGGATTGGGGCTTAGTCTTTGTTACCAGACATAGTTGTTAACAGACTGGGTTGTGTCCATGCACCTCATAGCCTAGTACCTAGGCTACTTGGGGAGGGGAGGGGCAAGCGGAAGAAAAGGGCATGATTGAAGTAGGGGGGAGGTATTGTCTTGCATGACTCATTTACATGTATTAAAAATAATTCATTTGTCTTGTAATAACCAATGTACCAGCCTTTGCTGAAGTGCACTTAAAGTTGAATTAAGAAGGGCGCGAATTCCCGTAAATTTTGGTTATACACACTTTATATAGTTCATATAGGCTGTTCAAACAGAGAGCATATCAGAAAACTCATTTGAACGCTCAATATTCTGGTTTGAAAGTCGATATAAATTAGCCTGTTTAGAGTCCCCGATAAGCCTTGGACGCATAGGTACACGCTGAGCGTGACGTCACGGACGGGATTTGGGTAATATCCAGTGTCTGGTATCAATACAAAAATCAGTGCAGAAAGAGAGAGAAGATTTTACCAATGTTTTTCAAAGGAAGCCATATCAAACAATTACAAATGATATATACAAATCTTTACTCTCCCTATGTAGAAAAAAGTATAAATAACGGTTTTCAAGTCTTAAATTGTGAAGTAAGATTGCAAACGATGAGTTATTAGTCAATATTTTCACTTGATTTTCTTATTTTCTACAACTTGAGAATACTAGCGTAAAGTAGATCCGGCCATCGCCACCCAGCTCATACACACTCGAGCGCGCTGCTTGCTTGAACTTGTCCAGTATACTGCATGCTATGCGTATGGGCGCTCGTGTGTGTGTGTGTGTGCATGCTTGCAGCCAGCGCACGTGTACTCTATATTTATGTCGTGACGTGATCGCGAGAAACTTGTGCATGTTGGCTTTCTTTAGCTTTGACTTTCGTTGTGCATAATTAGCTTTCTTTCGATCTCGATCTCGCTGTTGACAAAATATTAGTACCCAATAATGGAGCCATTTAGTGTAGAGTTGGAGCAAAATGACCTTTATATGGACTTTGAAGACTTTATGGAAGATGATTTTGTCTCTCATCCGCGGTGTTGAAGTCGAGAGACAAGGCAGTAAAATCGCTTCAAATGAGAAATATTGGAACACTAGAGACACATCATTGACTATATGACATTGCTTAATTCTCATTTATTTTTAAAAATCATTCACATAAAACCATAACAATAGAAGAAAAGTTCTGACGTGAAAGTAAATTCATTCATAATTGTACTAGCGTGTATGTCTATGCACACAATATACTGCACTGCTCGCTTTGTTTACTTTCTCACTGTGACCCAAATCCCGTCCGTGACGTCACAGTGCTCGAACAATAGTCTCGAGTACTCATCGCCGGAGCGATCAGAGAAAATATGGTGAGGGATAAATCGTCTAAATTTAATATTCTAAGCTTATTTTAGGGGGTTAAAAGGTCTCTCATAGGTAAGCTAGTGTCATAAGGATGATATTAATGCAAATATCTCATTATTTGGGATCGTCTTCTTAATTCAACTTTAAGTTTATCTGCTGATGAATCGCGGTTTTGGATTCAGTTTTGAATTATGCACTCGAATAAAAATTATCTTAAATTTGGAATGAATAGAAATTTGCAATCATTGAGTGCTGTGGTTAATGTTTACACCATTCAGCATTAAGGAAAGGGAATATTTAATATGTGTATGAGGAAGTGTTTTTTTTTCCTTTAAAGGAATTGTTAAAGAATATCGCATAGTAGGAATTTCATTGCATATTCTGCCTGTGTGATTATCATAAGTTTATTAAAATCAACTTCCATCAAGGCTATATTTCCATATATTACTCATCAAATGATCAAGTTGGTCTTATTTTGTATTTTAGTATATACTGTTCAGTTTTACTGGTTTAAAGTGTGATTCTCAAAAGTCACTACATGTACATACTTTATGTTACAGATCTATGTCTTGGCTATGAGATTGTGAACTTGCTGATTTGACATTCTTCTCCTCTGGTGGAAGAAACAAACTCTTTGGTACTGATTGTCACCGTTTGTCAGCTTCCATTCCCCTTGTCTGACTTGCATTACATCTGTTGGAATCTTAGTATCTCCTACTGTAAAACTTACAAGAGCATCACCTTAAATTGTGTACACGAGAATATCTTGTAAAATCTTGTACTACAACATTTGCTGGAGTCATATTTCAAGGAGAAAGATTGTGCTACTAATGGAGCTTATCTTGTGATGCATCAGTTGTGAATTTTTGCATCAGTTATACATATAAATCCCTTAAAAGCATTGTTACGTCTTGCGCAAAGAATTAGCTATTTTTTACGCGACTGGCAAAGTTTTGCACCACCAATACGCACAAACCATATTGAGCAGCGTTACGTCTTGGACTGAAGGAGTTAAACCATGATCTCAAGTGGAACGAGCCTGAAAGTGCGTTTGAGCATTGAGGGTAGTGAAGCGACGTATGCTACCAACACACGGGCAGCCAAGGTCCATGCCAGGAGACAGGCCAAGAGACAGGGCAGTGTGGGTGTAAGCATCTTAGAAAGAAGGCAGACATCTTAGAAAGAAGGAAGGAATGATAGGGGAGAGAGAGAGTAGAGGAAGAAGTGGAGAGAAAGTGAGAAAAAGAAAGATGAAGACAGATGAGCAAGTTAGACAGAAAGACAAAGAGAGAGAGAGATAAAGATTGGGGGGGGGGGGGGAGAAAGAAAGATGGAGTAAGATTGAAGGAGAAGATGAGAGAAAGAAAGAAAGTGAGAGGTGTTGGAAGAGAGACAGAGAGAGAGAGAGAGAGAGAGAGAGAGAGAGAGAGGGTAAGAGAGAGGGATAGAAAATAAGAGAGCAAGATGGAGATGGTGAGACAAAGGCAGACAATAGATATCGGTATTTTCCTCATTTCTGCTCCTTGTTCCATAGGTATCCCACACTAGTTTACTCATCAAACCTTTAACAATTTACTAATTCCCTTTGAAATCCTTAAAGGTAGGTGGAGGCATGTACCCACTTCCTCTAAGCAGTTGTATTTGGCTGAATAATTGAGATACCTCCATAAAAAGTATCTTCCCTTGTACGTGGGTTACTGTGCACATGGATGTGACCATCATCCATACATACACTACAGCTCAAAGGATTTGGCAAAGGGAAAGGGAAAAGGGAGAAAGGGAAGGAGCCGCAGTTTTAAACCGCGGTATATTTTGTCCAGTTCAGCATGAAACACAATGCTTTAGCCTAAAAAGCATCATGTTTCATGCTGATCTTTGTATTGCAGCAGCTCATCGGGAATTGTGTGGAGGAGAGAAATGAAGAGCACTTTATAAGAAAGATGTATTATCATTGTCCATGGAGAGTATAATCTTATTTTTGCCCTTGCCTCCACATCCAGAATGTATCATAGACAGTCAGTACCATGACTGGCTATGCATTATTCTCATGGCGTAAACATTCTGCCCATTTTCCCCTCTCCACTTTCCACCCCCAGGCCAAAATAATCAGTCATGTGACTGACAAACTGTAAAGTCTTTGTTATCATCCTCATCTGTTATTCTCCCCTCTCTTCCCTCGCCATTTTCCACTCCAGGCTAAGACAATCAGTCATGTGACTGGCAAACTGTACGTCTTTAACATTATTCTCCTGGTATAATCATTCTCCCCCTTTCCCCTCTCCATTTTTCACCCGCAGGCCAAGAGTGATGCACAGCTTGCTCAGGAGAGGGCGTGGCTTGAGGCAGAGAGGGTGTGGCTTGTGCACCGTGGGGGGTTCTCTGCAGCCAAACGCCTAGCAACCAGGACCCCCAATGGAGTGGCGGCGGGTGAGGACACCAATCAGCTGTCTGGAGACGCCAAGGTCAAGGTCAAGCTTGAGCAGGGAGAGGAGGTCTTGGATGTGGAGGAAGAGGATGTTGAGAAGGTAAGCTTGTGACTCTCTTTGTCTGGTGTTGTTGTTGTTGTTGTTGATTGGTAAGTTTTGGCGCATTTCTCAAGTGAACTCGATTATATACACGCTGGTTACATTGAATGAACATTTTTATAGCTCCACATTAGACCATAGTTGGTAAAATGGTGAGTTAATTTCTGTTCTGGACACTAGGCCATCTTTGTTATGCAAGTTTTATTCACATACATGGAATCCAAACAGTATGTTACCAGTGGTAATCTCAAAGCTTGTCCGAGGTCCAACTGCATAAGATCTCATATCAAATGTAACAGCATGCACACAGAAATGTTGCATTAATTGTTGAACTCCATTCACTCTCTATTTCACTCAGTGCAATAGAGTAGGACAACATTTAAGACATTTGACACATTAATATTTACACGTGGTACACAAAAATCAGTGAAAAAATGAAAAAACATGACAGCATGATACAGAAGGAGAATGTAGCGGGAGCATGTAGCAGCCTACAAGAATGTCCTTCATATAAGATGCTGGTTCTTGCCCTGTATTCATCACTTCAAACTAATTTTTTGATCCGTAGAAAAAATGATATGATGGCATGATAAATAATGATAAAATATCATCAGTGATAATTCATTGTTAGATTTAATCATATTTTAGCGAAATACATATCTTTGTTGAGCAGGAGATTTTGAGTAGAAATGCAGTCAAGTAACTTTAATCTAATACACAAGATGATATATCAACGTAAAGAAGGAAGTTTGTACAGTACGCCCGTACAGATTTTTTTTTATATGCCATGATAGTAAGATCATTATTATGTTTGCTTCAAGTATCACAAATCCCTGGAATGCTTGCTTAAAACAGCATAAACTATGAGTAAAGGTGTATGTATCCTACATTATAAAGACTAATAGATGCATGCATATTTAAAAGATGCTTTAATAGAATGTCACTGTAATTCAAGCAGAGATGAGAGACCTTTAGGCCTTCATGTACACGTAGAATTGTATGCTGTATATATGTACCAATTAACTAAAGCCTAGTGTAGTGTAGCTACACACCCATTCAGGGCATTAACTTGTTTTGAATGCTTTAATCTCGGAAGTCTTATTAAAACCTGACCCGAAGGCTGTGCAAGCGGCAGCGTGACCTGAGATTGTCTAAGCCGAGGTGATCTGAGACATTTCATCGACACGCTTGATAGGCCAGTCTATGTTTGTGAGGTCATCTGGAGATAGCGTGTGCTCATTTAGGGAAGCTTCGTGACAACTTTCTCATAGCTTGAATACATTGTTTTGTAAGTGGTACCTGGATGTCTTGTTTCAATAATATTAGATTAGGAAATGTTAGAAGTGTAGAATGTACATAAGGGTGTATAATCACTGAGAGGTTCCTGGTTTCACTCATGAGATGTTAAAAGGGAAATCAGAGAAGGAGCTTAACTACAAAATCAGACAAGCCATAAAGAAAATTATGAGACTTTTTAAGAGGCATAACCACTAACTTTGGAAACTTTTATGGGCAATTCCCTTCAATTGCTCCCTTCCTAGTGTGGCCTACAATAACAGGGAAGAGGAACTAGTTTGTGATTATAATAATGAATAAAGAAACAACCAAATCCTGGAAAGTAGGTTACTTTAAAGCAGTGAAAACATCACAAGGATTCTCAGTGTAATTAAGTCTCTGCAATGAGAAAAAAAAGCCCCCACAAATAATAAAAGAGCCCCTGTGAGAAATGATTCTTCCTTATAGCATATTATGCAAAGCGTAACTCAGGTTGGTCATTTCATGATATCAGGCTAAAATAAGTATACCCTGAAAATTCATGTTAAAATTACCCTGCTTTTTTGTCACCTCTTGCTTGTTTAAAACCAGAAGCCTGCTGATAAGTAAGCGGTAGTAGAGATAAAAGACAGCAGGACCCGTAATCAATAGAGTGTCATGACCATAGGGCCCATGCTAGTTTGATATTATGGATATTAGAAACGAATCATCCCCACATTGGAAGTAAACAAAAAGAACCCGATTATAGCCTACAATCAGCCGCTATCATTACTACAACTACCCTTTACCTTCAAGGATGTAGTGCCACCACTGTCTCTTGTCATCCCTGAAATCCTGAAACCTGTAGAGATGATATGATCACTGTCTTTCGCCATGATCTTATTGCCTCACCAAGGAGAGGCTTCTTTGTCTCGAGATATTGATTGAGGTGTGATGAAGGCTTCTAAAGGAAACACAGGAATGCAATCCCTGATAATTGAAAGGTGATACATCTTACATCAAGCAACTTTCAATTCAATTTAATTCAATTCAAGTTTTATTTATATAACAGTACATGTATGGGAGCCAAAGCCTGAATATCACTTCAGTACAAAGTTTCAAATTGGCTCAGGGTTTCATTACTGCTGTTTTAGTTGTAGCACAATAAAATTTGATTCAGGATCAAGCCTGAGCAGAAAACGATACGCTCTTTTGAAGTGTTTATCTAATGAAAACAAAAATGATTTGGGCTATTTTGTTCACTGAAATATGAATGGTGAAGAGATTTTGATTGCTTATTTGAAAACATGATTGTTGAGTTCCACTCAAAACTATATCTGTATTGAGAATAATGAAAGAGATTTCCCATTGCAATGTCAAAATCAGATTATTGAGTGTCAAAGGGTCATATGATAGCTCAGTCTTCAAATTGGCAACATGTTGGAAAGGTTGAAATCACACTTTTTCTCTTCAATTGGGCACAATAATTATGTTAATTCATAATGGAATTTATGTTTTGTTCAGTAATACAAATCTCATCAAGAAGATAATGATGATAATAGTGTGATACAGTAAATAGTGATGTAATAATGATAAGTTTTGCTCTAGGCCCAAGATTACCACCCTTATGGCTAGCCGCAGAGTGAACCATCTTGGGATGCATCCAGATCTAAAGAAGCACAGGCTAGCTCTCATGCTATGTGTACTCAGTGACAGGGATTGTGATGTTCTGTCGCTGGCATCTTGGCAAGATCGACCTGAACTCCTTCATCCTCCACCAGTAGATGATGGAGTTTGCGATCGAGGTGAAAGCTGTCATCAGCAATGCTACCGAAGTCTGAAATACACGAACATGATTCATCATGATGCTAATGGCTATTCCCCAGGGAACAACCCAACAGAGCATGGTTACCGCGTATATAAGCGCGAAGGTCCTCAGGACGCGCTGATTCTCCTCCTTGCGCTGCTGGAGCTGGATGTTACTATGGCAAGTTGCCTTGGCGATAGCACGATAGATGAGAATATAGCATAACCCGGTGAGGAATGTCGTAGTCATGTGAAGGGGAATAGAAATAAAGAGGATAAGATCTGGTTGCGACAGCATTACAGATGTGATCACTCCAGACAGAAAGATCCACATCATCGCTACAGCTGCAATGCATCTTGGTGTGGTGATGATATTGCGGACATCAAAGGGATCAATGCGAATTGTGATGAACTGGTAGAAGGCTATGAGCAGAGTGGTGGATACAGTCACGAGAGCAGTAGTGTGAAGTATTGTACTACTTTGTAGATGTAGCCAGTAATAATACTCTGGTGTGAGAATAATCCATCTGTGAAATTACAACATTGAGAGAAGACTTCCTTGGTGATATTTTTTCTCTAAAGATATGTACTGCCTATAAAATCAAGGATTTTACATGACACTGCTCTCTTTAGTACTTACAGTATGTTTATTTCCCTAAGAGGCTGAGTTTTCAATGATCAATTCAACCTCAGATTTTTTTTTTGTCTGTATACAACAAAAAGTGTCAGCAACCTAACCACACTTAAACAAATGTTGCTTTTTTGTCACATGATCACCTAACTGTTAGCCTCCAGGATTATGATACTGGCTGATGCATACTTTGCGTATGATTGTTGAGTATGTTTGCTTTTGGCCAAAAGCACTTAAAAAAAAAATCTCAGGATATTTTGGTAATGATTTGATCAGACAGCAACAGGATTTGAAGTTCTGGTAATGAATGTATATTACAGTTATTTTTCCATGGCCTAACTGAAACTAAATGGAGAACAGACCTGTGGTATCAACCCTTGCATTCCCTGCAGATGGACTGTTAAGCACTGAAAGTGCTGAATGCTCTTTGAGAGAAGAAGTTGTAAGGTTGCTGTATGAAATTTTGAGTACTGCAAGAGAATAACACACACAAAATCTTCTTACTATTGTTAAATAGATGGAAGAAGAAAAGAAGTTGTAAGGTCCCTGTTTGAAATTTTGAATACTGTAAGAGAATAACATACACAAAATCTTCTTACCATTGATATGTGGATGAGAGAACTGACAACAGTGACCATATCTGTTAGCATGAGATTGATAGGAAAGATGAAACGGCGCTGGTGGAACCTGCGATGAGTAACAAGCAAATACATTGTGCTTGTTGAGAAGAGAGCTGCGATTCCCAGACCAATGTAAGCAGCGAATGTGAGAGGTTTCAAGACTTTCATGTCACCGGATTCAAATGTGGTGTTGTTTCCCAGCTCAGAGTCCATGATTGTCCTCTTCAATGATCCCTGGGACTGAGGTTTTGATCCTTGTTTGTGTGGAAACTCACTGGGTGATGAAGGCTAAGACGTAATGACATTCACACTCTCTGAGAGTATTTGCAAACTTAGTCACTATGTGATCTAAAAAATGTTGATCCGTGTCTTTTCCTGTATGCAATATCAAATTTGCCAGCCCCCGAAAATATTGTCTTCTGTTTGTCGCAGTCTGAGAAATAAGTGTCTAACAGTGAGGATGGTTGAGTAGCAAATGACCATTGATGGGTACAGTATCTTCAGTTATTATTGATTATGCCTCATATCAGAGAGGTCTTTGACGATTCATCAGTCGCTCCACTCATTGGTTGTGTTAACATACAATTATCGTTCATGAGAGCAAGTGCAAGGAGACTGTATTTGTGTACGTGGTTGCCGTCTAAATCAAACCACTTATGTGATCAAGTCTTGACATGATTCTGAATAATTGATTTTGTATGTTATGTCTGACAAATCTTCCACTGGCTTGGTAGATTCGTCGGTCTGCCAATTGCCACCATCAACACACACAATAACATTAAAGGGCTTATACTGTACTGGGAAGGCAAAAAAGCCTTCAAAATGTAATTGTTAGCAATCTTCTTGCCAATGGTCTTAAATTCATGTATTGTCTATTTTAGAAGCTTGCTGAAAGTTATTTGCCCTCAAATGATCTACATTTGGAGTAATGAGTGATTAAATCACAAAACCTCAAAATGTTTGGGCCGAACATTTTGAGGATTTAATCATTAATTACTCCATATGTGGATCATTTGAGGGCAAACAACTTTCAACAAGCTTCTAAAATAGACAATACATGAATTTAAGACCATTGGCAAGAAGATAGCTAACAATTACATTACCAGTACAGTATATGCCCTTTAATCAAAGGACATCACATCTTTGGTACAATTTAAGTTCCTTTCAGCTTTATTGAAGGTACTCTGATGATCACAATTTCATGATGATGTTTAGCAGTAAGCCCATACTCTTCTCCCAATCCAACTGTCTTCTCTGCTGTAATTGCCTTCTTTTATACAACTCCAAAGTAACAATCATTAAATTCTTACTATAAAGAGAAAGTAAAGATTCTCTGCTTGCAAATCAGCAATTTGAGAATCGGAACTCTACATTAAGAAATAGTTTAAGAATGCATGACTGTAAAGTCAGCACATCCTGTCCACTCTATCTCCTCTTGACTGGACATTGCTTAAAGGAAATACATTGGATGTAACTTTCATTCAATCAACAAACGGAGTGGCATCACATGATCTTATGTTAGCCCTTGTCTGGGAACATACAATAGCTTATAAAAATAAAGTACTTTAAGCCAATCAGCTCTGTGTCTGGACACAGTTATCCTACCTTATTGTTTTATGTCAATGTACTGTCTGGTAGAGTGCCCAGCAAGGACACTATAACAGCTGCACACACTGATGTATGATGGTCAAAACATGTCAGGTGGTATGTATCACCTATTGCACATATGTCATATCCAGCCTGTACATGCAGAATGGGGCTATTGTTCCTTCATCTTCAAAGTGTGGAATGGTTCCTACTAGCAACATAGGTGGAGTTCACATATGAAATCTAATTATTCTAATGATACACATTTGTCACAAGAAGAAAGAGAAGTGACAAAATTGTATGTAGGTTTTGTTTCCTCCATTTCCATTTGACATCATATTTAATCTCTTGAGCTATGGTAGTTTCTTACCCGTCCTGATATATTTCATGAGAGTGGTATACGAAGAGATTACAATTATTCCATCAATAATTGTGAAAATAAAGTTTGCTTATTCAGTTCAACATAATGTTAACTTGGTTTGTGAGTATTGCAGTCCTTGTCCTACTCTATCTATCTGCAAATTGTTTATTACTTATACTGTGCACCTTCATTTTCTTCTGGTACTAATAATGTGGTGAACATAGAAACTTTAACAAATTTAAGTTGCTATGTACAAAGTCATACTTCTGCGCTTTTACATGTACAATAGAATGTATTTTGTGAATGTTGATCAGATCTGATAGTAGTATTTTCAAGATTGAGGATTGAAGATTCAAGTTTTCTAGCTCCCCTTGCTTTAGAGGGTATTTATGCAGGAATGACCAGATTACCCTCCTTGAATTTTGGGATGATTGGTCTGAACTCCTTCATTCTCCACTAGTAGATGGTAGCAAAGTAAGCAAGTAATCATTTTGAAAGCCAAACACAAATGATGTGTTGAAGCTAGTTAAACTATGAACACATGATATACATATGATGAAAATAACAAATATATGTTACATTCTTACAGCACATTGATAACCTTTATAGGCAATAGCATAATGAAATGAATAATAATCTTTCTTTCAAGTCCACATATTCAAGAATCTTCAGAAGAAGTCCATAAATTCAAGAATCCCCAACAGTAGTCCATGTATTCAAGACTCCCTGACAGAAAGCTATGTATTCACAAATTCTGTACAGATGCCCATGTAATCAAAGAATCCCTGAAAGAAATTAATGTATTCAAGAATCTCTGACAGAAGTCCTCATATTCAGAAATCTCTGATAGAAGTTAATGTATTAAAGAATCGCTGACAGAAGTCGATGAGTGCGAGAATCACTGACAAAAAGTCCATGTATTCAAACATCCCTGAGAAAAGTCCATGTATTCAAGAATCACTGAGAGATGTTAGTGTCTTCAAGAATCCCTGAGAGAAGTCCATAAATTCAAAAATCTCTGACTGAAGTCCATGTATTCAAGAACCTCTGACAGAAGTCATTGTGTAAAAAAATCCCTGATGTGAATGTCATTGTACATGTACCACATGGACTTTCTGCCCTTGGGTGCACCTTGGCAGGATTGATCTGAACTCTTTCATCCTCCACCAGTAGATGACAGCATTTGCGATTGAGTTAACAGCGACCATGATGGTACTTGCCAGACTCAGACATGCTGTGATGGATGCTTGATTAGAGAGCACCATGATTCCAAATGTCCAGGGTATCATCCTGCAGAACACAGTTGTTGAGTAGATGAGAGCAACGGTCCGCAAGATGCGCTGATTCTCCTCCTTACGCTGCTGGAGCTGGATGCTGCCATTGCAGGCTACCTTGGCCACACTGTGATAGATGAGGGCATAGCACATGCCCGTAGCAGCAGTAGAAGCTATGTTGAGTACAAGAGCTCTTGGAGATGCTCTACCTTTGTAGCTCAAGATGACTCCAAGGAGGGTTATGATCCACACCGCAATGGCAGCAGCAAAGCATCGTCCCGTCGTGATGATGTTGCGTGTGCCAAAGGGGTCCACCCGAATGGTGATGCATTGGTAGACAGCTATCAGGAGAGTGTTCAGAGTGGAACCCACGGGGATAGCGAGGATTGTCAGTGGCAACGGAGGTGTGAGTTGGTTGATATCTTGGCTCAATGTCAACCAATGACTAATAGTCACCTGTCACAAAGATATGGCAGAGAGCATAGGCGATTAAGCACTGCAAGCTGAACTAAAGCAGAACATAGCTTGAAATGAACTGAAAGGTATCAACAGATTTTTTTTTAGCTATAGTTTGTGTATCCTTTAAAAACTATTATGATGATCAAACAAAAATGATTCTTCCACATATGGAGGGGATGTCTTTTTCAGCTAATCTGATCAACTTTCAAAAGGGTCCACTCATGAAAATGGTCAAAATTGACACACATATCAAGAAATGAATATGATTAAAATGAAATGTAAGAAAATATGAATTAACTGTAGAACATCCTGAACCCCCCCCCCCACAAGTTTTTTTTTTGTTGCGTTAAAGTGACCCCAAAGATATGGGGGGTTGAAGACATTGACAGTCCATGATCACCTAAGGAATTGCGTTACCTGAACAAAGGTGACCAAACAGCCACAAATGCTGATGAGATCCGTGAGCACCAGGTTAAACGGA
This sequence comes from Arbacia lixula, assembly GCA_963669155.1. Lineage (NCBI taxonomy): Eukaryota > Metazoa > Echinodermata > Echinoidea > Arbacioida > Arbaciidae > Arbacia > Arbacia lixula. The sequence continues at coordinate 23,592,990 of OZ022583.1, read as the reverse complement.
ATGATGAACCGCCGCTCCCTGAACTGGCGATTGATCGCAAAGATCAGGACCGTGCCTAAGATGAGGACAGAAGCAACACCATGGCTCACATAGGAGAGCATCCTCAAGGTGAACATGAGGGTCAAGGTGCAGTCTTCGTCTCTGAATATGTCTCTATTGGAGGTTGCAGAGATGTTTGTTGAAGTGTTTCCTGACATGGTGCGATGCATTGGCGACTGAAGAAGTGCGAGGGGAAATGATTTGCCTCTTCAGAAGATTGATATTACTCTGATGTTCCCTCTGTGGTTTTTTCAGGCATTTGTGTTAATTTCCCTCTCCCATAGACATAGCCATGAAACGTTTTGTAGCGTTTTGCTGAGAAAGCAGAGTATGTCCACCTATGTGCACTGAAGGATGTCTTTTCAGAATTCACTTTGGGTCAGGTGAAAATGACCTATAGGAGTATGGAAGCTGTTTTTCTCTAACAGAAGAACCAATAAGTTGATTCGATAGAGTTCCATTAACTCTGTGCCTCAAGAAGTCTTGATGGATAGCAAATGTTTAACTGCGGGTGAAAGTAGTAGACCTACAGTTTTTATGATGTTTTACAGAATTTAGTCGCTCTACTTTTGAGTTAAGGCTGGCTAAATAAAGACTGACCTTTGGGCATTCGGACACCAGGAATATACTGTAAATAATTGATTTCTGTCCGTTGTGTAATTGTATTTACAATCTTCTGTGTTAGAGAGAGAGAGAGAGAGAGAGGAACTTGTCACAAATGTGAGAGTCCATTAACGTGCTCAGGTGAAGTACAGGTACAAGTGTAAAGGATTGAAAATATGATTGATTTTCATATAGTTTGCATGACTACAGTTGTCAGTACACAAATCATTATTGATTAAAAAAAATTATCACCTTGGTATTGCTTGACCAAACTTGCTTTTAATCGATCATGCTTTATTCTCGAAATAGATTCAAATAACTTTCATAGTGAATACAGATTTCCTTTGACACTAGACATTTTGACAAAGTAAAGGTTACGTTACCTCTGGTAAGTTGCCTTTGAAGTTCTAATTAGTCTGTCTTAAATTACAGTATTTTATAGAAATAGTTTAATTTCTAGAACTAACCTAATCAAGTTGAGATGATGCATTATTTTTCTTGTGCATGACAGTTTTCCATTTGAATTTAGGAATATTTTTTTGAAAAAATGCACATTTTCGAAAAAAAAATGCACCCAACATATGGGAGAGCCCCTCGCACGTGCCGTCACAAAATCCAAACTGTAAAAGATCATAACTTTCTTATTCGTTGGCAGATTTTGATCAAACCTTCACTAATATGTTTCTTTTAGGCCTGAGTCGAATCGATTATTAAGCCGGTGTTCGATCGAAGAAGTCGAACTCCGATTTCGTTTTGATGAATTCGATGCATCGATGAAATTACCAAATTGACTAGAAAACACAAAATCTTTTGTTTGATAGTCCTGTTATACACAATTTATCTTCATATTTTCACAATCTTAATTTGCTTACTTGGTTCCTACTCTCTTTTGTGAGTTTTGCAGGTAACGCATCAAGAGAATGAACAGGTCGCTTGATGATCAAGCAGCTACTACTTGGATTTGATTCGTTCACTATTATATACAGCGCAACGCGTACGCCACAACAAACAATTGTCCATAGACTTTGTACAACGGATAGCATCGTGTGTTGTGAAAACCCGGAAATACAGTGGCAATCGTGCGTAAGGCTCATTTGCATACACGCTGCCGACGTACAGACTAATAGAGCGTCTCCGTATAGCGATTCGGAGACCACTGATTGGTGCATCGCATAGATCACGTCATAACCACGTGGTCGCCAAAATAGTGATAACGATATCCGGTCACGTTGTCCGAAACCCGGAAGCGATTTTTCGACGCATTAGGGTTACGGAAAAAAAAAATCGCAACCCGGAAGCTGATTGACTTTCTGCCCGTTGCAATATAGACTCTACAGATTCCAACCTACATACATGTATACGATGCCATATTGACGCTAATTTGTAAGATTTTGACGGAAAAACAAGAAGTAATCGAAATTCGCTTACATGTGCAGTATTGGTGAGAAAATAGATTCTCCGAGAATACCTTTCATAATTCATATAAAATAAAGGAAAGTGAAATTCTAGGTCGATTTTGGTACGAGGTGATAGAGAATTGCACGCTTGTTTTGGTGGAATACTATGTGGGGAAATGGAAGGATTGCACTGCGTATGCTTACTATATTTTCATTCATAAATTGGCTCTTGGCAGTGGCTGGGTGACGTCATGTATCGATGCATCGATGTTCGATCGGCGCAAAGCCATCGAACACCGGTTTCTGAAAAAATCGATATGACTCAGGCTTAGTTTCTTTCACATTTCTGTGTGGGTTTTAAAACGAACTTAATTTCAGGGTGAACTATCTCTTTGACTTCCACTCTGATACTTTGCAGTAATGAATTTGCTATACATGTTCAATGTGAAAAAACTCTCAGAATACATTCTTAGGACACATTCTTAAATGGTGAAATATTAATAAAATAAGTAACTCAATAACATCAGAGAAACAGATTATGTGAGCGTTCAAGGAGAGTAAGACAGGTAATGAGAAAATTCTGAATTTGTTGATGTTGTAATCACTCTTTGGCGCAAAGAGGAGTATTTACAGAACAAGCACTGTGTTCTTTGTGGAACACTTCAGTAGGATGGATCTGAACTCCTGCATCCTCCACCAGTAGATGATGGAGTTGGCTGTGCAGTTGACTGCAATCGTCAAGTTGCTTGCATGGCCCAGACATGCTGATGGGCCAATACCAGACAGGTCCCAAGTGTACATCATTCCGAAAGTCCAAGGGGTCACCCAGCAGATCAAGTTGGTTGCGTAGATGAGAGCAAAGGTCCTCAAGATGCGTTGATTCTCCTCCTTGCGCTGCTGGAGCTGGATGCTGCCATTGCACGTTACCTTGGCAATGTTGCAGTAGATGAGAGCATAGCAGATACCTGTGGTGGCTGTGGCAGTGATATGTAGAACAAGAATGGTAAAATATGCTTCGTCTCCGATGGATGTGAAGGACACTGAGAATCCACCAAGAGACACGATCCAGGTGGTAGTTGCAGCAAAGATGCATCGTCCCGTCGTGATGATGTTGCGTGTGCCAAAGGGGTCCACCCGTATGGTGATGCACTGGTAGCCGGCTATCAGGGCCGTGTTTAATGTAGACCCCAGACTAAAGAGAGTCATGCTCAGAGACGTGCGTGTTGTCCACCACCATTGCATCTCCTGCGATACCAATACCTGTCAAAGTGGTATGGGGGTAAAATAGAAGTGACTGAGCAAGCAGCTTGATATTGCTGTACAGAAATATTAAAATAAGCTGCTCATATCGTCAGATCATAAAGGGCATTGAAGACAAACCCTTGAAGGGTGCTAGTACTGTATGTCTGTGTTATTATCACCCTTTTGGTTCTCAAAGGGTTAAAGGGATAGTTCACCCTAAAATTATTATGGTTTCAATAAAAGGAGCCACATGAGAGAACATATTAGTGAAAGATAAAGTTTTGATTTTCTGATATCATTTTTTTGTCTCGCCCACCGGAGGTGAAGGCGAGACTAAGGGATCCAAATGGCGTCCGTCCGTCGTCCGTCCGTCGTCCGTCCGTCGTCCGTCCGTCGTCCGTCCGTCGTCCGTCGTCCGTCCGTCGTCCGTCGTCCGTCGTCCGTCGTCCGTCACAAATGTTAAAGTTTACCTGCAAGACTCTCTTATGATCCATAACTTCACATGGGTTGCTTGGATTACAACCTAACTTGGGTCATAGATGCACTGGGGGTACCTCTATGTTATGGTGGCGTTGGAGGTCACAGGATAAGGTCAAAGGTCATTTGAGGTCATACGTTAAAGTTTACCTGCAAGACTCTCTTTTGACAAATAACTTCACATAGGTTGCTTGGATTACAACCTAACTTGGGTCATAGATGCACTGGGGGTACCTTCATGTTATGGTAGCGTTGGAGGTCACAGGATAAGGTCAAAGGTCATTTGAGGTCATACGTTAAAGTTTACCTGCAAGACTCTCTTTTGACAAATAACTTCACATGGGTTGCTTGGATTACAACCTAACTTGGGTCATAGATGCACTGGGGGTACCTACATGTTATGGTGCTGTTGGAGGTCACAGGATAAGGTCAAAGGTCATTTGAGGTCATACGTTAAAGTTTACCTGCAAGACTCTCTTTTGACAAATAACTTCACATGGGTTGCTTGGATTACAACCTAACTTAGGTCATAGATGCACTGGGGGTACCTACATGTTATGGTGCTGTTGGAGGTCACAGGATAAGGTCAAAGGTCATTTGAGGTCATACGTTAAAGTTTACCTGCAAGACTCTCTTTTGACAAATAACTTCACATAGGTTGCTTGGATTACAACCTAACTTGGGTCATAGATGCACTGGGGGTACCTTCATGTTATGGTACCGTTGGAGGTCACAGGATAAGGTCAAAGGTCATTTGAGGTCATATGTTAAAGTTTACTTGCAAGACTCTCTTATCACACATAACTCATCACATGTTGCTACAATGGCAATCAAACTTGGATGATGGATGCACTGGGGGCACCTGCATGTTATTGTGCTGTAAGAGGTCACATGATAAGGTCAAAGGTCATTTGAGATCATACATTAAAGTTTACTTGCAAGAATCTTGGTGAAGGCTTCCTAACTTGTGCACAGAATTGTGTGAGCATGTGTGAGCATTACTGATGTAGATTTAGGCAAACATTACTCATGCACATTTATGCAAATTTATTCAAAGTCACTATTTTGCACCTGATTTTGATGTTGTCTGTTTAAAGTTGCTTATTTGTTTGTTTCAGTTCTCTTTTGCGTAGCAACGGAGATCGCGATATTTCTGGTTATTTTCGCAAGTGGGCGAGACACAATATTGCTAATGCCTTGTTTCTAAAAAATGTGCATTTTCTCAAAAAGATATGCATCCTTTTACCAGTACATATGATTCATCATTAGAAATAGTTTTTTGACAGATTTTTATCAAACCTTTACAAATATGTTTCTTTCAGGTGTCTGCTTTTATTGCTTCTGCCTCCAAACTATTTTCCTGTCTCATCAATCTCCAGTTCAACATAGAACATTGCATTGAATACTAAATATGCACAAGTGATTGTCATAACCTCAATGCATTTCAAGCAATAAGGGGATTTGAGACTTTTTAAAACCCATTCTTTACTGAGCCCGCATATTTGCAGGCTGGCTTTTCACCACTCAGATACTGAGCAGCGCGACCATCACATAATCTGCCGTACAGACAGTAGATGACAAGCTATGCATAAACTTCAAATTCCTTACAGGGTGCAATTAAGCCAAACCACTTTGGTTAATTCAGATCTATGGCAAATTTTGACATCCTTACTGGATCAGGGTTCACGAAACCCAAAAATCTAACCATGAGAAATGGGTAGCACCCATTGAGAAAGACATACCTCTCCTATGATGTACCCAAGTGCAGAGGTAGCTAGAGTCAGGAGATCCGTGAGCACGAGGTTGAATGGCAAGATGAAGCGACATCCTCTGAACTGACGATGGCTCACGTAGAACAGCACAGTGCTGATGTTGAGGATTAATCCAATGCCAAGACTCACATATGTTGTGGTTTTGAGACTGGATGCGATGGCTGTGGAGCAGTCTTTGCCTGACCATGCAGCAGTTGGTGATGATGATGTGGCTTCTTCCATGTCGTAGCCAAGGTTACAAGTGAGATGTTGCTAGTGACATGTTGTTTGATTATCTAAACTGATGAAGCACAGAAGCAATGGAAAGCCTTGGTTGCTTTCCTCCACTGGTTGGGTTGTCAGTTTCTTGAAGGATCTTTACATTCTGTAGACACCTAGTACTTCAGTGTTCTTGGTGGCAACATTAACTTCTCTTTAGATTACTTACATCCTTCATATCTCTGATATATTCTGTTGATTTTCTAAGCACCCTGCTAAGAAAGAAGGAGCATACCAATTGAAGGGTAGAAGTGTGAAACAGGGAATGCATATCTCTGATGATGCTTACCTTCGTAGGAGAATACTTAATTAGACTGCTTTTAGTTAGACCATGTGTAAACTCATGGTTGAAATGTCAGACAGTTTGAGAGACCTCAAATATCATTATGCCTTTTAGCATGTTTGCATAGATGCAGAGTGGCAATTATGTGACGCATTCATTGTTATAATTTGTTTGACTTCCGTCTCTCAGTAATGGGATATCATGTTCAGGTGATCCCTAATATACCAGACAAATACAAATAACTACTGAAATGTGAGTAGTGTTTATTGAGTTTGCAGAAATATATCAGAGGCACATTAAAAACAGGGTAGCCCATTTGCAGGTCAAATCAATAACATTTTGTAAAAAAAACACCAAAAATGAAGGAAAATACTGTGTAAGAAATTCTCTCCCAATGATAGAACTGGAAACTGACTTAGAGCGGAATCATATTAATTGCTAGGTTTTTAGTAGGTTTTGGATGGGTCATCCATAAACCTCAGTGTTTCCTGTAGCCTATAGACCAAGACCGCAATAACCACACATCGTGGTTCTCTGCTCCCCACTACGTGCAGTGACAGCACCGCGCTGCTATCTGCTGCAATACTGTACACTACAGCTCAAAGGAATTGGCATAGGGAAAGGGAAAGGGAAGAATGGGAAGGAGCCACAGTTTTAAACCGCGGTATATTTTGTCCAGTTCAGCATGAAACATGATGCTTTTTAGGCTAAAGCATCGTGTTTCATGCTGAACTGGACAAAATATACTGCAGTTTAAAACTGCAGCTCCTTCCCTTTCCCTTTCCCTATGCAAATTCCTTTGAGCGGGAGTGTATACAGATTATGGTTGCTACATAACTAACATAAACAAGGATCGTACATGAAGGTATGACTGTTAGATTTCATACACTTAATTGATATGGTATACTGCCGATTTCTATGAGTTTCATGAATTTTGCAAATATTTACCATTCTGTTTCTCTGTTTTTTTTTTTCTAGTCTTATTCAATTTAACTTGTAACCAGGGTTTCATTCGGCTTGAAATTCGCACATCGTATGTTTGTTTAGGATCTCCAGCCGTCCATCATGAAGATCAGTTAATATCATGTTGCTCACTCTGCTAATGGGCTGGTGCAATTTTAATCACTTCAAATTCATGTGCACTTGATCTCAAGCCAATTTCGAAAGGTTGTTGAGTTATTGTCACAGAGTGATGACTTATATGAATTCTCCTAGTCCTAGCTTCAAGAACATTTTCAGGAAAAGTTAGAAACTATCCTTGTTTATATTTGAACCACCTGTTTCCTAGCGACCATCGTCTATATTGATATACTGCCTTGCACAGGTCAGTGAATTCTTAGCAGTGCACTGCTAGCCTCAACCATTTGTCAATGCATCACTGCAGTGTCGTCTTAGATCTCTACGCTACAGAATGTTAAACTAACCATCCAATACTCAACTCAAAGTCCAGCAGTCAATATGATCCCCTTTAAGTCAGTTTCTAGTTCTAATATTGTGAGGGAAGTTCTTATCACAGTTTTTCTTCCACAATCCTCAATGTTTACAACATTAAAGTTTTTTCAAAAATAAAAGTTTGACTGCTACTAATGGCATTTCTGTCATTAAGGTAGACACACAAAATTTCTCATGCGTACTTTGTTGTTGTTTTGAGAACAGCATTTATTACAAGCAAGGTGATACGAGGTACATTAATAACCCAAAGACTTTTATAAACACCATGCATTACTAGATCTCAATTCATTCTTCCGCATATCTAATAAGATAGAGGTAGCGAAGGAAACTATGAAATGCATTAAAATAAAAATTATGCAAAAAGTAGAAGGTTCTTATACAGAAAAATGTCTATAAACAAGAAAGAATGAAAAGAGATGGCTTAATTGTAAATACATACAGTACTAATTATGATCTAATTAAGTAATTATGTGATTCTCATGGAGCACAATACTTTTGAATGTACATTCTATTCACTGACAAAACAAAGTGATGGGTGTGGTATCTGTGTGATGAAATAAACATTCAGGTACTCACAGCATCATTATTTTGAATGCGAGGGCAGAACAATTACAAAATGAGTTCATTCTGTTTCTCAGATGACTAAGTAAAGGAAAAGGGACAGGGAAGTAAGGCTTTGTTCTTTGTGTCTTCAGACCACATTGACCATGTTGTTTCTCTTGCATTGTGGGAGGATAGATCTAAACTCCTTCATCCTCCACCAGTAGATGATGGAGTTTGCGATGCAGTTGAGAGCAATCATCAGTATGTTTGCTTGGGTCAAGCAGATGTTTCGGTCAGCTTGTCCAGAGAGAGACTGGATCCCCACTGTCCATGGAATCAGCCAGCAAATCACGGTTGTCATGTAGATGAAAGCAAAGGTCCGCAGGACGCGCTGGTTCTCCTCCTTGCATTGCTGTAACTGGAGGTTGCCATTGCAAGTTGCCTTGGCAACGGCATGGTAGATGAGGACATAGCAGATACCTGTGATGCCAGTGCTGGTAATGCTGATGAAGAGAGAGAGAAGGATTGCTGTTCCTTGATGTCGGGAGTTGCTGGCCACGACTGTCAGAGTGTTGAAGATCCAGGTGAAGGCAACAGCAGCGATGCACCGCGGCGTGGTGATAATGTTGCGGGCGCCGAAGGAGTCAACGTGAATGGTGATGAACTGGTAGATGGTGATGAGAAGTGTGTTGAATATGGAGCCGATAGTGGGGACCATGGTAACGGGCATCGTGTTCAAGTACATTTCAGGTGACAGCACACCGGTCACTGCCAAGAGACCATGAGCCGTGCAGCCAGCGATATTGACAATATCTGTGAGCACCAGGTTGAAGGGGAAGATGAAAGCTGCTTTCTGAAACGATGATGGCTCACAAAGATGACCACCGTGGTCATTGTGATCATGGCTGCGATTGCTAGGCTTACATAGTTTAAATTCCTTAAACTATTGAAAGTGGTCAAGGTGCAGCCCGGACCGTAGAACCAACCCTGCGCAAGACTATCATCAGACATACTGTGCTGATTCCCAGAGTTCTCGTCTGTTGTAGTTATATCCATCTTGCTAGGGGATAGTAGTAATTCTTTGTATGATAGGCAAATGGCTCCTCTATGAAGTTTGTGTGTATTTCTTCGGCAAAATGCATAAACATTGCTCAGATTGTTTAAAAGTAAATTGTTTAAACATCTGTAACAGCTGAAATATAAGGAGCATGTACACACCACTCTCTCTGTACTTTCTATGTTGATGAGATGAGTTGCTTGCTGTTTTGTATCACACAAACAGATACGATGTAATACTGTCAGATGCTAGTGCGTAGTGTGACAGTGTTAGAACATTCTTAGAATGTTGACTTTTACAGTCGTTCATCGGGGAGAGAGAGCGAGATTCAAATGTAAAATGGCAAAATGAGTGGGCGTCTCGATATGTCGGGATGCTGATGACGTAACGCCTAAATCTCATTTGCTTCTTGTAAATATCTAAGTTAATTGAAATGCAGAGATGGGAGGGTAAGTCACGGGCATGTCATTTTGGTAAAAAGAGTTGGCCTCTGGATATTGGGGAGATAATGCACAAGTATTGATTACATTGTGTTGAAAATAATATGAATTGAAACAGCAGGGATGTGACTCTTACAAATCACTCTTTCAATCAATTTTTGTAATAGATGTCCTTTTATAAAATGATCATGTATTTTCAGTACTTGTTACCATGAAAACTCTTGTGAAGGAAACTTGTCAGAAGGATGGACAATTGGGAGCCTGGAAGCCAGAAAGTAAACAAGCAGTTGTTGAGATGAGCACGTTCTTGGACGAAGGATGGCGATGAATTTATAAATCGAATAATCAAATATGAAGGACAGGTTGTGTGCCAAAGCATCTTCCATTGGAGCCAAACAAATAACATGCTACATGTACCTCAACATTAAATTAAATTAAAATTAAGGCCAGGAACCTGAAATTGGCAACAAACTTCAGTAATTTTTTTTTTCTGCTCCCTTAAACTATTCATAGAAATACATTGATACAACACTTTCTTTCTTTTACACTTTAACTTCTTTGTCACTGGTTTAATTTTAGTGAGAGCATCATTTAACACAAAATATATAATGAAACACTTTCCATATGTAAAATACATGATTTATCCATTTTCACTCTCTACCACATGATTCTTTCTTTAAATAATAAGCAAACTGGACAATGGAACTCTATGAAAATTTAAGTCTTTATTGAGACATTAGCACGCCAGTAAAACATGCATATTCTATTGATTTGCATTTTGTCTGGCATAGGAATAGGAAATTGGATTTTGGTTAAATTGCTCATCTTCAGTACTGTAGTATGTTTCAATACATGCACTTTCCTTATCCAGACTGCAATGCGTCTGTGCCATAATGATGCTTGCATGAGACATGAAGGTGTGCATATTCAGCCGGCTGTGAGGCAGTGATGCATGTGACTTGTCACCTGACTAAGTCTCAGCTAGTCACCTGATGCGTAGTCAAGTGTGAGGGCAGCAGGGGTTCATATATCTCTAGTCTTTGGGTTCAGACCCAATTGTGATAGTGCACACTGTGTATTTGGGGATTTTACATGGATGAGACAAGCACAAAAATGGAATGGTGATGAAAAGATTGATACTACACTCTCTTTATTGCAACTGAAAGCATATCCTTTTGCCAACTTATTTTGTATCGAGTCGATCTTTGTGTTGTGATTAGTTATCACGATTTATAATCTTTCATCTTATTTTAAGTGATTTCATGATGTGAGGTTCTAATTTCGTATTTGTTATGTTATGTAAGATATAGGTGTATCCACTTAGCAACAGATGTATATTATATGTATAGAACAGTGCATTTATGTGCATTATTCTACCTATGTTGGTATCATTATTTTGTTTTCTTACAGGCTAATCCTCTGGTCTTGACCCATAATACATGATAAACACACATTGAAACAATCCCTCTTTGTCTTTCAGCAGACAAACAATCTGCAGTCTTAAAACACAATACATCATAAATGTGCAGGCACATCACATCTTAAAAATGCAATCACACTTTATCTTCTTGCAGGCAAATCCTCCACAGTTCGACCGTGCTGAGGACCTGGGGTCACTGCAGTTCCTGAATGAGTCCAGCGTGCTACATACCCTGAGACAGCGGTATGGGGCCAACCTCATCCACACCTACGCTGGCCGTAACCTGGTCGTTATTAACCCCACACACCAGCTCTCTGTCTACTCAGACAAGGTAACATTACAAAGTCTTATACTTCATTCACTTCACCCCAATTCATCTGTTGGTTCTCAAAAGTTCCATGTTAAACACCCTTCTTGCTCTCAACAGTTAAATTCTACAGCCCGCATATACACAACAGCTCAAAGGAATTGGCATAGGGAAAGGGAAAGGGAAGAAAGGGAAGGAGCCGCAGTTTTAAACCGCGGTATATTTTGTCCAGTTCAGCATGAAACATGATGCTTTAGCCTAAAAAACATCATATTTCATGCTGAACTGGACAAAATATACCGCGGTTTAAAACTGCGGCTCCTTCCCTTTCTTCCCTTTCCCTTTCCCTATGCCAAATTCTTTGAGCTGTAGTGTAGGGTAAAGTCCTCCCATAATGCAACACTCAGCGACATCCAATTTTTTTTTTTGCAGTCATATCTTCTTCTTATTATATGAGACCAGAAGTGAGTAGGACTGCAAAAAGAAATGTCTGGATGTCACTGCATGGTGCATTTTTGGATGACTTTTCCTTATATGTGGTGTGAAGAATTTGTTTCTCCAGAACTACAAGGGCATTAGGGATGGAAGCGCTGAGAACCAAAAGGGCCCTAACGCTCTACACAGTCTATAACATTAGAGCCCTTCTTGTTCTGAACGGGTCATTTTTAACGCCCTTTTGGCTCTCAACAAAGAAATTGTGATGTTCTGTTGATGTTGTATGTTTATAATGATGTACATGTATGTCTGTTAAGTGTTTGTTTTGTTTTAAGTAGACACCTATGAAAATTTTCTCTGCTGCTGCCAAATGAAAAAAAAGGAAATAAAAGCCTGAATGATAAGTGAGCAGAAAGCAACGAGAAATAAAAACCTTTAATTATGTTCAGTACAACATAGTAGAAAATTGATCACTGAACTTTCTTTTTGCAATGAAATACAAATTGCCTTTAACTGATAACATGGTCAGCCTCAGTCATGATGAACATACATTTAATACTGATATGATACAGACTAATCATAGAACATTGTAACAAGATTCCAAGATATCGCTTCCTCAGAAAGCAACAAGGAAAAGAAACCTTTAATTACGTTCAGTGCAATACCATAGAAAATGGATCACCAAAGCTTTCTTTGTGTGTATTTGTGTTTAATAGGAAATAAACCCCTTAATGATGAGTTTGTGAGCAGAAAGGAACAAGAAATAAAAATAGGTTTAGTACAACATAGAAATTGATCACTGAACTTTTTTTTTTGCAAAGAAATACAAAATGTACTTTTACTGACAACACAATCAACTACATTCATGATGTACATACATTAATACTGATATAATACAGACTTATTATTGAACAATGTAACAAGATTCCAGGTATGATCACTTCCTTGGAGCTGAATATGTAGATGGGCGGCCTGACTCACCCACCCCTCTCATCATTAGACACCATAAGACATACCCTCGAGGCAAAACCTTCCTGCACTTATGTCTCAAGATCAGAGAGATTGTCTCATTTAGGACTTACAGAGTGCTGTCGAGTAATTGGATACTCAGCCTCGTAATTCCACTTTTTTGCCGGAAAGTTGCTTCTAATGTTCATGTCTGGTTCTGACTCTTTGTTACTTGAGGGAGTGGGAAGTGCAGAGGATGCCCCTTGAAAATGGCATGGTATTTTGATATCCAGTCTGACTCATAGCATTATGAAACAACAGAAAGAATATTTTTTACATGTATATCTGAAGATCTTTTGAAATTTCTGACTACATGTATTATAAAAAACAACACACCCAGAATTCTAGAAATCTATGGTATTATGTTTGGCTCAATCTTTAACATAAAATCAACATGCAAGAGAGTGAAAGAAAACAACAACTGCAATAAAAAAAACAATGTTGGGTGTTCATTGACAACACTTGTATATTTTTCATTTTTGAATGTATTCATAAATGAATGCCATTTATTATGAAAAGGCTTAAGTACAGGTCCTATGATCTTTATATTCTGGTCATATTTTGTGGTCTTTGGGCCTGTGCATGCTCATTTTCTTGTGTTTTTCAAGCCTAACACATAACTTCTACCAGTTCCTCTGCGATCTTGTCCCGATCACATCTGTCAGCCAATTAGTGCTGCAATAAAAGGGCATGGGGCGGTGACCCTCTGGCACCCCTCCCTGTTTTGACGAGCCCCCTGGGGTTGCTAAGGGCTGCAAAAGAACATGATATTATTGTTATGGAAACTTGCAATTTGTCGAGTGACACCAAGATTGCAAGACAAGATTTATGAATCATTTCATGCACCAATACATGTAGAATTGTCCAAATTGAAGGAAGAATTTGGTATTTGGAAGAAGTTTTTGAGGACAGATTCTAAAATTACATTTAGAGGAGATTGACATCATCAACATAGTATTCCAGAATGAGTCATGCTCTCCATTCTTTGGTCATTTTCAGCAAAAATGTATGTATATAGAGGCATCAAAAGCCACAATTATAATGTATTTCTCATGATTTAGTGTCAGTTTGTTGCAAAGACATATTTGATGACACCATTTAAATGAACAAATACTGTAGAGTGTAGAATTAGCTGTCTGTGTGGTTAAAACGCCCTTGAAGAGATATTACGCCATAACACACAACAGTCTTGCTGCACATTCAAGTAGATGCCCATATACACACCCGCTGTCATACATTGTCCATCCCCATGCAATAACTCCTTTTTGTCCATGTAGTTCCATCTGTACTAGAATCGCCCTAGGGCAGTACATATCTAATATAAAGCGCAAATGCCATTTTTATTAGATATCGGCCATCACCCAAGTAGGCCAAGCCTATATTAGCCTGAATGGTTGAATCAACACAGTGAAAGGAATCTTGACCGATCTCGATTCTTAATGGTTTCTTGGATTTGACCAAGCAAGCCACTTAACCCAGATTTCAGCCACCCCCACTTCAGCCTTGATAGATGGTAATTGGTATTGGATGAGGATAAACTGAAATGCGATGTACGTTATATGGTTGATGTACCAAGCCCTGCTTTATGAAGACTTTAAATACAATATTTCATTCTCTATGCAAGATTTTATTATTTGATAGTGTTCCTTCTGTGGAATTGGATATCTAAGATAAAGTGATAGATATGGTGCAGGTAATAATATTCATGATAAGTATATTTTTGATATCATTTACTTACAGAATTCATATCTATATGATGTTACTTAAAAATGTGGTAACAATTGAAATGTAAAGAACAAAAAAATATTGAACAAAATGTGAGAAAGGAACGATGCAGACAGAATGATTTGAAGCCAAGTTTGGGAATTTGGATTGTGTAATTCTAACAATGAATAAGGGTCAATTTCAGAAAATTATCTGTCATTTGAAAGGCTTAGGGGAGGAAGACCAATATGTGCATAAAAAGTAATAACACTCTCAATCCCATCGGGAATGCACTGTGTTGTAATTGGCATGGGACTTTCATTGCTTGGTATTGAGAGGGTGTTAAGGTGTGAAGGGCAAGTGTACTGGTAGCTGACCAGTGGCAGTCTGAACAGAAAGGGAAAGAGCTGTTACTTCTTGAAAAGTCTGTGTGAATGATTTATGAAGATACCAGCTGCAAGCAAATGTGTTAGATTCCTGTCTATACACAAACTCCCATTTATCACATCTCCTTTGAGATGTTCAATGACATGGCTTAGGCTGCGGATATGAGTATTATATGCCACACTAATGTGGATTGTTCTCTTTTTCAGGTGAATTATTTTGCCTTCAAGAGACAATTATTGTATTTAACAAAGATTCCTTCAAAATCTACTTGATGATTTGGATTGGTGTGTAACTCCTTAAAATGAGATGAACATTGCAACCTCATTTGCATGTTTTTTAGGGCAATCTCGCTTGGAAAAAAATAACTCCAAGATAAAGAAAAGATTTGAAGTATTTGGTAAGAATTAATGATCACTGTTTGGTTGTTTTTCTATGTAGAAAAGAGGGAAGGTAAGATCTCAACAACTTCATGTTTAGCGCTTGAATTGGTTTTGTTGCCCCCAAGCACCAAATGTGCAATACTTTGAAATAAATTTGTAATATCCATTAAAAAAAATATATTTGACTAAAATTATGCTTAGTTTGGCACATTGACTTTTTTCTTTGTTTATGAGTTATGAGTTAAATGAAACCATCAAAGTTCATGAAACATGTTGCAGTATACATGTTCCACACAGCAACATTGCCTCTTTGCACAAAATGTCACACAGCCTAATGACATATTAAACCTAAAAAAGAAGAAGATATAATCACCAATATCTTACTTTAAATATAAAGCTTTATATTTCTTGTTTAAGTGCACAGATGCCTTCACTGATTAATGTAACAATTATTCTTTTTGTCAGAAGTAGGATTCCTAAGAGTGGAGGTAGAGAACCCCTTGTAAGAAAAGAACTCACAACAGATTCAGTGAAGCCTGTATAGAAAGACTGCTGAATAGTGATGAGAAACGTGGTCTTTACAGGCAGCTTTCACTGTATATTGAAACCCTATTTGGTAAAGAAATATTATAGAGAGAGACCACATACACTTGAGCAAGGAGATTTCATTTCTCTTTGTTTGATAACTGTATCAGCATAAACACATTCCTTGTTGTTTTGATCAGTGTGTTACTATCTAAAGTAGATTTCAGGAAGAAAGAGGTCACCTTTCCTGTAATCCACCTGCAGATATGCAGGGTTAATTAACATTCCACTGCAGGACAATAACAGGTGGACAGGTGTTTTCTTGTATTGATCTATTGTATGCTAATTCAATTACTGCACACTTGATTACTATTATACAGAAAGAGCAAATGTAATATTTAAAACTTTACAGTATAAAACTGTACAAGGTGATGTTGATGCACAAATGGTGATTTTTTTTTGTAAAAGTTTGAAAATTAAATAAATCCGAATATGTGTGTTGAAACTTTGTAAACCTATTTAATATCAAGGATGATAAAATGAACCATTTTATTTTGCAATTTGACATTGACTGTTAATGCTACACAGTGTAAAACTCACACACCCTGACACCCCACACATGCTCACACACTCACGCTCACACACACACACACACACACACACACACACACACACACACACACACACACACACACACACACACACACACACACACACACACACACACACACACACACACACACACACACACACACACACACACACACACACACACACACACACACACACACACACACACACACACACACACACAAATAACTTTCAGCAAGCTTCTAAAATAGACAATACATGAATTTAAGACCATTGGCAATAAGATTGCCAACAATTACATTTTGAAGGCTTTTTTGCCTTCCCAGTACAGTAGATGCCCTTTAAGCACAATGCCACATCCATCGTTTTTTGCAAATCATTTCAAAGAGAATCTCTCCGTACCGTAATTGAAAAATTGCCGAGCCTGCCCAACCTAAACCAAAGTACCCATGAGGTTGACAAGAAAGTGAGGACAGATATATGATATACATGCATTGAGAAAGGATTGCTCTACTGCACACAGTCAGGAAGATATCTTAGATATCAACCAGTCAGGGCTGTTAAAGTAATTAGATTCATCAGGACAAAAAGGGCTCAAGTCCAACATATGGCATTGTCAAAATTTTATCGATTGATCATAATTCATTGATATCCTGTAAATTATTTCCTCTGTGCAGTAGTAAATAATAAATGGATTCACATAATGGCAAAGTGAAAATTGAAAACTGAAAATTGTAGATGTGTACAGTTTTGACTTCCCTGAAAGGACAAAAAGGCCTGAAGTCCCGTATTTTGAATTTTCCAGATCATATTCATTGATATATAGAGCACATACTTGCTGTTTGAAAGGGAAAGCTGGCATACATGTATGTGTGCACAATAAGTAAAAGTGTTAGTCATGGAAGATATTCTGAAAATAGTTGTAATTTCCCTGAAAAATCTATTTTTTTTCTAATTGGGGGTTTGTTTGTTTACACATTGATGGCCTCATGCCAGTTGTATGTGTATGTCATATCTCTGGGTGTATGCCAAAAGACAAGTCAGTATTCTTGGTATGGAAATTCATTTTTAGATTTTTATCCTCATGTTTATGATGATACTTTTGGATATATAGATATAAAAATTAGATATGAAAATACTCACAAAATTAAAGGCTCAATTTTGGGGGTATGGACTTTTATTTTCAGATTTTTGTCCACGTGTACATGATGATACATGAGTGATTTTATTAAGACATCAAAATATTCACAAAGATTTAAGACATTCTGTAAAAAGGCTTGTGTTTTTTTTTAGCATGTATGCTTCACGCTCCTCAAAAAAGCCATTCTTACAGACTTTTCAGTATGAACACAAAAAAGTTCCGTCACTGAAACAATATATGATCTCCGTGCTGTAGCTGCGCATCCTTTTATTTTTAGTTTCGTACATTGAACTGCTATGTGCGCTGGAGCAGCTGCGGGAGACATCAATGCGATTAGGACACCAGGAGCATGGTGTCTCCTGTTACAGCTGTGTTCACACGGAAGCAGGTTTGCTGCTTCCGCTAACTGCTTGAGCTTTGTTGGTGGCATCTTCCTGTCGCGGGATCACTGCCAATGTGCTCCATGTTGCTGTGTTAAATCTGTTAACGTTTTTTTTTTTTACCCACCCATGGTTAGACTTTTGGGCTCTATGATGTGTGGTCCAGTTACGATGTCAAAAGTTGCCATGGAACTGCAATAACCAAAGGGGTGTGGCTTAATTGCGCCCTTTTTAGAAATTTGAAGTGTATTCATAGTCTGTTGTCTATTGTCCGTACAGCAGATTGCACAGGAGTCGTACTGCTCAGTATCTGAGTGGAAAAAAGCCAGCCCGTAAATACATGGGCTTAGTAAAGAACAGGTTAAAATACGGAGGTAGTCAGCCGCTTGGCTGGAGCAAAGACACCCTCTGCAAGGCCCAGTAATATTGAGATTATGGAAAGCGGTAGCTTCAAACGGCTTTTGTGTGAATGTACCTTAGCAGCCTGCTGGCTGGAAAGACAGCTGTGGAGACATGGAGATAGCAGAAGACTGTTACAGAAATCTGATTTCTCATCAATCCATCAGTTTGATTATATTATACCGGACAGATTTAAGTTTAAAGGTAATGCACAGTTTTTGTGTGAAAAATCTAAATTGCTGGCTCATTGCTCCACATAAAAATTTCACAATTTTTAAGGCAAAGAATGTTATATAGGTTGATGAATATCACACAGCGATATTAATATTTATTTGTCAAAGTATTTCTTTGGCAACCTTTAAAATGAGAAATCAACCGTAACATCACAACATTGCTCTAAAATGTAGTGTGAAACCCATTTAAGTTGTACACAATTTAGGCGGCCAGGACTATCCCCCTCCATATGTGAGTCCATTTTTCATAACATGCATTACACACATGAGACAAACAGCTAGTACCTCACAAGATAGCGGAAGTATGCATTGGAGGACCAACCTTGTATGTGTTGGGGGAATGAAATGTTGGCGCTTCAATTCCTTCAGGGCTGATGGAACACGAGGAGAGACAAGCAGGGAACAGTTGCTAGCCGTCATGTTCCGATAATGTCACACCTCGCTTTGGCGCGATGTGGTCTGGCAGAAATGGTGCCATGTGCCACCTTCAAAGGTTAAACGCTCATGAGGGGAAAGAGTTGTTATAACAATATTCATATCTTGATAATATGCTTGTTGGAACATAAACAGAAGATGACCTAAATATGGAAGCAAATATGGTACTTATTATTTATGAGAAGTCTGATAACATTTGCTTAACACTGAAAGTTGTCCCTAGCTCTGTATATATATCAGCTTCTAGTTAGTATAAGTAGAGTGGAGGGTGTCCATGGAGTGCAATATTGTGAGTCAGCAATCGTAAGCTGCCCACAAATTGAAGTGTTTTGTTGTTTGTCCTAACTGTAGCTTGCTTGTACTGTGTGTCACAAAATATAAGCTGACGTATTGTGTTGGATAACACAGTTTTACATACTCTCGGATCCATCTTTCATGATTTTTGTAATATTGCAGGTTGTGATATACATTGCGTGTATTTGGCCATCTGCCATATATTCCTCACATTTTGTCTAATAAATGACAACGATGTTTCTTAACAGGCTTATGATATGATAAACATGTATAACTTTATTTCATCTTTTAATTTGTTTTCTTGATGATTTTGCAGATTATAAAGTGCTTGAAGAATAATATGGTAGCTTAGACCGCTTAGAATATCACATTTTGCCAAAAACATGCCAAATACATGTTCACAGGAAAGCAAAAGCGTTTTGTGGTAGATGCAAGCATGACTTTGTAAAAAAAAAAAACATCAGTCGAAACGCAGATATAGAAATGAAGTTATTTCATTTACTGTATCAATTTTGATTTTGAGTTAAAAGTAGAAACATTCATTGATTATGCACTTAGTGATGCACCATCAAAGCAGTATTGAATATGTTCTGTAGTAGAAATCAAGCTGCACGCCATTGATTATGATGTCGATTATCTGTAGTTCACATTCTAGTTCTTTGTGTTTCATATTTTTGTCCACTCTACAGCATGCTAAGTCAGTAAGTATACATTTGTGCGTGTGAATGGTGTCATCTTGCTCGAAACTTGATTCTTGATTTGAAGTTTGCAGTGAAGTTTGTTGCACCTTGAATGTCATTGTCGGTATAAAAATATCTTATATGTGGATATCTCATAAATGAATGATTATAGTATATACAGATATATTATATTATATGATATATGAT